>JAESVK010001230.1:805502-822240 GCA_017140935.1 Hamamelis virginiana
TATATATATATATATATATATATAAGGCCGGCCTTACGCAAAGTTGCTTAAGGTCGGCTTCATATGGCTAATTTTAGATCACAGTTCGTAAAACTGACCGTTGGATTAGACGTCCCACCTCTGTATGTCATGCCTGCAAAAAATCACAGTGATCTGACGGTTGGTTTTTGAAATAACTGCCATTAAAAAAATGGTGATATTTTGAAGAACAAATAAGTTACATATTTTCATAATGACATATTTCAAAAACCAACCGTCAGATCACTGTGATTTTTTGCAGGCATGACATACAGAGGTGAGGCATCTAATCCAACGGTCAGTTTTAAGAACTATGATCTAAAATTAGTCATATAGAGCTGACCTTATGCAACTTTGCGTAAAGTCGTCCTTATATTATCATGTCTATATATATATATATATATAATACTGTAGAGAACCCAATCCCGACGGCCATGGCATGAAATCTGGGATAACTGATTTAACGGTTTTGCTTTAATTAAATTTGACTAATTAATGAAAACGACTCTCACATCACATGCACTTGTAAACTGTCACCAAAAGAGCATCTGGGAAGACAGGACAGGACTCTCTCTCTCTCTCTCTCTCTGGGAAAGAAGGGTCTATTCAAAGATTAATTTATCCTTGTCCATTGCCGCTTATGAAGGCTTTCCAATCAAAGCTTCTCGACGGCTTTTCCTAGCGGCTAGCGCCATCGTGTTCTATAATTTGTTCATCCGTGACTTAATTATCTAATAGATTTTATAGGGAAGACGTGATCAATCATTGGTGGGATAGGTTATATCACGTCTCTCAAGTGTTGGGCTGCATGATTTTAGGATTTCATGAGCATTAATTTAGGATACAATTCGATTCTACCTACCTACCTAGCTTCCATGCACATGACATTCTTACGTATGCATGACATTGCACGCACGACTGTTTTGGATGTGTAGTTTAAGATTAATACATGTTACATTATTTTATATATATTAGGTCCCCTCTTGTAGAGCCATTTGCGATGAATATTTTGAAAAACTGACCATTGGATTAGATACTCCTATCATGTATATCATGTCTGCCAAAAATCACAGTGATCTAACGGTTGGTTTTTGAAAAAAGTAACTTTGAAAAATTATCACTTTTTTGTTCTATAAAATGTTATCATTTTTTAGCAGTCAATTTTCTCAAAAATCAATCGTTGGATCACTGTGATTTTTGGCAAGCATGACATACTTCAGCTAAATTGAGACCTCTACTTGTTGATATGTGTGGTTCAGCTAAACACTATTAGATGAGATAGAAAGTTCAAACTTTAATTTATTTGCATGCACTTCTAATTAAATTATGTGGCATTAATATCAATGATTAAATCATTTGACATTTTATAATAATTTTTTTTTGGATGGGACCATTTTAAGATCTTCTATCCAATGATATGACATTATGATGAGAGTTTTTAAATTTATGCCATATTTTTTAAATAAAAATAATGAGCTTGTTACTACACCTATGATATTTTAAATTCGAAATGAAATTCACATTCAGTGCATGCAATTGATCAGAAGGGATACTTGTTAATCTTATGTGGTACAAATTTCAAAACGTTTCACCCAAAAAATATTAAAAAATAAAAATAAAATTTCAAAAGGTTTTGTTCTTATCTGCCATGAAAACAAGTTTGTCAACATACATTAATTACCTTTAATGTTCATATTTGGCTAGCAAGAACCCCACGTTGGGTGTCTTAAAATAA
Source organism: Hamamelis virginiana (assembly GCA_017140935.1). Classification (NCBI taxonomy): domain Eukaryota; kingdom Viridiplantae; phylum Streptophyta; class Magnoliopsida; order Saxifragales; family Hamamelidaceae; genus Hamamelis; species Hamamelis virginiana. The sequence goes on from JAESVK010001230.1 coordinate 807,256, forward strand.
GTCAAATATATGTAGCTACACTTATAAATAAATGAATTAATAATACCCTTCTTTATCTGTCAAAACTAATAATAATAATAATAAAAATGTGTCAAATTCAAATCCGTGACAAATTCCTGTAACATGGCGTGCCATGATTCATAATAGACAATTCAAGATGATACGGTGCACTCGTTATTAGAAGAGGTAGCCTCCTAATTCAAATTAGCCAAGTTCAAGAAGAAATGCACTCGTAATTAGCCAGATAATGAGAAATTGACAAGGTTAATCCTCGTGACATTATATATATATATATATATATATGGATGGGTAATGTGCAACTTAAAATGATGATATTACACTAATTTTCCCCTGGCAGTTGTATAATTAAATCCAACTAAATTATTAAGAACTTAAGCCTTGAATTAATCGATCTATGTTTGGATCTTGGAAAACTTGAGGAAAATAAAAGAAAAATAAATTTGAAAATGCTTTAAAATGAATATTTTCCCTTATTCTTTCTTAGATTCCAAACACAAAGGAAAAAAGAAAAAAAAGGATAGAATAAAGAAATGAAGGGTGATTTTCCACCCTATCAATGTTCAACAGCACAGCTCATGTGTATACAGTGTCATAATCTTGGACTACTTTCTACCTATAAAAACCAAGCTCATCTCCTTTGTTAGCCATGTGGGAAAGAACCTCTCTCTCTCTCTCTCTCATATAATCATGAAGATGAGTAGGCATTATCTAAGAAACATTACATTCATGACCATTCTCATTGCCTTATTAATCTGGTCTTCAAGTTTTGAAACTTGTAGTGCTAGAAAAAGCAAGCAGTCAATGCAAAGCAAAGCCACGCCAACCTCACTGTCCAAGAAGCAGCAAGGAAAAACTCACGGTGACAGCCGTGTGTTGATGCAGACGGGAGACACTTACACTGCACCACAAGAGATTACGGCGGCGGCGGCGGCACAAAATGATGGGAACTCTGCAGCCAGCTTTAATGTATTAAACTATGGTGCCAAAGGTGATGGACACACGGATGACACACAGGTATTAATTGCTCATGATGATAATTAGATATGACTTAATTAGTCCCATTTATAACTTAAACAGCTCGTACTTAATCATCCATCCCACTTTGCTCAAACAAAAATGGACATATATATATTTGATGGAGCACTAAATTAAAGAACTACAACATGACCCATGCATGCTGGTATACTTTACGTAAATTTACTCTTTTTATATATGCATGGGCATGCCAAAAATCATATTGATTTAGTAATCGACTTTTCTAAAATGTGACTGTTACAGTTTTTCGCATAAGCATTACTTTGATTGGCTTTTCGAGTTGCTCTTTCTAAAACTGAATGACATTCATTAATTTGTTAGAATGTGCATGGTGCAGGCATTCGAAGCAGCATGGGCAGCAGCCTGTAAAGTGAAGGCATCAACGATGATAGTTCCATCTGGGTCTGTTTTTCTTGTGAAACCCATCTCTTTCTCAGGCCCTAATTGCCAATCAAACATCATATTCCAGGTAACTTAGTAAAATAAATAATCTAATCTTTTAAGCTTTTTTGAGTTTGATTTATGAATGAAATGAAATAAAATCTCTTGCAGTTGGATGGCAAGATCATTGCTCCTACAAGCTCTCAAGCTTGGGGATCAGGTCTCTTACAGTGGCTCGATTTCACAAAGCTTCAAGGAATTACAGTGAGAGGTAAAGGTATGATTGATGGGCAAGGCTCTGTTTGGTGGAATGATAATCCCACAGCTGCTGCATCCGAATTGGATGATCTCACAAGCAACGATTTGGTAACTTTCCATTCCAATCTATTTGAGAATTCTAAAGATTGATCATATCTCCCTTTACTGTTATTTTTAAATAAACTAATTTATCATTTATTTGAGAAAATATGAAGGATATATGACAATTTGTATTTGTAATGGCTGGCTGTGTTGATGTCAAGACACAAACAATGACGTACACATGTCAATTCGAATACCACGAGATTATTAATGGTGTCAAATATTCAACCATGATTAGAACAAAAAAACGATATGACATGTATAATTTATTTAATAATTAGATAGTTTTGAATTATATTTTGGTTACCACTTGTATCCAAATTATGGATGGAAGTAAACTTTTTTCCCTATTTTGAAAAAATTAAATAAAAATATTTGATATCATTTATTATGCACATAGACACATAAAATAATATTAAGTCCTTAAGTCCCGATCTAGTCAGCATATATATGCTTATATATGTTATGTAAGCATTGAACTAATATATATTGTGGAATACCTATTTTGAAAAACAAACATTCAGATTAGATATTCCTGCCAAAATCACAATGCACGATCAAATGTAAACATCTCAAAATATAGACCGAAAAAACTGTGACCGTTGAAAACCATTACATTTTTTCTTAGTGACATTTCCAAGCAACTGCCCACCGGATCACTATGATTTTTGGCATGCATGACAAACATAAGTATAGTATCTAATCTGACAATCAATTTTTCGAAACATATATCCCACAATTATCTACTTGCTTCATGCTTACATAAACTCATATGACCGGATCATTTCCGACATATTATATGCGCGCGAACATATATATATACACACACACGGTACATCGATCATAAATGGATTAAATAGGTATTGGACCATAATTGTGTGAACATAACATAATTATTAAACAGAGTCAATTTTCGACAAACAGGTTAAGTTAATTGATTGATATTAAAATTATCAGTTTAAGATACAAATTAGGCAAGTTAATGTGATTATGACCCAAACATGATCAATCTAGACCTAAACCAACTTACTTCGCATTTGATTTAAGTTTGTGTTCATAAATCGTGTCGAGCTTTGCCACTCTTAAATAAAATAAAATAAACTATACTTATAGTTTATTTTCTACACAGCTTGAATAAATTAATAGGAAAAAAAAAAAGAACTTTTTGTGCAATTAAAAATGATCAAACTAATTTTTATGTTACCTAAATAGCTAGCCACTAAAACTAACTAGCCATTGCCAGTTCTTAAAGACTAGGAAACTAACCATGCCAATCATGCATGTCTGCCAGATTAATAGCAGCAAACTCAGTGGAAAGATGCCGAGCACAAAGCCAACAGTAAGCACCTCTCAATCTCCTCCCTCCATATTTCACAATCTTACAAATGTTATTGAACTCAGAACTCAACTTGGGGTGGTGTTCTGGTGTGCAGGCACTGAGATTCTATGGAAGTTCTAATGTGATTGTCTCCGGCATAACAATTCAAAACAGCCCTCAAGCCCACCTCAAATTCGACGATTGCACTGGCGTTCAGGTTTTTAGCACCACAGTTTCATCCCCCGGAGACAGTCCCAACACAGATGGAATCCACCTCCAGAACTCCCAAGATGTGGTCATCCACAACACTAATCTTGCTTGTGGTAATTCCCAAATTCCGACAAAGCTAGTTTTGTCATTCCTAGAATTAAAATGCAACGTCTACTTGAGTACTTGGTTTAGACCCCCAGAGTCTACAACAGAATCAGACATTTAACATAAAAATAACAATTGGAAGAATTTTAAATTAGTAGTTAATCAATCGAACAATACTAATCTCAAATTTGGAACACAAATTTGTATTCCGAATGAATCTTCTACTTCTAATTTTTTATTGTGGGACACAGTTGTTTATCCTACGATAATAAAAAAAATACAAAATCTGAGTGTCATTAGGTGTGTCCTTAATTTGGGGCATTATCAAAATTTGACTAATAGCATGTTGACACGTGGAACACCATTTCTGCACGAACCCTCCATTGCCAATAGTACTGTGACTGTCAATAAGCCGACTGGAGCTAAACCAAGCAACAAACTATATATTCAGACTTATAACAATAAATTATTAAGCTTAAATATTAAGGTTGAGCCTCCTACTCAAGTTACTCAAGTTGAGTTTTAGTTTGGTTATTTAAAGTATTAATGAGCATATTAAGCGAAGTAGTACAATACTCGAGCTTGACTCAATAAATTAATGAGTTCAATGACGAGGTTGGAACTTGACTTGTTTATATTACATGCAAGCTTGAAACAATCTTTTATAGTGTCGATTTCAATTTTCAACCCAAGAGCGAATAGCTTGACTCTTCTTACAACCCCAGGAACAGGTCCTAAAATTTAACATAGAAGAAAAATAACCTAATCCAATCTAACATGGCACATGAAATCCTACTGCATTCTACAGGAGATGATTGTATATCCATACAAACTGGATGCTCAAACGTATACATACACGACGTGAACTGCGGACCCGGACACGGAATCAGCATCGGAGGGCTTGGAAAGGATAACACCAAAGCCTGTGTCTCCAACATCACTGTCCGAGGCGTCACGATGCACAACACACTCACCGGTGTCAGAATAAAGACATGGCAGGGTGGTTCGGGCTCAGTACAAGGAGTTATGTTCTCAAACATTCAAGTTTCTGAAGTTGAAACTCCTATCATGATTGATCAGTTCTACTGTGACAAGAGCAAATGCCAGAACGAAACATCAGCTGTGGCCGTATCGGGCATAAACTATGAGAACATAAAAGGGACCTACACGGTGAAACCTGTACACTTCGCTTGCAGCGACAGCTTGCCATGCACGGGTGTGTCTCTAGCTACCATAGAGCTAAAATCACTACAAGAAAACCACCCTTTGTCCCAACCCTTCTGTTGGAAGGCGTATGGAGAACTGAAAACAGCCACAAGCCCTCCGATTGACTGTTTACAGATGGGCAAGCCATCGAGCAACCGAGTACACACCAATCAGGATTCATGCTAAACTTAGCCTAGAGTATTATGGTAGATACACTGATACACGGGAATTGCGGTGATTTCTCAACTTCTATTCACTAGAGAGTAAACTAGTAATGGTAATACAGTATATGGGAAAGCCTTGTTGTCTGTAGGACTTCATATATCCTAGTAATAGATTCAGCTGGATATGTAATAGAACACAATCATTGAGACACACAAGATTTCCCTAGAGAATACAAGAGCATCATTGTTAAATAAAATAAATAAGAGATGATATATATATAGATATATACACACACACACGTCATGTGTGTGTGAAGGTATTTTAGAAAAGTAATCCTAAAACAAGCAAAATATGTGGAGCCATAGGTTCATGCTCAAAGCAGATCGAGGAAAGATGCAATCTTGCCAATAAACAGGATATCCTTTAAATATTCATTGCCAGCATCACCAGGTAATAATAGAAGTACAGTATATGAAAATATATTCTCTGATGTTGATAACTTGTAACCAACCATCTATTGTACCTGCAACATTCCATAAGTTTGCGTTCAAGCTGTTTTTCTGCTCAACAAGTTCTAATACATTGAGCTACATACTACATAAATAAGATGGCACTAGCATACAAAATCTAAAGATTAATCCAAGTGAACACAATCAAACATAATGCAAATTCTCAATTCACTTTATATGGAACCTGATGTGTTTGTGAAAGCTGTACATATCTTCATGATTTTCCAAAACCGGCAGCTGCCTTCCTCAATTTACGGGTTTTGATTCTTTCTGGGCTCGGAAATCCAGTCTTGTCCTCGTACTTCTTTTCTAAGGCCTGCCAACAGTACAATCATTATTATCATTAAGCAAACTAATATATATATATATTTCCATTGCAGAGTCAGGTTAGTCTTTGTCAATGCACACAGCATCTACACAAACTATCCAGGAGTATAGAAGAGTAACAATAAGAACATTTTGGCACCCGTATTGTTAGCAGCAGAAGTTTTGTACCATGAGCAACACTTTCTAAAGATTGACATGGTGGGTCATGCTTTGGTCTTAAGCTGGAACTGTTGGTGATGTCTGATCATAAGCTTCAATTTGGACCAAAAACCAAGACGATAGCTTATTGATTGACATCGAGTGATTTGACTCACCTTTCTTAGGAAGGTAGCCCACACCTTGATCATTTCATGTTCTAAAAATCAGCTCAATCAGAATTTTTTTGTTGTGGCTGTTGTTTTTACCTCTAGATTACTGTAGTGGTATGGTAGCTGCTGTTGTAGCAGCTACAATAACTGTAAAATAATCCAGGCACAAAAAATGCCAGAATCCATGTTTGTGATGCTTGGGTCAAAATTTTTTTTTTTTTTGAGGTGGGGGAGGGGGCATTGGATCAAGACGCGCACTACCATGCCCCAAAGACGTGCTGCACTACATGTCATGTCACTCAGTCTCAAAGACAACAAGGCAAGCTTACCCATGTGTTCAGTATAGACAAGGTAACCCTAAAAAAAAAAAAATCCATTTAAAATTCTTTATATTCATATAAACACAATATAAATCTCAGGGGATAATATTGAATTGACAGATTCAAATAAGAAAGAGATTACATGCATTCTGGAACTTATCATCTCAATGTTCCCTATATTACACTAAAAGAGAAAACCTAAAGAACCACGCCAACTATGAAAAGAGTACAGAGATGGAGTACTGAGAGGGTCTCTTTAAACATGAAATGCATGCCATAAGTAATGTTATCTTGCTTTTATATATATATGTATATACAGAAATGATCCGTTGGGGTCTGGACTGCAATGGCATTTGCAGTCCAACAGATCTCACCGTCCAATGTAGTCCAGATCTAACGGTGATAAATGGGTCAGACTTTTCACATATTCCAAAGTCATATTTACTTCAAAACATCAGACTTTCACATGCCCCCCTCACTTCTGTCTCCCTCACTCTCTCTCTATCATCCTCTCTCTTTGTGCCGGCGATCTCTCACACTCTCTGGCCCACTGCTGAAACTCTCGCCAACACGCCACTCCCGTTGGTCCTCGCTGCCACTGACCTCGGCGAGAGAAAGAGATGTAGTGGGACTCACGGCGAGGAGCAGGAGCACCACTGTGATTCAGGCGTTGATCATCATCCATTTTTATATGAACTCACTCTGTTTCATCGCCAAGTGAATAAACAATCCCCAAATGAATCTCTGTAATAAGGAAAATCCTAAAAATGAAAACTTCAATTCAAGACATCTTAGATCAAAATACCCAGATGATCAATTTGCTAAGAAACAAATTCCATTAATCAAGTTGCTTGCCCGGTTGAAGATGAAACAAAACGACAGCGTCAGTGGCAGCGCTACTCATGACGGCGGATCTCTGGCCAAGAACAGTACCCAGTTGAGCGTTGATCATCATCCATTTTTAAAGCGTTTTTACCGGGTTTTTTTTTTTTTTTGGCCCTTTTCCTCAACTTTCTTGAGTTCCAAACAGAGGCTTAGAGTTTCTGGTTTGCCATGGAATGAATTGTCTTAAATAGGACTGTTGTTAGTATAGTTCACATGCATATGTTTCCCATCTCACTTTTTCTGACTGAGTTGATCTTGTTTGAGGATTATATTTGCAGCTATTAGAAGCTGCTTCTCTACAACCATGAAGATGCTATGCATGCCAGAAAAATCATTGTGGAACATGAGATGAAACAGAGTTACCCCTTAACTTGGGCCAATCATTTTGTCTATTTTCACTTTGGATTTAAGCTTTGAATATATTTGGTCACTGACCCTTGAAGATATGCTTGATATTCTTCACTTACAAGAAACTGATCAAGTTGGTTCAAGCTCCAACCACCACCATTTGCCACTTTATCGGAGGTTTTCATTTGTTTGAATGTGGCATGCTTATCATTGTTAGCATGTGCACTTTGCCAGGATGGACTGAGGTTCATATGATGCATCAGGCCGGATCATGGTGGTGCTTCTGATCAGCCACCGGCGTGCCGGCAAGAGATCGCCGACAGAGAAAGAGTGAGGATGGTAGAGAGAGAGAGAGTGAGGGAGACAGAAGTGAGGGGGGCAGGTGAAAGTCTGTCCTTTTGCAGTGAAGGTGGTCTTGGAATATGTGAAAGTCTGACCCAATTTATCACCATTAGATCTGACTGCATTGGACGGTGAGATCTGTTGGACTGCAATGGCCGGAACGGATCATTTCTGTATATATATATATACAGAATTGCTAGCATCAGGCCGGCCTGAAGTTAGCTGCATCCGGTCACCCCCATTTAGGGGGTGATGCAGGTCATGGTTTCACATTTCGACCGTTGGATTTCCTATTCATGCAGTGCTTGTCATGCCTGCAAAAAATCACAGTGATCTGACGGTTCGTTTATGAGAAAACTGACTTTGAAAAAAACTGCAGTTTTTTTATTCTTTGAATTCCAATTTTTTTCAAAGTTAGTTTTCCCATAAACCAACCGTCGGATCACTGTGATTTTTTGCAGGTATGACAAGCACTGCATGAATAGGAAATCCAACGGTCAAATGTGAAACCATGACCTACATCACCCCCTAAATGGGGATGACCGGATGCAGCTAACTTCAGGCCGGCCTGATGCTAGCAATTCTATATATATATATATATATACATAGCAAGCATGCTCATGGACTGACCTATTTTAGTTGGTATTACACCCTTGATTTTGCTTATATATGTAACAAATAAGAAAGTGTATTGCAGTAAAGTGGGTAAACTCAATACCAAAGAAGGAAAGATCTACAAATCGTGTTTTAAGCTTCTTTTCATGAAGCAGGGAAAATTCTCTTGCATGCTGAAAAGAGATTAGACAATGTGATAATCGTAGGCGCACTTCTACTCACCTGTAGTTCTGCACGGATACTGTCAAGAACTTCATCTGTCATTCTATCAAAGAAAAGAGTTCCCTGCAAATTCAAGAGCTATCTTAGATAAAAATTTATAAGGTGATTCAGAAATGTAACCCAAAAGAGTAATGGCTAAAAACTCCTTCCATCAAAAGATAAAGAATTGGTTCTTTATTTGTTAAACCAGAAACAATAATTATAATGTGAATTAAAGAAAACGACCTGCAAATGATCAAATTCATGCTGGAACACCCGTGCTGGAAGATCGGACAAGTTGAATGTAAACCTTGCACCAGTAATGTCTCGTGCATCAATCTTTACAGATTCTGGTCTCTGCAAAAACAAAATGAGACAGAACCTGAATCATTCTATGGATCACATTAAACAACCAAAAGAGCTCCATAAGCCCATAACAAAAATAAGGTAACAAGAGACATGTACTCCTTTTGAATGAAACAAGCTGTGGTTAATCACTTATTTTAATTGTGTGCAGAATAGAATAAAGAACCTTCAGATATATTCTTTCCTGATTAGAGCCCATGGCAAGCATTCAAGTAAGAACAATGAATTCAAAAAATGATGCAGAAAAATTTAGTAGGCATAATTACATAAATACAATATATCAACAAATCAGAAGAGGCAGCATAACATTCATGTAGGAACACAACAAGAAGTATCGTATAAGATAAATGTAACACAATGAACTCTTTTTTGCTCACTCATAGATATCCAGTCACATCCCCACGTCTTTTTCCCTTCCAAGGGAGTTCGAGGGCATAGTTGACACCTCGGAGCATGGACTACACCATCAATGTATAAGAAATACAAAAGCCTGACAGTTCAATCCACACTAATGATCCACCAAAACTGTTGGTTAACATTGGCTGTTATATCCATCCTGGCAATATTGTGTGGGTTAGTTATATCGTAGTTCATTCAAATTAATTAGGTTGAAAACGCTTTTTGTTGACTGTTAAAGATTAACAAATTTCATGAGATGGAGCATTTGGATGTGGTGTGCTGTGCCTTAAAATATCAATATACCATTAATATAAGTAAATTATGGATAGCATTAGATTAGGTTAAAATAGGAATGATGAATATCTAAATAATCTCGCTTCATTCCTATACTCTATTTAAACCATATTTGGGTTAATGATAAGGCAATTTGTTCTTATTTCCTAAGATGGTATCAAGCATTCATTCCAAAACCTAGGCCTTCCATCACATATGTGCTTTACATTGCACAACTTATTAGGATCGTGTCATACACACCTCCAGCACATACCTGGATCCTTCTAATTCCATTATTTTAATATCTCGTTTGTTATTGAGTTTTTTCCTCCCCGAAATTACACCTGCCCCAATGGACAGCCGTCAGTGGCAGTTACAGCATCTAAAGAAAATCGGTTTGCCATATTACAATTAGATTCCACCTTTAGAAACATCTACAAGGAATGTTTAGTGCACAGGGAAGACCAGTGCTAACTCACCAGGGAATAATACATGATACCATCACTGTGCCTTCTGGTCCAGTTCAATTGTGAACTGTCAAAAGCAATCTTTAACAAGCTTCATGACTATTTTTGACACCGTTTTCTTTCTGGTTATTTTGACGGATTTCCATCGAGTAGGAGTGTTTGAATTCAGGTTTTGTGTCATCATGCATACTACATATAAAGGGAAAATCAAAAGAAAAGGAAGGGTGAGAAGATGCCACTAACCATAACTGTTTGCTGAAGATGTTACAGAAGAATAGCTGGATAACATTTAAACATGATTCATGGAAGTGAAAAATAAACCAAAAACTGTGTCATAGAGAGAGACAGATAGTTTAATACTTTAATAGACTGAGAGAGGGTTGAAGAGAGGGAGAGAAAGGCTCACTATTGAAGTGAGAAGCATGGTTATCTATGTGAGACTTACATTTTGCTTTTGCAGGCAATAAGAAGGAAGGAAAGGAGTGCGTAAGAGGAAAAATATACAAATTCACCAAAAAACTCAACTTAGTGCTATATGTTAGACAAACTGTATATAATGAACAGAAGTTGGCTAAATATTACCAAATATAAAGTTCAAGTTTTTCCTGCGCACTTGCTTACAAAAAATTAAAGAAAAAAAAGGTTTTTCTTTCACATGTCAGTTATTCCCAATGAGCATCATTTCAAGATTCATGGGAAGACCGTAACTGCATCTTCAATGAACAACGGAAGTGTATACACATGCACCAAACAGAATTAAGCACTTTGAGTGAGCATTTTCTTCAGATTATGATGAATGGATCTTAAACTCAAAAGAATTGACAATATAGGGAAAGAATCAGTATTTATGGATACCTCTACATCAGCATAGATTCCTGGAAAGGATAAGCAACCTTCATTAAAGAGCACCAATTTTTTTGAATATTTGTTGACTCTTGGATTTATAAGAACAACTTCCTCTCCTTCACCACGTTCACCAACCGGATTAAACACCATAAGTCGAACATTAATTCCTACTTGGGGTGCAGAGAGCCCAATGCCATCAGTTCTGCGGAAAAGGAAGCCAACAAGTATTGTTCACACTCCTGTAAATAGCCAGCATTCTTTATAAGCATTTAATAAATTTAAAAAAAATTAAAATGAAAGAAAGAAATAGAGGAAAACAAGGCAAAAGCATTTAATTTCAAAGTAGTGAATGCAATGCTATCTATAAATAATTTTATGGATAATGGAGCCTTTTCACCATCTTCATAATCAAAAGAAAAGTTGTAAAAGAGGTAATAGCATATAAACAGAAGCAAAAAGACCACTGGCAACAGCACTCATGCATGAAGACCAAACAACGCATAAAAATTTCCAACACTGGAAACAAGACAATCAGGCCCTACTTTAGTTGAACTATACATATCAAATAGGCAAAAGATTCAATATCAACTTCCCAAGCAATAGATCAGCAAAATAACAAGCAATATAGTTAAATAATTAAAGTGGAATGTGCTACAAAGAAAAGGGTAAGGCTAGCAAGGATAAGAGTAGAGGCAAGGTAAAAAGATGTAATAGCCTACGATAGAATACAGTATATGGCCCTACATGGAGCCAACTGGCTAAACATAACTTAGTAGCCAGCCCCAAATAATCAGTGTAACACTGAATCTAGCTATGATCTGTTACACATGCAATACAGCGACAAGTCAACCATGTATAAGGATGCAATTTGTAACTATCTCTTGTCTCATCCACATGTGGTGATTATGTTTCCAGTAAATGCATGAACAAAATCAAAATGATACTCCTAAGTCCTAACATATTACAGCAGGCAATCCACATCTTCCCAAACATCACAACAATTTTCAACAAAAAATATGAAATAGTTCCAGTTGAATTCATGCTAGTAGAGAATTCTGTTGAGTATACAAAATTCAAAAGGAACACCTCAGAAAATTAAGCTTTTAAATCAGTTGCTAATTTGCATTTTTTGGGGTTTTGAGGTAGAGATGATTAATATAAAATATGCTAATGTATAAGCTCAGTTATCGTGAACGAGCTTAAGCTCTGCCAAACCTACACAAACCTGGTAAGCTAGGGCCAGGCTGGCAGAGCACAGAACTCAGCTTGGCTCAATTCACATGCACCCATAAGTTTCTCAAACACCCAATTGAGATAATGGGATATCTGTATCAGCACATGTATATACAAATCTCTACAGGATGTCAATCATCAATTACTTCCTTGAAGTACAAATACACCGAATAAATATTATCTTCCCATCAACACAGTAAAGACAGAAGGCTTATGATTTCAATATAAATTAAATAAAAAACCATAGTAACAATAGAGAAGTCATAAACTTACTTGTACATTACATCGAACATCTCATCAACTAATTTCTTCAAATTATCATCGAATGTTTCAATTCGCTTGTTTTTTGCTCTCAGTATAGGGTCTGGATATTCCACAATTTTAAGCGGTGCCTCAAAGTATAGATCAGCAGCTAAAGACATTACAATATTACTACAAAATCAGAACTCCAATTTTTTTCATTCCAAAAAAAAACTGAAGGACAAGCACCCGAAACACTAATTCTCCGTTTTGTTAGCCAGAAAAGCTATGTAAAGTGTAAACCATGAAATCAATATAACTCCAGTTATTTGAACCTAACACGATTATTTCACTAAGCTAACGTGCGATTTTCCATTCTTGAGTGATTAAAACAACAGAGAGCATTAAATTCAACATTTCCTTTTCTTCTTCTTTTCCTCAATTTTCTCAGCAACCATCAATCGAATACTAATTAGCGATTGAAGGTTAGAACACAAAACACGGATAAAAACTACACAGAAGCGTTCTAGGAAGGGTTTTTTGCTTACGAGTAGCTACTTCATCTTCTTTGATTGAGAACCCTCGCTTGGCCTGGGCATGAACCGCCATTGATGAAGGTTTGAACCGGTTAGCGGATGAAACGAACCGGATGGTTGAGGACAGCCAATGGAAGCGGCGAAGCGTGGTCCGGCAATAGAGATTGGGAAGAAGAGCTTGTGATAAGGAAGACGAGTGGAGCCAAGTCGCACAAGCCATGGCCAGACAAGGCAGAGACTGTTGCGGAGAGTATTTAGTTAGAGGGCCGTAGACGTCTCAGATAGAAATGGACAAGAATGGGCCCTTTGCATTGTCTGTTCAGTTTCCACCCTCGCCAAGCCCAAAACTGAGAGCGTCTTTGGGAACTTTGAAAATAGAGTCCGGCCAGTTTTGATTTCTTTTATGGGATTATTTGGCAAATTTAAAAATCTGGCCAGCTGAGGATATGTATGCCTGATTTTTATACAGTACTGTTTGGTAAGTGCATTTTTTTTTGGAAATCAGTTCAATCCTGTCCAAAAAATAAGGCATAAACATAGTTTTTTTCAAACCAGCTTGGAAGCTGGTTTACATAACAACCAAATAGCAGAAAGAGATCAAAACTGGCCAGAACCAATTTTCAAAGTTCCCAAATAGGCCCTATTATATGGTTTTTATGTAAATCAGCTTACAATTGGTTTGAAAAAAACTGTATTTATGCCTTAATTGAACTGATTTACAGAAAAAATGCATTTACCAAACAGTATTGAATAAAAACCAGACAGACTTATTCTCAGCTAGCAAGATTTTTACCTTGCCCCGATAAAGTCTTTTAGGCGTCCATATTTGCCACTTGATCACTACTTGGTGATCCACTGCCGGATGGGCGACATGCAAGGTTTTTGGGTGATCTAAACAACTGCAAAGCTCACATTTGGTTGTCTTTTTGGGTTTAAAGTAAAAGATTAACGGCATTAACTTGTGAGAAGTTTTTGAATCCAACGTCCCAAACAGAGACTTTCAGTCCACTCTCTCTCCTTCTCTCTATTTCTTCATGAAATTTATTGCGAGAGATGTGTAGATAATGGCGAAAATCAAGGAGATAATGGCGAGAGAGTGGTTATTTTCTTCATCATGGCAATGGAAATCTCCCAATTATTCTGCTTGCTAACCAAAAAAAAAAAAAAAAGACAACATTAAGGATGAAGTGTAGCAGCAAATCGTTGAAGATGAAGTGCAGTAGTAATCCCATAAAAAATGAAGTAATCGTCGATGCTCAAGTGCCTAGCTGAACATTCAACGCTTTTGTCTTGGTTCTCACTACCCTTTCTCTCTCTACCCCTTTCTCTCTTTTTCTCTCTTGATTTACACATCTGATGATGAAAAGGGGTTTGAGAATATACTATGTATTCTCTGTAAAATGGATTTTTTTTTATTATTGGGAATGTGGAATTAGGGTTAGGGTTAGGGTTAGGGTTAGGGTTAGGGTTAATAAGGAGATCAATGGTTAGGGATGCTTGAGATCATTGTGGGTTTAAATTAATTATTTTTGACGCTTAAAATCTGGAAAATTTTGATGCTTGAGATAATTGTGTTGTAAAATAGTGGGTTTAAACTCAAATTTTGATGTTTGGGATCACTTGGAAAATTTTGATGCTTGATACGGTTTGGGGAAGGAGAGATAGTCCACTAATGTGATGTGGTTTAAGGGGTAGGGAAGCAAATTTGCAATGCTAACGGAGTTAACATTGTTCATTTGCCCCAAAATGACACCAAACTTGGCATTTTCTATTTGAACAGTTAAATGGTCTTTTTTTGTCATGCGTGTCGCCCATATAATGGTGGATCACCAAGTAGTAATCAACTAGCAAATCCATACAAGTCTTTTAGTAGTTGTAATAGATATCTTAAATCGAATTATTATATTATTGGAATTGGGAGGATTTAACGAAAGGGGGAGATATATCCCATTGTAGTTGTGTAGCTCAT
>JAESVK010001230.1:822250-833754 GCA_017140935.1 Hamamelis virginiana
CAAGTCAGCATATGTTTATATAAGCTTATTTAAGCATGAAGCCCGAAAATTTTTCTAGGATACATATTTTGAAAAACTAACTGATTGAATATGTATTGTACTTATACATGTCATGTTTGCCAAAATCATAGTGATCCAACAGTTAGTTTTTCAGAAATGTCACTGACAAAAACTATGATAGTTTTCAGCGGTCACAATTTTTTCATAACTATATTTTGAAATTCTAATATTGGATCACTGTGATTTTTCGCATGCAAGACATTCATAATTACAATATATAATATAACAATCAATTTTTCAAAATGCATCATATAATTATCTATGGGCTTCATACTTTCATAACTTATGTAATCTGTTGACTAGATCAGGACCAGGGACGGACCTAGCGTACATTCAAGTGTGGCGGTTGCCACACCTGAACTTTCCCATATTTTTTTTTTTTGATACTTTAACTTTCTAATTTTCTGACTCTTTGACTTTCTAACCCCATTCCCTTTGACTTCCCACTCAACGCCACACCTAAACTTTTCATCTATATATATATATAACTTTCTAACTTTCTGGTTCTCTGACTTTCTAACCCCATTCTCTTTAACTTTCCACTCAAAATTTTTTTATACTTTAACTTCTCATTCAATTTTTTTTTTTTACTTCATAACTTTGACTTCTTGACTCAGTGACTCTCTCTCTCTCTCTAACTCTAAGACCATAACCCCACTCTCTGTCTAACCCTAACCCCAATCCCCTAAATCCCCCCAAACAGTCCAGACCTCTCTCTCCCTCCCTCACGGGCTCACGGCTTCATCCCATGGTCCCCATTGACGTCCAGACTCCACTACCTCTAGACCTCTCTTCATGGTAAGCTCTCTCTTTCTCTCCTCAATGTTGTAAGCATTAAGCAAACACTAATTTAGGGTTCGAATGTTTCTAAATAAAAATAAAAATGTATGGAAAAAAATGGTTTAATTAATACCAATCTTTGGCTTATTCATTAAACATTTTAGAATGTAGTTTATTGGATATATAGTTCTTTAGACACATAACACCCATTATGAGTTGAAGACTTAAAATTTGATTCACATAATTTATTTCAATTTTTTAAGACTAAAGCATAGATTCAAAAGTAATTTTTTTTTTCTCTCATTCTCAAAAATTGCTCTTTACTAAGTTCATCAACTTCCAAGTTGTATTGGCTCAAAGGCACAACCCAAAACAAGCAACCATGAGCAAACGAGGTATGAGAGATTGCCCCCAAATTTTTTTTTCTCCCTTGAAATTGAAATTGGTATTGACTTATGAAGTATTCATTTAAACTTTAGTGGATTAAAATTTATATGTTAGATTGCTATATTGATATTGAATTGTTGATTAATATTGATGTTAGTGAATTAATACTTGTGTTACTATGCCTTTCAATTTTTTTTAATAAGGATAAAGATTAACAATTATCTAAAATTTGCCTCACCTGACCTAAATTCCTGGGTCCATCCTTGATCGGGACTATACCAAACCATGTGACGTATATGGGAAGTTTATGGACCACAAAATCACTTGGTCATTTCAACAATAAAATTTCTAACCACTACACTTACGGTGCCATTACCATCATTGCTAACTCAAGCCTCTCGAATATTAATTTTGAAATCAAGAAATTGAGGGGGAGCCCATTTAGAAACACTAGAAGAAGAAAGGAAATACTACAAAGTTTTGTCCTTGTACCTTCAACCTGTACTAAAAAAGACTCGAATTTCGTAGCATCCACCTTATCCCTACTTTTAAAATGATAAGACACTCCAAAGACTCCTCCATGCCCAAAAGGGTTTGGTACCAAGTTTATCGTACATCTGTCATAAATGTAGCTTTCTTAAAAAACCCTTTGATAGAAGACTATTAAATGGATTAAAAATTAAATGCCAACCTTATTTTGCTAGCATCACCAAATTAAAATATTCCAAACCATGAAATAAAAAATCCTAGCTCCTTGCATCTTCAGGGCTTATGAGTTACACAATAGTGGTAGTCCTCTTCATTTTTTTAAACCCATCTCACCCATCCCGATAAAGGCAATATTCGAACCTAGGTCTCTGGTACAACCATGAGGGATTTTGTCAACACTAACTAGTACCTTTATGGACTATTCTTTTATCAACTTGTTGGAACCCACCAAAATTTAGTGAACACCATATTAATATATTTGCATAAACTTGTTGGGATATTGAAACAAGTCATAGTATAATTAGGCATTGACATGTCAACTGAATTTAACGGGACCTAACCCGTTATGTCCCTTATTCTTATTTACGGACAAATTGTCCTTTTAGAAAGAGAAGCCAACTTGCACACATTATATACATTTAAAAAAATAAGCATTGCTTTCCATATAATAGCCATTCATGGGGCAAGATTCCATCATAAAAGGATTCAATTATATATATATATATATAGTCCTGATCTTATCAACTATACCTCATTTTAACTAAAATCAGCTACGAACACAAGTCTTGGATTCCCATTCACTTAATGCATGATTCATCTCAAGATTCCAATCCAATGACTTAAAGATCTTAGCTGATTTTAGTTAAAATGAGGTATCCCTCATAAGAATATATATATATATATATATATATATATGTTCTTATATATATAAAAGTATAAATAGATGCCTGTTTACACAAGGTACCACGTTGCACGTTGCCCACTCGTTGGGGCCCTCTCGCCAGACTTGGGTCGTTCGTCGAACCGGTTCACCACTGTCGGCATTTCTTTGGCAAAAAAACGTAAGCTTTTAAAACCCATAAACAAATAAATTTTGAGTTTCATAAGTACATTCAGATTATATTACATATATGGGGGACAAGAACTCAAAAATGTATTTGTGATTGGCTTAATATTTGAGGGTTTTTTTTTTTTTTTGTTGTTGTTGTAAAATTACATATATTTGTGAGTTTTAGTGTAATATCATATACATTTGACCTTAAAGATTTTATTTTTTCAGTCTTCAGAAACTTATACATTTAGAGTACATTACAAATGTGGGGGATAAAAACTCACAACCACATTTGGATTTGGCTTGCGATATGAGAGTATTGGTATTGAAATTGCATATATTTGTGAATTTTATTGTAATTTCATATGCATTTGATAATAAATTTTTTATCTTTACAGTTATTTTGTAGAGATTTTTTAAGCAAGCCTATTTAAGCATGACATATAAATGTATATGTCCACGAACTTGATCATTTTTAACGACATTTGATAAACAAATATATATTTGAAAAACCCAACTTACAACACTAAAACTTTAACGTAATTTAAAATTTCATACCTCACTAAATAATGAATCTGAACACGCAACTCCTCGGGATAAATGCAAACAGAAACAAACTCAAACTAAAATGATGAAACAGCGATAGATAAATTTCGTACCGTAGACATAAATTTCATCCAATAGACATCTACACATACATATACTTTCTGTATGAAAACAGTTTAACGCTAAAGCAAAACTGTGAATACATGAGATATGGATTTATCTAATTCATTCAAATTTGAATTAAAACCCATTGAAAAGGAAAAGAATTAGAAAAATCTTATCTTCCTATAATCTTTCAAAAATGAAATTATGATAGAATAAAAACAGATAAAAAAGGAAATAAAGATAATTGATAGAAACATAAAATAGGGAAATAAATTTAATTGAGTAAAACCTAATCTGACATAGAACGAGGGTTATAGTGGTCTTAAAAAAAATAGTTGACTTTTATCAATTAAATTCTAAAACAGAATAACTTAATGGGTTAGCTAAAAATCTTAGGACATGCCACTTTGACAAAGCTCCCACTAAGAGTATTTTCAATAGACTCCCATTTGAAGCTTCCATGGCCAACTTTGGAAGTCATGGCAAAAAAAATGCACTCCAATGTGGTACGTACCATCCATGGCTCCCAAATTTGAATGATATTAATGTCTTCCAAATATAAAAGCTTTCTATTTGAGCACAATAATGTCAAATATGAAAAGAGTACCAATTTTGACACTGTTGTGCTCCCAAATATGAAAATAGGAAGCCCAAATGAAAGCTTTCCATTGGAGATGCTCTAAGACCAGATAAAGTCTTTAATCTATCAATTAGTACGAGAGGTATATGTCACTGAAGAAATATGTCTTGATCCATGCAATCCATTTATTAGCAAATCCCAACTTCTTCATCATACTTCTTAAAAACTCCCACTTAACCTCCTTAGGCCAATGTATTGGTGAAGGCCATCTAACCAAATAAAAGTTTAATATAACACAATATGGTTATATTAGATAATTTGAGGGCATAAACAACTCCACAAATGCAATATAACAATGGAGAGTTGTTGAGCAATAGTAATATGCTTCAAAACCCTCTAATATTAACAAATGAGAATGTGCTCGAGTTTTGATATGTGACATTTTAATTGCAATACATTAACCTCCTATAGTTTTGATACGTGACATTTTGTATCATTCTATCAGATATCCATTTCAATCGTAACACATTGACTCCGTATAGTTTTGATATGTGACGTTTTGTACATTTTTATCATATATCCATTTGTTCCTTTAAATGAAAAATGGTGTTAGGCTTGTTTTTTTTTTTTTTTTTTATTCAGTATTTATCCTAAATTAATAATGTATCCACAAGAACATTGGTGAAGTTTCATGATTTTTTTTAATATATTTTATTTACTGTATGGACAAAGTAATTTATCAAAATTTAAATATATTGAAAAAGAAAATCATGAAACTTTACAAATATGATTATAGATACATTAGCAATCTAAGATATACACTGTATAGAAAAATAAAAAGTTTAACATTATTTTTCAATCAAAGAAACAAATAGTCAATTGACAGACAAGTACAAAGTGTCGCAAATCAAAATTATTGAAGTCCATGTACTGTAATTGAAATTATAAAAATGCAAAATATAAATCGATGATAGTTGATGAGATCAAACTGTAACACGGGTTTCTCCAAAAATTTCGAAGCAGAACGTGACTCAACTTCAAAGCGATTAAACGACACCGTTCTCATGTACGGAACCCAGCCAAATAAATAATCGATTGTTTGTTATGTTTATCTGGTCATAAACAGCGAAGCGAGGGGAGAGTTCCACGTCACTCACAGCGCCTCGCTCTCCTATTCGCTCTTCATTTTCAGTCGATCCTTCCGTGAAGCTTTCTAGAGGTGAATCATCTTCTCCGTCTCGCTCCGATCCAATTCCTACGTGCTTATTAATATATATCGTGTAAATCTGTAGCAGATCTCTGTGTTATTCACAGGTAAATCTATTGAAACGATATCGATCCATCGGCAAATCTTTGTAATTGTTTTGAATTCTTCAAGGATTCGCGCTTTTCGAACATTTCTTTCTTCGATTTGAGTTTTCTTCCAATTCGTTTATCACGAGTTTAATTATTTTTGGATCTGATTGAAGCTTTTATTTTTATTTTCTATTTTTTTTAAAAATTGTTTGGGCTTATCTCATCACTCGGACAATCCTCTGTTGGAGACCTTATGGATCGGTCGAATTCATTGCTACACGCATTGAATTTGTCTTTTAAAAAACGTTTATATTGATTTTAGGGTTAAATTGGAAAGAACAGGAGAAACGAAAGGCAAATACTGAACTTTATCTAGAAATAAATTCCCTTTTTTAAAGCATTTTTGAAGTTCCTTTCCCTCATCTTTTCCGTGTTCCAAACAGAACCGTAGAACTTTTTGATTTCTTTCAGTTCAGATTCTGATCTTATATATATATATATATATATATATATATATATATGATTCATTCAATTTTTAAACTTTATTAGATGTCACAGAGATCTCTCGTTTTTTTCAAGTCAGATTCTGATCTGATGAATTTACACACACACACACACACACAAAAACAAACGTGAGTTTCATTTTGTAGCATTTCCGATGAGCTTGTAGCTATACATATATTTACACTCATACATCGCAATTATACGTACGCGTTGGAAATTGTTTGGTTTACTGGCTCTCTCTCTCTCTTTACAGTGCTGAGTGATTGATAACCGGCTAGAGAGAAACAGAGATGGGGCTGACATTCACGAAGCTTTTCAGCAGGCTTTTTGCCAAGAAAGAGATGCGTATTCTGATGGTAGGTCTTGATGCCGCTGGTAAGACAACTATTTTGTACAAGCTCAAGCTGGGAGAAATTGTCACAACAATCCCTACCATTGGTGAGTTCCGATTCCCAGCCGTTCACGATTTTGTTACCTTTGTTCTTTTTTTCTTCTTTTTTTTTCCCCTGATGTTTTGGTGAATAACTATTTGTTTTGCATCTGAGCGGCCGTTGTCAATATCTTTTTTTGAATTGATAGTTTTGTGATACCATGGACATATTTAAGATCTATTGATAGTGGGATAATGAAGTTTAGAAGCCTGTGAGAGCCTGTGGTTTGTTAAATGCCGTAAGAGTACACAAGTGAACTTCATTGGCCTCGCCAGTTAGCTTTATTTTTCTGTCAACTGTCTTTAGAGTACGCAGTTGAATCAAGTTGAAGTTGAATCTAGGGTTTTCTTATGTTAGGGTTTGTGAAAGAAGAGAGAAAAGAGAAGAGAGAGGAAAAGAAGAAAAGGCTTTTGTGTATCTTACCCCACATCAGCCCCCACACTATATATAATATAAAAACCAAAAGATGAAAGTACAGAAGTACCCTTACAGATTAACCTAAAGATCCTAATAACATTTAACACTCCCCCTCAAGTTGGAGCATACAAATCAAAAATGCTCAACTTGGAACAAAAAGATTGAAATGGACTGCGAGCCAATGGCTTCGTAAAAATATCACCAAGTTGATCTGTGGATCGAACAAATGGAGTAACAAGCTCTTTTCGGAGTAATAGATCTCTAATAAAGTGGCAGTCAACTTCAATATGTTTGGTCCTCTCATGAAAAACGGGATTATTGGCAATGAAGATAGCAGCTTGATTATCACAGAACATTTCCATAGGATTAGGAATGTGAAAGCCAAAATCTCGAAGAAGAGAGCGAACCCATAACATTTCTGATGCAGTATGGGCCATGGCACGATACTCAGCTTCAGCACTAGAGCGGGCAACAACGGTTTGCTTTTTACTGCGCCATGTGACAAGATTACCCCCAACAAATGTACAATAACCAGAAGTAGACCGGCGATCAGAACGAGACCCAGCCCAATCTGCATCACTGTACCCAGTCACAGATAGAGACTCAGACGGCCTATACAACAAGCCACGGCCAGGAGCAGCCTTTAAGTAACGTAAAATATGGCACACAGCATGAAAATGGGGTTTACGAGGAGCATGCATGAACTGACTAACAACACCAACAGCATACGTAATGTCAGGGCGAGTAACAGTAAGATAAATTAATTTCCCAACCAACCGACGATACTGACCAACGTCATCAAAAAATTCACCTTCCTCACCATCAAGTTTAACAGAAGAATCCATAGGTGTTTCCACTGGTCGAGAGCCTAAGAGACCGGTCTCAGATAAAAGATCAAGGACATATTTACGTTGAGAGAGAGAGATGCCTTTAGACGAGCGAGCAATTTCAATGCCAAGAAAATATCGAAGAGAACCAAGATCTTTTGTATGGAAATGCTGGCTTAAGTATTGTTTCAAATCAGCAATACCAACAGAATCACTTCCAGAAATAATGATGTCATCAACATAAACAATAAGAACAACAACACCAGCCGATGAATGACGAACAAAAACAGAGTGATCAGAAGTAGAACGTTGGAAACCATACTCTATAACCACTGAACTAAAACGATCAAACCAAGCTCGAGGTGACTGTTTCAGTCCGTACAAGGCCTTCTTCAACTTGCAAACAAGGTGCTCCTTGCCAGAAACAACATACCCAGGAGGTTGATCCATATACACCTCCTCTTGAAGATCACCATGAAGAAAAGCATTCTTAATATCAAGTTGATACAGAGGCCATGACTGACTAACAGCAACTGAAAGAAGGATCCGAACAGAGTTGAGACGAGCAACGGGAGAAAAAGTCTCCAAATAATCAACACCATAGGTTTGAGTAAAGCCTTTAGCCACTAAACGTGCTTTAAGGCGTTCAACAGAACCATCAGGAAGAAACTTAACAGTATAAACCCAACGACATCCCACAGTATTTTTACCAGGCGGAAGAGTGGAAAGCTCCCACGTCTGATTTGCATGAAGTGCACTCATTTCCTCATCCATAGCTTGCTTCCATCCAGAGGACAACACTGCCTGCTTATAAGAAGAAGGAATGGAAACAGAAGACAAGGAACAAGAAAAAGAGCGCAAACTAGGAGAGAGACGATCATAAGATACAAACTGAGCTATTGGATGCTGAGTACAATAGCGTTTACCTCGACGAAGAGCAATGGGAAGATCATCGGTGACTGAAGTAGGAGGAGGCAAAGCAGGATCTTCAGACTGTGAAGAAGTCTGGCCAGGGCCATAAGAGATAACCTGTCTATCTTTAGATCGCTGATAAACCTGTAGAGGTAATGAAGAAGAGGGAGTAGATGATGGGTTGGATGTGGAAGGCATAGTGAGTGGAAGAGTAGGAGATGGAAATGAAGGCTCCCCCTCACGACAAGAGATAAGATCAGGAGATAAAGACCGACCAGAAGAAGAATAAAATGAGGTGGACTCAGAAAAGGTAACATCTGCACTAACAAAATATCGACGTGACTCAGGACTGTAACATCGATAACCTTTTTGAGTACGAGAATACCCAAGAAAAATACACTTACGAGACCTAGGAGAAAGTTTATCCCAACCAGGATCAAGCACATGAACAAAAGCAATACAACCAAACACACGTGGAGTAACTGAGAATGGAGATTGATCAGGATATAATAAGGAAAAAGGAGTGTGGTGTTGTAAAACAACAGAAGGCATCCTATTAACAAGAAAACATGCAGTAAGAACAGCATCACCCCAAAAATGTTTAGGAACCTGCATATTAAACATCATTGTGCGAGCTACATCAAGAAGATGACGATGTTTGCGTTCAGCTACACCATTTTGTTGGGAAGTATGAGTGCAACTGGTTTGATGAATAATACCTCTATCCACACAAAAGGAATCCATAATTTTTTGAGTGTATTCAAGTGCATTATCAGAACGAAATATCTTAATGCGCTTATTAAATTGAACAAAGATCTCATTATAAAATTTAAAAACAATATGAGGCAACTCAGATTTCTCTTTCATCAAAAACAACCAAGTCATACGGGAATAATCATCAACAAAAATAACAAAGTAATGAAACCCATTTAAAGTTGAAACACGAGAAGGCCCCCACATGTCTGTGTGAACAAGATTAAACGACTCAGACTGACGACTATGACTACTATTAGGAAAAGAACTACGATGGTGTTTCCCTAATTGACAAGCCTCACATTCTAAACTAGAAACATGACTTAAAACTGGAATTGCTTGCTTCAGCTTAGCCAATGATGGATGACCCAAACGAAAATGCCACTGGAGAGGAGAGACAGCTGAATGCAAAGTGGAAAAATTGTTGGATGAAAAAGCACCGGGATCCAAGATATATAAGCCATCCTTCTCATGCCCCGAACCAATCTCCTTCTTGGTCATGAGATCCTGAAAAACACAAGAAGAAGGAGAGAAAACAATTTCACACTGTAAGTCTTTAGTCAATTGACTTACTGATAGCAAATTAAATGGAAAGTGAGGAGCATAAAGACTGGATGGTAAAGAAAAAGAACTGGTCGGATGAAGAACACCTTGACCTTGAACAGGCTGAGACGAACCATCAGCTAACACAATATGTTGGGTGACAGGTGTTAAATCAGTAAAGAGAGAAGATAAATTGGAGATATTTGTGTTAGCACCAGAATCAATGATCCAAGATGGATTAGATGTAGTAACACAAGCAATATTACCTGAATGTGCTAAGGTGGCAGTGTTGTTAGAAGACGAGGAAGGAGAGGAGAGAGGCCCGGAGCGTAAATGCTGAATTAGAAGCTCGCTAAGTTGAGTACTAAGAGCATCATGATGACCAGACCTAGAGCTTGTATGACTAACATTAGACTGGGGTTGAGTGGTACTATCAGTAGCATGGTTCACATAATTTGGCTTGCCATGCTTTATAAAACAGTATGGTTCTGTATGATTGGTGCCACCACAATAATCACACTTTCTGTCACCCCGACCACTACTTCGACCCCCACCACCACGAGTACCTCCACGATAATTACGACCACCACGGCCTCCACGAGGACCACCACGAGAACTACCACGACCCCCACTGTGGGTTACCAAAGCAGTAGAATCTGAGGGGGTAACTGTGGGAATAGTGACAGAAGATTGCTGCCCTAAGGATGAACGTAACAGTCGAGAATAAGCATTGG
Organism: Hamamelis virginiana; assembly: GCA_017140935.1. Classification (NCBI taxonomy): domain Eukaryota; kingdom Viridiplantae; phylum Streptophyta; class Magnoliopsida; order Saxifragales; family Hamamelidaceae; genus Hamamelis; species Hamamelis virginiana. The sequence continues at coordinate 832,666 of JAESVK010001230.1, forward strand.
CAGCTGTAGGTAGAGTCTCACTAGCAAGAATCTGGTCCTTGAAGCCATGAAGATTAGGATTCAAACCAGAGAGCAATGAAGCAATTATGAATTCCTCCCAATTTTGTTGTTGTTGCTCCAAGTCAGTAGTAAAGGGTCGGTACTGCAATAATTGATTCCAAAGATTCTTAAGAGTACTATAATACTCAGCTAAGGATTTCTCATTTTGCTTAGTGGAAAAGATCTTCTCATACAATTCATAAACCTGAGAGACGTTACTTTTAGTGGAAAAAGAGTCAGTAACAGAGTCCCAAATCTTTTTAGAAGAGTCACAAAACTCAACTGTGGTAGCAATATGAGGTTCCATACTATGCCAGAGCCATCCCATAACCACAGAATCATCACACAACCATTCCTCATAATTTTGCTCACTAGGTTTAGGAGGATTATCAGTTAAATATTTTAACTTTCGCTTTCCACGCAAGAAAATCTTGACGGCATGTGCCCAAGCTAAGTAATTCACACCATTCAACTTCTTGGAGGTAATAGACTTAGGAATATCATCATCCCGACTGACCGAATGCTGCCCAGCAGCGATATTGGAGGATGTTCCCTCAGACATAGCAACGGAAGCACCACAAACAGATTCAACACAACAATCAATGACCCAAATTAACAAATCCAGCCACCAAAATTCCAAATGAGGTCCAATACACCATAAATATAGTACTCAAGGACTGCAAATGTCTCAAATATAGCCACCACAAACTAAATGAAGGTCCAATACACAAAGGGAAGCATCCATGAGCACAAAGGAGGATCAACACAGAAAATATAGGAGCATAGGGGGCTGCCGGTACCCAAAAAAAGTCCCAAAAATCCAAAAAAATTGTGCTACAGCCATGGAAACTTCAAACAACCATCAAGAAGACCTTCTATGAGGCTAGTCGGCACCTAGGAAGAGTATCTATGTCATTGAAAGCTCCCCAAAAACCCTAGAAAACAGATCTGAAAAAATACACCTATTTATTCCGAAAATAGAAGAAAAATATAAAACTCACATCAAATGGCTTCCAAAAAAAAAATAAAAATTATCACTGGAATCAGGAG
>JAESVK010001230.1:863754-894025 GCA_017140935.1 Hamamelis virginiana
ATGTTTTGTTAATGTGGTAATACCATACCACAACAACGATCAAGTCAACATATGTTTATATAAGCTTATTTAAGCATGAAGCTCGAAAATTTTTCTAGGATACATATTTTGAAAAACTAACTGATTGAATATGTATTGTACTTATACATGTCATGTTTGCCAAAATCATAGTGATCCAACAGTTAGTTTTTCAGAAATGTCACTGACAAAAACTATGATAGTTTTCAGCGGTCACAATTTTTTCATAACTATATTTTGAAATTCTAATATTGGATCACTGTGATTTTTCGCATGCAAGACATTCATAATTACAATATATAATATAACAATCAATTTTTCAAAATGCATCATATAATTATCTATGGGCTTCATACTTTCATAACTTATGTAATCTGTTGACTAGATCAGGACCAGGGACGGACCTAGCGTACATTCAAGTGTGGCGGTTGCCACACCTGAACTTTCCCATATTTTTTTTTTTTGATACTTTAACTTTCTAATTTTCTGACTCTCTGACTTTCTAACCCCATTCCCTTTGACTTCCCACTCAACGCCACACCTAAACTTTTCATCTATATATATATATAACTTTCTAACTTTCTGGTTCTCTGACTTTCTAACCCCATTCTCTTTAACTTTCCACTCAAAATTTTTTTATACTTTAACTTCTCATTCAATTTTTTTTTTTTACTTCATAACTTTGACTTCTTGACTCAGTGACTCTCTCTCTCTCTCTAACTCTAAGACCATAACCCCACTCTCTGTCTAACCCTAACCCCAATCCCCTAAATCCCCCCAAACAGTCCAGACCTCTCTCTCCCTCCCTCACGGGCTCACGGCTTCATCCCATGGTCCCCATTGACGTCCAGACTCCACTACCTCTAGACCTCTCTTCATGGTAAGCTCTCTCTTTCTCTCCTCAATGTTGTAAGCATTAAGCAAACACTAATTTAGGGTTCGAATGTTTCTAAATAAAAATAAAAATGTATGGAAAAAAATGGTTTAATTAATACCAATCTTTGGCTTATTCATTAAACATTTTAGAATGTAGTTTATTGGATATATAGTTCTTTAGACACATAACACCCATTATGAGTTGAAGACTTAAAATTTGATTCACATAATTTATTTCAATTTTTTAAGACTAAAGCATAGATTCAAAAGTAATTTTTTTTTTTCTCTCATTCTCAAAAATTGCTCTTTACTAAGTTCATCAACTTCCAAGTTGTATTGGCTCAAAGGCACAACCCAAAACAAGCAACCATGAGCAAACGAGGTATGAGAGATTGCCCCCAAATTTTTTTTTCTCCCTTGAAATTGAAATTGGTATTGACTTATGAAGTATTCATTTAAACTTTAGTGGATTAAAATTTATATGTTAGATTGCTATATTGATATTGAATTGTTGATTAATATTGATGTTAGTGAATTAATACTTGTGTTACTATGCCTTTCAATTTTTTTTAATAAGGATAAAGATTAACAATTATCTAAAATTTGCCTCACCTGACCTAAATTCCTGGGTCCATCCTTGATCGGGACTATACCAAACCATGTGACGTATATGGGAAGTTTATGGACCACAAAATCACTTGGTCATTTCAACAATAAAATTTCTAACCACTACACTTACGGTGCCATTACCATCATTGCTAACTCAAGCCTCTCGAATATTAATTTTGAAATCAAGAAATTGAGGGGGAGCCCATTTAGAAACACTAGAAGAAGAAAGGAAATACTACAAAGTTTTGTCCTTGTACCTTCAACCTGTACTAAAAAAGACTCGAATTTCGTAGCATCCACCTTATCCCTACTTTTAAAATGATAAGACACTCCAAAGACTCCTCCATGCCCAAAAGGGTTTGGTACCAAGTTTATCGTACATCTGTCATAAATGTAGCTTTCTTAAAAAACCCTTTGATAGAAGACTATTAAATGGATTTAAAATTAAATGCCAACCTTATTTTGCTAGCATCACCAAATTAAAATATTCCAAACCATGAAATAAAAAATCCTAGCTCCTTGCATCTTCAGGGCTTATGAGTTACACAATAGTGGTAGTCCTCCTCATTTTTTTAAACCAATCTCACCCATCCCGATAGAGGCAATATTCGAACCTAGGTCTCTGGTATAACCATGAGGGATTTCGTCAACACTAACTAGTACCTTTATGGACTATTCTTTTATCAACTTGTTGGAACCCACCAAAATTTAGTGAACACTATATTAATATATTTGCATAAACTTGTTGGGATATTGAAACAAGTCATAGTATAATTAGGCATTGACATGTCAACTGAATTTAACGGGACCCTTATTCTTATTTACGGACAAATTGTCCTTTTAGAAAGAGAAGCCAACTTGCACACATTATATACATTTAAAAAAATAAGCATTGCTTTCCATATAATAGCCATTCATGGGGCAAGATTCCATCATAAAAGGATTCAATTATATATATATATATATATATATAGTCCTGATCTTATCAACTATACCTCATTTTAACTAAAATCAGCTACGAACACAAGTCTTGGATTCCCATTCACTTAATGCATGATTCATCTCAAGATTCCAATCCAATGACTTAAAGATCTTAGCTGATTTTAGTTAAAATGAGGTATCCCTCATAAGAATATATATATATATATATATATATATATGTTCTTATATATATAAAAGTATAAATAGATGCCTGTTTACACAAGGTACCACGTTGCACGTTGCCCACTCGTTGGGGCCCTCTCGCCAGACTTGGGTCGTTCGTCGAACCGGTTCACCACTGTCGGCATTTCTTTGGCAAAAAAACGTAAGCTTTTAAAACCCATAAACAAATAAATTTTGAGTTTCATAAGTACATTCAGATTATATTACATATATGGGGGACAAGAACTCAAAAATATATTTGTGATTGGCTTGCTATTTGAGGGTTTTTTTTTTTTTTTGTAAAATTACATATATTTGTGAGTTTTAGTGTAATATCATATACATTTGACGTTAAAGATTCTATTTTTTCAGTCTTCAAAAACTTATACATTTAGAGTACATTACAAATGTGGGGGATAAAAACTCACAACCACATTTGGATTTGGCTTGCGACATGAGAGTATTGGTATTGAAATTGCATATATTTGTGAATTTTATTGTAATTTCATATGCATTTGATAATAAATTTTTTATCTTTACAGTTATTTTGTAGAGATTTTTTAAGCAAACCTATTTAAGCATGACATATAAATGTATATGTCCACGAACTTGATCATTTTTAACGACATTTGATAAACAAATATATATTTGAAAAACCCAACTTACAACACTAAAACTTTAACGTAATTTAAAATTTCATACCTCACTAAATAATGAATCTGAACACGCAACTCCTCGGGATAAATGCAAACAGAAACAAACTCAAACTAAAATGATGAAACAGCGATAGATAAATTTCGTACCGTAGACATAAATATCATCCAATAGACATCTACACATACATATACTTTCTGTATGAAAACAGTTTAACGCTAAAGCAAAACTGTGAATACATGAGATATGGATTTATCTAATTCATTCAAATTTGAATTAGAACCCATTGAAAAGGAAAAGAATTAGAAAAATCTTATCTTCCTATAATCTTTCAAAAATGAAATTATGATAGAATAAAAACAGATAAAAAAGGAAATAAAGATAATTGATAGAAACATAAAATAGGGAAATAAATTTAATTGAGTAAAACCTAATCTGACATAGAACGAGGGTTATAGTGGTCTTAAAAAAAATAGTTGACTTTTATCAATTAAATTCTAAAACAGAATAACTTAATGGGTTAGCTAAAAATCTTAGGACATGCCACTTTGACAAAGCTCCCACTAAGGGTATTTTCAATAGACTTCCATTTGAAGCTTCCATGGCCAACTTTGGAAGTCATGGCAAAAAAAATGCACTCCAATGTGGTACGTACCATCCATGGCTCCCAAATTTGAATGATATTAATGTCTTCCAAATATAAAAGCTTTCTATTTGAGCACAATAATGTCAAATATGAAAAGAGTACCAATTTTGACACTGTTGTGCTCCCAAATATGAAAATAGGAAGCCCAAATGAAAGCTTTCCATTGGAGATGCTCTAAGACCAGATAAAGTCTTTAACCTATCCATTAGTAAGAGAGGTATATGTCACTGAAGAAATATGTCTTGATCCATGCAATCCATTTATTAGCAAATCCCAACTTCTTCATCATACTTCTTAAAAACTCCCACTCAACCTCCTTAGGCCAATGTATTGGTGAAGGCCATCTAACCAAATAAAAGTTTAATCTAACACAATATGGTTATATTAGATAATTTGAGGGCATAAAAAACTACGCAAATGCAATATAACAATGGAGAGTTGTCGAGCAATAGGAATATGCTTCAAAACCCTCTAATATTAACAAATGAGAATGTGCTCGAGTTTTGATATGTGACATTTTAATTGCAATACATTAACCTCCTATAGTTTTGATACGTGACATTTTGTATCATCATTCTATCAGATATCTATTTCAATCGTAACACATTGACTCCGTATAGTTTTGATATGTGACGTTTTGTACATTTTTATCATATATCCATTTGTTCCTTTAAATGAAAAATGGTGTTAGGCTTTTTTTTTTTTTTTTTTTTTATTCAGTATTTATCCTAAATTAATAATGTATCCACAAGAACATCGGTGAAGTTTCATGATTTTTTTTAATATATTTTATTTACTGTATGGACAAAGTAATTTATCAAAATTTAAATATATTGAAAAAGAAAATCATGAAACTTTACAAATATGATTATAGATACATTAGCAATCTAAGATATACACTGTATAGAAAAATAAAAAGTTTAACATTATTTTTCAATCAAAGAAACAAATAGTCAATTGACAGACAAGTACAAAGTGTCGCAAATCAAAATTATTGAAGTCCATGTACTGTAATTGAAATTATAAGAATGCAAAATATAAATCGATGATAGTTGAAGAGATCAAACTGTAACACGGGTTCTCCAAAAATTTCGAAGCAGAACGTGACTCAACTTCAAAGCGATTAAACGACACCATTCTCATGTACGGAACCCAGCCAAATAAATAATCGATTGTTTGTTATGTTTATCTGGTCATAAACAGCGAAGCGAGGGGAGAGTTCCACGTCACTCACAGCGCCTCGCTCTCCTATTCGCTCTTCATTTTCAGTCGATCCTTCCGTGAAGCTTTCTAGAGGTGAATCATCTTCTCCGTCTCGCTCCGATCCAATTCCTACGTGCTTATTAATATATATCGTGTAAATCTGTAGCAGATCTCTGTGTTATTCACAGGTAAATCTATTGAAACGATATCGATCCATCGGCAAATCTTTGTAATTGTTTTGAATTCTTCAAGGATTCGCGCTTTTCGAACATTTCTTTCTTCGATTTGAGTTTTCTTCCAATTCGTTTATCACGAGTTTAATTATTTTTGGATCTGATTGAAGCTTTTATTTTTAGTTTCTATTTTTTTTAAAAATTGTTTGGGCTTATCTTGTCACTCGGACAATCCTCTGTTGGAGACCTTATGGATCGGTCGAATTCATTGCTACACGCATTGAATTTGTCTTTTAAAAAACGTTTATATTGATTTTAGGGTTAAATTGGAAAGAACAGGAGAAACGAAAGGCAAATACTGAACTTTATCTAGAAATAAATTCCCTTTTTTAAAGCATTTTTGAAGTTCCTTTCCCTCATCTTTTCCGTGTTCCAAACAGAACCGTAGAACTTTTTGATTTCTTTCAGTTCAGATTCTGATCTTATATATATATATATATATATATATATATATATATGATTCATTCAATTTTTAAACTTTATTAGATGTCACAGAGATCTCTCGTTTTTTTCAAGTCAGATTCTGATCTGATGAATTTACACACACACACACACACACAAAAACAAACGTGAGTTTCATTTTGTAGCATTTCCGATGAGCTTGTAGCTATACATATATTTACACTCATACATCGCAATTATACGTACGCGTTGGAAATTGTTTGGTTTACTGGCTCTCTCTCTCTCTTTACAGTGCTGAGTGATTGATAACCGGCTAGAGAGAAACAGAGATGGGGCTGACATTCACGAAGCTTTTCAGCAGGCTTTTTGCCAAGAAAGAGATGCGTATTCTGATGGTAGGTCTTGATGCCGCTGGTAAGACAACTATTTTGTACAAGCTCAAGCTGGGAGAAATTGTCACAACAATCCCTACCATTGGTGAGTTCCGATTCCCAGCCGTTCACGATTTTGTTACCTTTGTTCTTTTTTTCTTCTTTTTTTTTTCCCCTGATGTTTTGGTGAATAACTATTTGTTTTGCATCTGAGCGGCCGTTGTCAATATCTTTTTTTGAATTGATAGTTTTGTGATACCATGGACATATTTAAGATCTATTGATAGTGGGATAATGAAGTTTAGAAGCCTGTGAGAGCCTGTGGTTTGTTAAATGCCGTAAGAGTACACAAGTGAACTTCATTGGCCTCGCCAGTTAGCTTTATTTTTCTGTCAACTGTCTTTAGAGTACGCAGTTGAATCAAGTTGAAGTTGAATCTAGGGTTTTCTTATGTTAGGGTTTGTGAAAGAAGAGAGAAAAGAGAAGAGAGAGGAAAAGAAGAAAAGGCTTTTGTGTATCTTACCCCACATCAGCCCCCACACTATATATAATATAAAAACCAAAAGATGAAAGTACAGAAGTACCCTTACAGATTAACCTAAAGATCCTAATAACATTTAACAAATCAAATTTCATAAAAACTTGGGGTGGATCTCTTAATTTGGTGCAAAAGCTTGGTTTCTTTTTGAAGCTTATGCTCTTGCACTAGGCTTTAAATTTTGTTTGGGAGTCATTTGGTATATTGGTACATTTTTCTTTGGTTCCATAGGCATAATAGATATATCGACAAGTGGATGTGATAGCTTTCATCCATTATCTTCATTTGAATAATTTTGATTGGGGCCAATTGTGGGAGGTGTTTCAATGAATTTCATGTGATGAGCTTTGAAATGTACAATTCTTGTATTTGAAGATGTATAGTCATACACGCAAATTTGAATATTTCTTCGGGTCTTCTCATAACATACAACAGAACGTTGGTCCTTGATTTTGGCTACTAGAGTTCTGGCTCAATGCTAGTCCATTCGTAGATCATTCATTGTGGTCATAGTTTCAAGTTTTATTGTTGGGGCATGTTTCAGTTCATACAGGTTCGCCATGAAAACATATGGAAACATAATAGAAATGGATTAAAATATTAGTAACACATGTAAACCCTTGAAAACATGTATGAAGAGTTGTTTATCTGTAATTGTAGAATTTCAAATTGTGGGATTGATGTACTAGGTAAGGAAACATATTTTTTTCCTTCTTTGAATCTACCGTTCCTCAGGAGTTGTGCATGGTTTGGTTAAAGTATTTGGATTATTCTTGATATTTTTTTATCTACATAACACTCCAGAATTGATTAAGTGGTTAAAATTTGTTTGTTTTCTGCCGTCAATCCATTGCAGTTACTTCATTATTTTCTTAACGCTTTGAAGTTGTAACATTGATTGAAGTGCAGTTCTGGTCATTCTAATTATGCAAGAAGCTGTTCATTTGCAGGGTTTAATGTGGAGACAGTGGAATATAAGAACATCAGCTTCACTGTTTGGGATGTTGGTGGTCAGGACAAGGTAATGCACTTCTGTTTATTTTCTCTTATGAAAATTTAAGTCATGTGTTACTATTATATGCGCATGTCAGAGTTTTCTGCATTTAGATATTTACCTGAAAAATAAAGTCAGAATATTTTTCTTGATAAACAAAGTTGGGTATCATTAGAATTTGGGAAATATTGAAAACTGCTACTCCAACATTTGTTACAATGGAGTAACATGTGCAGGGGATGGCAACTCCCCAAATCTAGACATCGGCGTACAACTATGTGCATGATTATGAATTTGCATTTTGAAATATATATATATTCACGACTTTACGTTTATACGAGAGGGAGAGCAATAGAGTTTTCTTTGATAAGTGAGACAGAATATATAATTATTTGTTAATCAGTCGAACATGCATCCACTAGTATTAATGCATCGTATAATATTGAATGAATAGAAAGTACTTACTGTGAGTCCCATAAGGAAAGATAAGCACACACCTTCTGCTGCATATTTTAAGTGTAAGTAGTGGTAGACATGTTTGTAATTGCTAAATTGTTATTTGATTTTTCTTGCATGTGTTTTGTAACTAAGCGTATCACACGCTAATTATTGAATATGTGCACTATAACATAGTATTTCCTGTTGTTTGTTCTCTTGGCATAGCTGTTGAATATGCAGACTCTAATCTTGGTGCATATGTTACATCATTCTAGGAGGGCTTCTTTTTTTTTCCTGAATGCTTGTGTCCTTATATTTAGTGACCCATGTAGATTATTTTTAATGCAGATCCGTCCATTGTGGAGGCACTACTTCCAAAATACACAGGGTCTTATTTTTGTGGTGGATAGTAATGATAGAGATCGAGTTGTTGAGGCGAGGGACGAGTTGCATAGGATGTTGAATGAGGTATATTACCACTGTAAATGTCTTCATATTTTACATTTCGCATATTTATGCTATGAATTTAAATTTTGATGTTATAAGATCACATGAGATCTTCAATTAAACTGAGATGGATCATGCCACGTGTTTTCTGATTGTTCTTTTGAATTATTTGCCAACTGGAGTCAGTTGGCATCTCCGAGAGCGTAATTGCTTTACTGGTATTTCTTATATCTCATCAGACTCTTTGGTACAATCTGTTTAGAGTGACTTCATGTGATTTGTGCTGAGGGAAGTACTTAAATCTCTAGAGTTAGCTTTTGAAATTTATTTCCCCTTATATTTGTTCACTTTGTTGAGTTTTTGTTTTTACTTTTTCTTGTTGGTTATATTTCCCTTTCTTTTTTCACTAATGTTTAAGGACCTTAATTTTTGTTCGTTTTATTAAATTTTTATTTTATTTTTTATGTTCCTCTTGTTTTTCCTTGTAAACAAACCTTTATTTGCTTAAATTAAACTTCAATAAAACAATATTACAATTATTGATAGTAGTTTGAATGTCAGTTTGGGAATGATAGTTATGCAAACTCTTCTCTTGACTAAATATATGGTTTGATAGGACCTTAACCTACCACATGTTGCCTCAATAAAGGCTGCCTCTATATATATGGTTTGTTGAGTCCATGGACTACTCCTGTATTGGTCTTAAAAGCTATGCTCACCTAAGATTCATTACAAATTGTACCTCATCTTATACAATCTAGCACGAGCTTAAACCATTGTCCCTTCAAAATACGACCTCGTATGATTTAAATTGGGTTGTTGCCTTGTTTTGATATATGGACCTAATTACCACTTAGCCATGACATATCTTGTTGCAAGATCTTAAATTGTTGCGTCTCTCTAGTATTTCTACTTACATGTTTTGTTGATTTGTAGTTTCCTTTATATGTGGTTTGGTTGGATTGTAAACTTTATATTGCCTTGATGTGTGGTTTGGTAGGCCCACAAATAACCAAGTTGCCTCGACATAAGGTTTGTAGGACCTTAAATTATCATATTACCTTGAAATTAGGTTTGGTAAGATCTTAAACTACTACATAATTGGACCATAAACTATCATTTGCTTTGATGTATGGTTTGGTTAGGACCTTGAAGTATTATGTTGTCTTGAAATATGGTTTGGTATGACCTATTACTATCATATCTGCCTCAATGTATGGTTGGACCATAAATTACATGATGTCTTTGTATATGGCTTGATAGGATACTATGATTGTTAACTACCATGTCATGCAGTTTGGTAGTACTTTTACCTTTTTTTTATGCATACTCTTTAAGGGAAAGATAAGCTCTCCATCGCAATAGATTGCTGTCATTTTCTTTGTAATACTGATCACATTTGGAATTTATTTATTTATTTATTAATAATGCCAAAATCAACCGACACAATAGCAACTGTTTTTTTAACAATCCCTGTTTTTCATTTTATGTGTTTTTCAGATGAATTGTTGAGTCCTGTCAATTTATTACCATTACTTTGTTGGTTGTTTTTTTTTAAGTTCTCTATTATGATTTAGCTGTGACATTGTTTTACTATTCCATAATGCTCTGTTTGATGTTGCCATGTTGGTCAAGTAGGACCAAAGGGATCATTAGTAGAACTATTGGGACCAAGGGTTTGAATTTAATATTAGTCTGGTTTCAGGATGAACTGAGAGAGGCTGTTTTGCTTGTATTTGCTAACAAACAAGATCTTCCAAATGCAATGAATGCTGCGGAGATAACTGACAAGCTTGGTCTTCATTCTCTGCGCCAGCGCCACTGGTAAGATCTCATTCATGGTTTTTGGACTGCAATATTCTGTCTGTCAATTTGTGCGATTTCCCTGAAGTTTGCTAGAACCAGGGAGAAAGTTTTACTGATTTGTCACAAGAAGATGAACAAATCAGACATTTGGTCAAAAGTCTCTTTTTCAAGGCATTTGGTCTTTCAGTTTTGCTCAAAGTCAGGCAGAAACTGAAAATTTTGGGTCAACCAATTTAGGACCTTTGCCAAACCTCAAATTAAGTCTTACTAAATGAATTGAGCGAGTGCTTCTTGAAAAACAAAGATTGGACAAAAGCGGATTTGGATGAAAACAAAATTCACAATTGAAGGCAATGGCTTGAACTCTGCTGATTTGACTTGGTACTCCATCTCAGGTACATCCAGAGCACATGTGCAACCTCCGGAGAGGGCCTTTACGAGGGGTTGGAGTGGCTTTCCAATAACATCGCTAGCAAGGCAAGTACATGAACAAGCTCGAAAAGTAAATTAGTATTGGAAATATACAATATACAATTTAATGGTATCAAGTTGTTGCCAATTAATTGTTCAAAATTACTACAAATTTGAACAGAGGATAATTTTAGTAATACTGAAAGTAAGCCCATGACATTATAGCATGGCAGTGGCATTTGGAGGGGTGGGATGCATGGGATGTGGGATTCAATTTGTAGGCTGAAAAGAGAGTGCTGAAAATAAATTTTTTTTTAGCATCCCATTTCTGCTACATTATTATGATGTTGCTTATTTGGTTATTATCTTTGTTTGCAGGCATGAGGCAGTTGAGAGTTTTGTTGGGGTTGGGGCTTCTGGATGTATGCATGGGTAAATACTATCTATAGGTTTATTTTAAGATCCTGGCTTTAGATAGGATCCTTGGAAATTTTCAGTTATAAGGTTGTAATAGCATAATGGTTGGCTTGATTTACTTTTACAAGTTATTGTTTGGGATTTGTGTAACTGCTGCTTTAGCTAATACTTTTTTTAAAAAAAATGGAACTAATATTGTGTAAAAGTCTTTCTGAGATCGGCAGTGTTGGTATTTTATCTGTTTGGCTTATATTCACTTAGTTGAAGTTATCAGGAGTATTGTACTAGAAATCCTTCAATTTGGATGCTCTCAACCTGCCAGATTGGTAGTTTTGACACCGCTTGCCGCAGACTTGGATTGTTTAATTAGTTGGGCACATACTCCAGGTAAGAGCATGCATTTATGCCATAAATTGGTTAAAATGGAGTTCACATTTTGATTTATGATAATTTCATTTTTTTGGTAGTTAAGGCACCGTTTGGATTTGTTTTTTATAAGTACTTATTTGCTTTTTAAAAAATTTGCAATATGTAATTCTTAGAAAATTTTTAGAAAAGCAAATAAGTACTTATAAAAAATAAATCCAAACGGTGCCTAAGAAAACGTATATCCTGAAATGTATTATTTATGTATGATTCATCCTTGAGAAGACTGGAAAATTGGTAATTTGAGATTTTATCTATATTGTTGCTTTGCTGCAGCCCATGTGCTGGCTGTGACCTACTCGGCTGAAGCTCTAAACCATAAAGTTACTTGGGATGCACGATTGATCCCACTAATTTGATTTACAGTGGGAAAAAAACAGAAAAACAAAAACAGGTGTTTAGAGGTGTTTTTCCTATTATTCAATTTTGAATATATATATATATATATATATATATATATATATGGTGTGGTTCTCCTTAGACTTTATTTTGACAAGTATCTTTTTCAAATATTATTTTATGTAAAAAAAAAATTGATTTGAAAAATGTCGATTAAATGTTCGTGATCGTCTGATCTTACTTGCTAACCTTCAGTGAACCCCAAGGGGTAGATCACTTGGCCAAAAACCCTTGGAAACCAAGGTGAGGTCATGGGTTCGAACCTTGGGGCCAGCTCCACGGGCGTACAGCATAGCAAGGTTGGTAGGACATGTCTCCAGTGACGGGTAACCAATTCCTGGATCTGGGTGTGGGCATGAATTCCCGCCACTATGCGAGTCCGTGTCTTACTGGTGTGTGTGTTGAGGAGCCTGTGCACACATCCGGGGTTTGCCCCTCGGTTCTACTCTTATTAAACGGCATTAGGTATCGATTCCGAAGTCGTAAGAGGACATACCGAGAGGATTTATCCTCGTATCCAAAAAAAAAAAAAAAAACCTTCAGTGTATTTGTTTTAAAAGTCCTGTTAGGGGAACCCATGATTGCATGTCTCAGTGTTTCGGGCGAGCTTCTACTTATTGTTTAAACTTTAAATGGTGCAAATTGCAAAGGACCAAAATATGCAAATATGCTTTAGGACTGGTTTACTAAGAATTCATTCTTTTTACCAAAGATACTTGGGTACGTTTTGAAGTGACAACTTCCTATTTACTTATTTAATTTTTTTAAAAAAAAAAAACCCTTCAAAGAAGGATAACTTCCGATTGAATTTTCAAATAATTTCTCTTCATAAACTTTTTGTGAATCATTTTCCTACCCATAAAAATATGTGAATAATTTTTCATCCATTCCATGGCCGGGTAGTACAGATTGGTCCAATTTAGAATCTATTTTTGCAAGAGTAGGCATAGAATAGCTTTGTTTGACAAAAAGGGAAGAGTCTACGTTGCCAATTGATGTGCTATTACACCGTTGTTGGTTTGATAGTTCGGACACTTCATTGCTTGACAATAAATAAATAAAAATAAAGATTCGATACTGTAGTCTAAGTTTACCAAATCCTTTAACTGACTATGGTGTGGCAAATTAAAAACTAACAGAAATTTATTTATTTATTTTAAAAAGAAGTTTGAAACCTTTGTATATTAAACTTCAAATCATCCTACATTTTCCATCTTACGGTGGTGAGTCCCATGTCTTGCTCCTCCAATATTCATGTGTAGACATGTTAGGATAAAAAATAAGGCTTTTTAAGTAATAAGTCCTTTCGAATATATACCTGACACCGTTTGGATTTGTTTTTTATAAGTACTTATTTGCTTTTTTAAAGTTTTTGTAAGAAATTATATATTGCAAATTTTTAAAAAAGCAAATAAGTACTTATAAAAAACAAATCCAAATGGTGCTTTTTAAAATTGCATTCTTAATTACACTGAATTTTAGAACTTTTTAAAATTGCATGCCAGCGGGGCTTGTAGCCTTGTATTTCTCCCCAAAAATTCTGGTGGATGTAGGACTTTTTAAACCACTTGACTCAACAATGAGAGTATTTCCTCCAAAAAAAAAAAAAAAAAACTAATGAGAGTAGTACCACCTTACTTAAAAAGAGTGAGACCCGCTCTTATAGGATTCACATGAATTCCATCTATATCAGTTAGGCAGGATGGGAAGAAGGTGAATGTACAGGAAAGAGTAGCATCCTGCTGCTTGCAACAGCAACTCCAGCGAATGCTATTGAGCCGCCATTGTTAAAATTTGACAATAATACTCAAGTTTCACTTTAATCTCTATAAGATAAAGGTTTCAAAATAGTCCTTAAAGTGTTGGTCTATTTCACTTTAATTTCTATACCGTAAAACAGGTCAAAATGGTCCCTAAAGTATTGATCTGTTTCACTTTAATTCCTATACTATAAAACAAGGTCAAAATAGTCACTAAAGTATTGATTTGTTTCACTTTCATCCTTATTGTCATTGTGCCGTTTAAAAAAGAGTCGAAATAGGTGTATATGCACCATTCATGCGCATTACTTAATGTTTAAAATGCCTAAATAACTCTTTATATACACTGGTGAATTATCAAAGAGCAATTTTTTTACTATTTGTGCATCTGCTAGTCACTAATTTTGTGTATTTTGTGCACTAATTTGTCCACCAATACTTTAAGGGCAATTTTGATACATTTTATAGTAAATTGATTAGAGTGAAACCGACCAATACTTTAGGCTATGTTTGGCCCCTAACTCAGAAAACAGTTTTCTGTTTACTGTTTTCAAGAATGAGAACAGAAAATTGTTTTTAGTTTTCTAAAAATGAAAACTCGTTTGGCACATATAAAATTGAAAATAGTTTTCAAAAACACAAAATAATGAAAACTTGTTTGTAGTAAAATTGTTTTTTATTTTCAGTTTTCATCTCTCTCTCTCTTTTTTTTCTTTTTTTTTTTTATGTATCACTATAGGTTGGCCAAGTCATAACATTGGCACATAATTTGCATTTTTTTTCTTGCTCTAATAATATCCATATCCAAATAATTGGTAATTTAAATTATGTAATCAATCAAAATATGAACATTAGATGAAATAAAGTAATAGCTTTATACAAATTGTGAAAGCTAACATGGAAATGCCACAAAATAATAGCTTGGAATAAAACTACTTACACAATCTAAAATTATAAACCAATCAATAACAACATAGTACAGGGCAGGAATGAAATTAAAGCAACGAGCAACCAAGTATTATCACCATGCCGGAATGTCGATGAACAGAATGGATTCTTCTATTGGAACCAGGCAACATCATCTTCGACGCTATAAGCTTCTCCACACCCTAAAACCCCCCATCAACCAAAAGCCAACATCAGAAAAAAAAAAATTAAAAAAAAGAAAGAAAAAGAATACAAGAGAGATGTAGATAGAGAAACTTTACCACGATTCCGTCTTTGCATGTGATGCCAATAACAGTCCTACTAAGGAAAAGAAGTACTATAAAAATAAAAACCCTCATCTCTTGAGCTTAAAAAAAATGGGTTACTTATATTTTTCCTAAGTTTTCTCGGGAAACAAACAGAGGGGATGGTAAGGGATGGAGGAGATAGTAAGTACCCGCTATTGTCGACGGCTTTGGTGGCGTATTCGATCTGGAAAACACGGCCATCGGGCGAGAAAGTGGTGACTGAGAGATCGTAGCCAGTTCCTATGCTGCTCTTATTTCGATATTTGTTTCGATTCCTTTTACTTCTCCGTATTCAGAGTTGTTTGAATGCGAAAAACTGAGAAAGTGAATCTACAAATAACGCACACTTTCTTTGGTCACAAGAAATGCAGAGCTTGGGGACATGAGGTTGTTCTGGCCCGACCCGATATATGGAAAACTTGATGACGATCGCCGGAAATCGGAGATGATCGTCGAAAACAAATGACGGCCTCCGGAAATCAGAGTTGATTGTCGGAAACCAGTGACTGCTGGAAATCCGTGCGTCTCTTCTTGGTGGGAGGAGCAAAGTCGGAGCTAGAAACTCGAAATGGGCTCGTGGCTTTTTGATAACAAAAATTTGTTCTCCAGAAACAACTTTTTTCTGTTCTCTGTTTTCTATAATTTGTCTTTCTTTTTTTATTTAAACGTTAAACGATTGGAGAAGAACACACATGAGAAAAAGAATGAAAGCAGTATCAACATGGTAATTGCTGACATGAGGAAAAAGACAATCAACTCAAATACTCTCACACAACGTCTTATTTTGGCGATGTAGAATTTAAGATATTTTATTCATTTATTATATCAAATGATACAAGAAAAGAATACACACTACATACATACGAGCACTCAACTTTAATAAAAGATTTTATTAGGCCTTTTGAATGGCGTCTCATACTAAATTCTAAATTTTGCCTTGTCCTCAATTCCTTTTTGTGCACATTATTATCACAGTGTTGTGATATTTATTTTCAGTACCACTGCAAACGAGTCGAGCCAAGCTGAGGTTTGAGTTATTCAAGCTTGGCTTGGTCAAAAGTTTTATTATTTAAGTATGAGTCGAGTTCGAGCCTTAGATAAACGAACCAAACTTTAGTATTTTTTGAGCTAGACTCGTTTATTATTGAGATTGTTCGCGAACTATATATTTACGAACGACTTGATTAATTTGAATTGCAAACATAAATTATAATAAAGAAAAGTTAAAAATTAATGTAGAAAGTTTTAAAAATGGCTTCTATATACTTGGTGTATATTAGAAAAAAAAATTAAGCAAAAAAAAAAAAAAAAAAAGAGAAAAAGTTATGAATATATTGAGCTTATTCAAGCCTAAATGATAAATTTTTTTTTTTTTTGAGTCTAAACATAAGGTTATTCATGAACTTGTTCACTAGCCTATTAACAAGTTTGTTCACGAACACAAACGAGCTAAGCCTAGGTGTGCTTGAATTTGGTTTGTTTATTAAACGATCATAAATTTTAGGCTTGAGTTTGGCTTGTTTACAACAAACAAATCCAAACGAGCCCTTATCGAATATGTTTGTGAGTGGCTCACGATCAGCTTGATTCATTTTTGGCCCTAATTTCCAGATATAGGAATGGCTGAAAACTTTGAAATCACCATAGCAGTTTTAAAAAACTCCCCAGTGGTTTTAAAAGAATTTATCTTCTAATATATATATATATATTTGTTTTCTCTTTGTTTATGTTATGTTAAGTTTTTTTTTTAAAAGTAATTTTACTGTTTCTTAAAGTTTTCTCCTAATAATAAATATTGAAATTTTGGGAAAATAAAGAAAGAAAGAAATAAAAAAAACTGCCAACAAGACTGAGTAATAAACTTTTAAGAAAACATTCCTTTGGCCAGGAGCACTTAAGGCGGTGGATGTATCCCAACAAGACGAGTAATAATAATTTCACTGTGTTTTACTTCCTGTATTTAGAAGAAGAAGAAGCAGCCGCTGCCGCCAGCCAGCAGCCACTCAGCCACCACCACAGTAGCAGCAGGCAGCAGGCAGCAGTAGCGTTGATCTCGATCTTTCTCTTCGATCTTCCATGTAATACGGAAAGGTTAAACGGGAGAATGATGGGAGCTTTAGCATTTTTCTTTTTCAAAATATCCATTTTACATTGGTCAACAGACCAATGTAACCTTACATGATCTTAAATTTAATTTTCTCAAATTTAGCATATTTTTGGTAAAGAAGATGACAGGCGTCTCTCAATTGATTTTATTTTAGGTCTCAAACATCAAAGATAAAATGAACAAAATCAATATACGAAAATATTGTACATGGCTTACATGTACAATATTTGTATACAACTCATTTGCTACCTGAGAAATTGAAACTTTCAATAACTGAAACCTAAAGCTTAAAATTTGGGTTGTTCTTTTTCCTTCAAAATTTGCTTAGCAACCCCCCGAAGCTTAAAAAATTTAGCTTAAAAAATTATTCCGATGTTTAACGAACTAAATGAATCACAACGACTTTTAGCTTCTAGAGATTTCCATGCCCAGCCATCGAGTCATAAATAAGCAAACAGCAACCTACAAAGTAACCCCCATAATGCAACGGACACGCGACTGTACGTGCAACAATCACCTAGTATGTATAGAAGTGGGGTGGGGTTATTTACAGCCCACCATTTTATTGAAGACAACCCATTTAATTTTTATTGGGTTTATTTTATCCTTTTCTAACTACAACCCACTAATCTTTACATAACACATTACTATACAAAACAAAAGTTTTAATATACCATAAATGCCCCAAGTCTAAATACAACTCATTACTCTCAATCCTCTCAATTACCAAGTTCTTCAAATAACAACTTCTTCTTCTTCTTCTTCATCTTCATGTTCTTCTTCTTCCACCTCCATCAAACACTACTACCGCAATCATAACAAACAAAGACTGCGGCAACCACAGCGACAAACGCAAAAAAACCTCAACCCTCAATACCCCAAACTAAAACATATTACCCCAAAGCTTTCATTTTAGGTTTGTTTGTATATTATTTGGTTTACATTATATTTGGATTAAACATACTTCAAAACATGAAAAGTAGCACTCTGTAACCATTATGGTATTATGGTGTTACGAAAAAAACTCATATTTCGATCGGCAAAAAAAAAAAAAAAAAAAAAAAAATTTGTGTCCGTGTTCGCATTCGGCATGGTAAGTCCGAATATTAAGCTTTAGTATTCGGTAAGCCAACACCGAATATGATGCTTTAGTGTTCGGTAAGCCAACACCGAATATGAAGCTTTAATATTCGGTAAGCTTTAATATTTCATTTATAGTTTTACACTATTTATTTGTTTGTTTGATTTTTTTTTTTTTTTTTTTTCCGTCAAATGATAGAAACCTACCCTTATCCCCAAATCCCGCTTAATATTAACAAATGGATATCGATGCATATTCATATATTCAAATTCAAAATCTCTCCCCCGAAAATTGGATTACATGTCTCTAAATTAAAGATCATCAGCCGACCAAGACCACTTTATCAGGGTGAAAATGGGGTTTGATCCCCCCGACCCCTTAAGTGTGGTGGGGCATAGAAATAAGAAATTTCTCAATAGTCCCATCCATTTCCTAGCCACAAGAAAAGGGATTTCCAAGAGTAGTAATGCTTCCATATAACTTTTGAATAAAGTGTCAAAACAGTGAATAGTTATGGGAAGGGGGATTAAGGAAGACAACTTTGTGTGTTTCATTCAAATTAAATGAATGATCGATGGATCAAGTTAGGAATAAGTCATTGACTCTAGACCCATCATCAGATTTTTTTTCCTTCTAGTCTTTGTTTGATTTAGAACTATTTATTTCAAATTTAGTGTCATAAGGTGTGTTTAAAAGTTTTAAGTACATTACATGTCTACTTATCGAAATAATTATGATAAAAAAATCATGTCTTCACCTTTAAAATTTTTTATATTATAAGTGATTGTGAGTCACAATCACTTTCTGGTATAAATTTTTTGCCAATTATTCTATCACACTCAAGTCGTCTAAAAGTAATTATCGGTACGTTTATCACACCATTTTTTAAATCAAGTGAAATTTTGAACTTTAAAGAAAAAAAAAAGTGAATTTTTGAACTTTAAAAATAATTTTGTAAAAATTTAATGCAAACAGCCCTCAACATGTTATTCTACTCAATAAACCATATGAATTGGGATTGTGATGCAAGTCAGGATCAAAATGTCAAAACGTAGTGTTTTTCTTAGTTTTGTTTGGTACTCAAACATGCACATAAATTGAGGCTCAAATTAGGGAGTCAACATTGCAAACATAAGGGGGTGTTTGGGAACCGTTAAAACTGGTTTTATCGAATACAAAGCTGGCCTAATTCACTAAAATTCTATGAAAATAATAAAGTGTAATTAGCTCTGATTTCACCACAATTTGGTATTTATTTTTTAGTTTTTATTTTTTGCCTTGTGAAGAAAACAAGATTTGAACATTATATATATTTTTTTCAAACATAAGAATTTGTTTATTTAAAAAATCAAATAGTATTAAAGAAGAGGATCCAACTTGAAATGATTTTCAAAATTTTATAACAAATTAAATCCAATTCATAGATAATATAAGCTCAATGAATTAATAAGCTAACTACAACGTTCTTAGCATAGTGGTAATCCATAACTATCATGAAGCGTACAATATATGTAAAGGCAAAAAAAAAAAAAAAACAGAGAAAAATTTTAAAATGCTAAACAAAAAAATTTATTCATGTTATTTTTATGAGCGATGCTAGGCTTTCCGCATGGAATTCCCGTTTTCATTTCCCGTCCAACAGTGAAAATGTTGAACATAGTAAAAATCTGTATTTTTTTCATTTTTGCTGTATTTTTATCATTTTCACTGTGTTGTAGCTTATTTTTTGTTTTCACTGTCACTCTTTTTTTTTTTTTCAATTGGCTGACAGTAAAAAGGAAGACCAACAATAAAAATATTGGATTCAGTAAAAATCTGTATTTTTTTCATTTTTATTGCATTTTTATTATTTTCACTGTGTGTTTTGGGTTTTTACTTTCTTTTTTTATTTTTCACCGTCTTTTCTCTTATTAGCAAAGTAAAAAAGAAGACCAAACATTTTTACAGTGTTTTTATTAGCATAGTAAAAAAAAAAAAATACTGTCTTTTTTTATGAGCATAGTAAACAATTTTACAGTGTTTTTATTAGTACAGTCAAAAAGTTTTTTACCATCTTTCTTTAATGAGCACAGTGAAAAAGAAGAAGAAGAAGAAGAAGAAGAAGAAGAGAGAGAAGAAGATGAAGCACCTTCGACGAAGATAGTAAAAACTTCGACGAAAGCCAAAAACACCTTCGACGAAAGCTGAAGCACCTTCAATGAAAGCTTAAAGCAGCTCTTGAATTTAGTCCGTTAATGGTGAATCGAGAGAAAGGGGAAGAGAGAGAAATAGAAGAGAGAGATGAATATTTGGTATGCCATCTTTATCTCATCTTTATCAATAATAAATATAAGATAAAAACGAAAAATTTTATGATGTGGCAAACACCACATATATCAGACAGGAAGTAAGAAGGGATGAGGCAAGAGAACATTAGCATTTTCCTAAATATATTTGTTTCTTTTTCTCTTGCTTTCTGCATTCTAAATGGAAAGGGAGCCTCTTATAAGATGCATTTTACGTAAAGTTGCAAAGTTGCGTAAAGTGACCTCCGTAAGATCAATTTTAGAATAGATTTTGAAAAACCAATTGTTGGATTTGATATACTTCTTATGAATCTCATACTTTCCAAAAATTATAGCATCTAATAATTGGTTTTTTAAAAAATATCACTGTGAAAAATAAATATGGTTAAGTTCCCTAATCATCATATATAGTACTCCTTAATTAATGTGAATTGAATCTCAAAATAATGTTCCATATTTATTGGAATAAATTAAAGTAAATAATTAGATAAAGCCAATCAACCGGGGCTATTTCGGTTGGTCAGGCTCATGTTCCTAATGTAAGAGGTCACAGCCAAAGATGCACTACAAAAAATATGCCTTTTAGGGACGGAAAAATACTGTCGCTAAAACTCTTAATATTGTCGCTAAAGGCCTTTAGCCACAGAATTTCAGTCCCTAAATTATTGTTGCCACTGACATTGTCGCTAAATAGTTATACCGACAATAATGGTGTTCTGTCGCTATTAGTTTGACTTTTACCGACGGAAATTACCATCGCCATAGATCAAATAACCATCCCTACAACATAGACTTTTAGGCACGGTAATAAGCAATACCGACAGAAACTATTTCTTTTAGGCACGGTAAAAACTGACTCTATTACACACATTTAGGGACGGTATATATTGTCCCTATAACATAGACTTTTAGAAATGGTAAATTCAGTCGCTGTTGATACCTAATAGCCATGGTAATAAATGATGCTATTGTTCATTCTAGTATATCCCCATGTACAGTTCAACTATTCATTCTAGTATGTCCCCATGTACAGTTCAACTTTTGTTCAATATGCAACTTTGCCACATGCACGATAGAGAGAGAGAGAGAGAGAGAGAGAGAGAGAGAGAGAGGTAGTTATTTGCAAAGTCTGAAAATTTCGATTAGCTGCTGCATACAAATACATTTGGAAAAGTGTCTTGTACAGTGAAAAAAAACTCGTTCTTAAAATGTGAATTAATCAAGCACATAAATTCGAGAGGCAATGTCTTGAACCAACCAATCAAATCCCTCAAGCAGCCTTTCACCAGTGTATGCACTACAGCCGACAATGTTCCAGTGTCGAGTTTTGTCCATAGCTTCACCTTCTATCCAGTAACAAGTAACATTTCTACAGAAAATTCTGCAATAAGTAGATAGCAGTCAATGGCTCGAAAAAAAGTAAACAAAGTTGACATTTCAAATTTCTAAACATGATTCAAATTCAGTCATTAAGAGATCAAGCCTACAATATTCCAATCCGCATTCTAGACAGCTAAAAACAAACTCAACAATTATACACTGGAATATTGGACAAGCCAGCACACTTACTTTAACAAGTCAGCTCTTTTACTACAAATACAGGCAGATAACTATCCTACAAAATGAGCAGGAAACTTTTTCTAAAAGCAACTTAAAAAAAGCCGTCCTTATCCCAGGCTACCTAATAATCGGCTCTCAAACATGATCCTTGCTGCATGATAACTATCTGTGTTAGCTATAACTAATCACCAATATATATATACAAGTGAATAAAACTATGGAAAAGTTGATTGGGCATCCTAACAAAACACTCATTAAAAATAGCTTTCTTTTAACTAAATTACAGTATTGATCAGGCCATCAAGGGAATTAACTAATTAAATCAACAGTAAACCTTCTGAAAATAATATGGTAGATTACTCATAAAAATAAAAAATAAAAAATTGAAAGACATTAGAGAAGGGAAACCAGCTGTCTACCTTCTTTCTGTTTATTCTTCCAAAGATATTTTAATTTTTTTTAAGTTGTACTTAATGCCTATTTAATACAATTTGATGAAATAAACCAACCACATATTTGATAAGCCATCCTTTAAAAAAAATGTTAAATATAACTGATGAAATTCACAATGCCAGAAATTTTCAATTCCTATTACCTTTGGCAGCCATAGATTAGTCTCCACAGCAAATTTAAGTTGGAAAAAGCTCAATAATGACATATAATAGAAATATTCAAAAAAGATGAAGCTCAAGAATGACATATAATAGCCTGGTAAATATAAATATAGTGTTTACTCTAACCATTTGCATATCAATCATCAAATGCCCTGACTTCAACATGATATAATACTGAGGAAAGTATTTAAATTTCAAATGGTGTGATCAAGAGGGTCATTAGACAGATGAAGTACCAGCATCTCCATATAATTTTAATGACTCTAATTAGCTTATAGCACATGCCATATTTTTTTAGCTTAAGGTAACAGTAAGAGAAGGCAAGATGGTAAAAATTAGAAGCAGCAGTAGGAGCTACAACAGCAGTACGAGTAGCAGTAGTAGTAATCCATGTGACAATTAACTCAAATTCATAGAGTCAGTGTCAATGCTTGGGTTTAACTCTTACATGTGAATGTTCTTCAGAGAGCTCGTCACAAGCCATTTGTAAAAATAAAAAAATAAAAAAAAATGAAAATGATAGAAACAGAGGAATAACTTCATCTAAATAAATGCATAATTCTCCATAACTGTTCGGCTGTTCCCAGGTTTATTCATTAAAAGGAAATTTATTAGTCACTCCAAAATATCTCTCTCTCTCTTTCTCTCTCTCTCTCTCTCACACACACACACACACAGAGGATACATTTAAAGACACAAAAATTAAGCATGTTTAGCATTTTCTGTTAGAATATTAAAAAGATATTGTTACATTACCTGCCACGTCACGTTTAGCATTTTGCTCAGCATTCTCAGTTGAAAAAAAAATCAATGTGAAGGCCCTTCAAGGCTCAACAGATGGTTGACTCTGAATCAAATGAAAGACTACTACCACGATGGTTCTCGAAGCTCTGCATCAGCTTTGTGAACCTAAGTAGTTGCAGTCGTTGTTCTTCTCGAGCAATCCTATCTTCTTCTCGTTCTTTCTTCATTTGTTCTTGTTCTTGCCTCACAAGCCTCAACTCTTCCTGGAGCGTAGTCAATGTCTCATCAGCCAATAACCTGCGAGCCCTCTCCTCCTCAACTCTCCTCTCAGCATCTGCTAATGCCTCAGCCGATAGATCATTACGTCGTGATGGTGGTGTAACACCTAACCCATAAGTCTGTGCATGCCCATGACTGTCTTCGCCCATGACTTTAGTGAAGGCAATATTCTTAGCGGTGATTGAATCTGTTTCCTCGGGTATTTGTGTTAGGTGTCTTTCCATTGCCGTCTGCAATCCATAAGAAAACTATTCATATACTAGCAAATATAAATAACCATTTGAACAAAAATGTTAAATTATATTAGTTGACAATCTTAAACATACCAAGGCTGTCTGCACTGATGTGTCCAGTGTACCACCCCGCTTCTTATGTGTATGAGCTACTTTAAACATGTGCATTTTGTTCGGCTCATGACCTAGTTTGTCTCTCTACTCTCAAAGAAATTTAATATATATTAATTACCAAGTGTAGATATTGAATTGATAAGAATGTATAACAAGTAAGTGAATATATTTACACTACGATAAGAATTGAGAATATGCATCAGAAAAATATGAGAGAATATGCATTAGAAAAATAAGAATGTAGAACATGAACAAGTCACCTCATCCTCACGCATTCGTGCGTAAGTTTTTGTTCCCATAGTGTGGGGCATCTTCACTTTTTTCCGATTTGCTTTATTTCTTGCACTCTTCGTCTACATACAAAACATTAGTATCAAAAATTAAACATATGGAAAAACAATCCCAAGCATCTAAAAAGCTTATTAACTATAACTCTATTTCATACCTTAAAAGTGGAACTCCTCCAATAAGCTACAAGATCTTTCCACTGTTCAAGTTCAACCTGACTATGGCGGTGCTCATATTGTTCATCAAGCGGAAGGTCTGGATCATGAAAAGCCTTCTCTAACTTGTATTTCCAATCTTTCCAGCTTGCATTATATGTACCTAGGACCCATTTTTTCACCAAAAGATTGGGAAAGAGAAAACGTTGCTGCACATTGATGACAAACAAAACACACAATAAATACACACTACATCTTTAATATTGAGAAAATCTATGATTGGACGGCCATCACAGAACCTCCCAGATGGTTTTAACTGAGAAAATCTGTGATCAGACAGTCATGCTTGTTTTCATCAAGGCAAATGCCATGCATTTCACCATTTTCAGTCCCAACTTAAATAGCACATTAAAAAAAAAAAAAAAAAAGAAGAAACTTTTTTTTCTAAGACAAATAGGCATTTATTGCAATTTCAACATCAAGAAACAGAGAAAACAGAGATTAATGTGTGTACTGAAAGTTTGCTTTAAATTGTGGAAAGCTTGAATATAAATCAAGGAACCATCCAACCGGTCCACAATATATGTTGATTATTTCTATTGGAGTGTTTATATGTAGTTAACAAAGCAATTGTAATTGTCAATGAATGTTCTTTAATATTGATAAGGTAAGGTTTCATACCTTTATAAGTGACCATGCACGTTCCTTTATTGGAACAAGGACATGCCTCCAATCACGGTAATTGATTGGAATAACTTCACAATTTCGTGCAAGCAGTCCAATATAGCGTGTCAAAAGCGGCTCATCATCACCAATGGGCTGATGCTTTCCATTAAGTGGTATTGGAATACGCTCAGGCCTCGTTATCAATTCAAGACCTCTATTTGGTCCTCTTTTCCTTCTACGATCTAGTTCCCACAAGATTCAACAAACAAACTTGTAAAATAAATAACTTGATTTTATATGCAAAGTACAATGAATTCAATATCCTTATAAACAATCTAACACTATAATGAACTTGTTCCCATAGTACAATGAATGATCTTCTTACTAGATGCACTAGGTTCATCCTCCATTGATTGGGGAATAGGATTTGAGGACATTGCTTCCAAGTCAGCCTGCGCTAGAATATTCTCATCAATAACAGATGCCTGAGAGGTACGTGATCGTTGAGGGCGCCTCATGAATTCTGATAAAATATATTATTTCCTCGAAGAGAGTAGTGTATTAGCATAAATGCAATTGCATAGTTAGTTGACTTATATTCAAACCTCGTACAAAAAACGTGGAAAGACATTAAGAATTTGAACAAAAAATATGCAGTAATTAGGCTATATAGCATTACCAAGTTAAAATAAACATTAATTAGTCCATATAGATACAAAAATTAACTTAAGACTTCACAAATTTCAAGGCCTACTTTCAGTTATCAGAAATATAATCTTCTTCTTCATCCTCAACCTCAACATCATCTTCCTTCTCCTCTTCCATTGGTTGGCCAAGTATTAGAGGTTCATCAATAGTTGTCCTTGGCACATTGACCCTAACTTCATTCACATTATCAATATCGACTTCCAACTGTCCAGTAGTCAATGGCTCATTGTCCAGGTATGTATCTCCATCATTTGTAGATTCTTCCCCACGCATGTTGAACAAATCCCTAGGCATTATCTTAATAGCGACATGACTATCCTTTTGTATAGGGTCTTCCACATAGAATACTTGCAACACTTGAGAAGCAAGCACGAAAGGTTCATCAGTAACTAATTTTCTTTTTCGATTAACAACCGTGAAGCCAAACTTATCTTGCTTGATTCCCCTACAATCAGCCCAATCACATTTAAACAAGACAACCTTTCTTTCTTCATAATAATTCAGTTCAATGATATCTGTCAAGACACCATAGTAAGTGACATCTTCCTCGCTTGGTGTTTTTGCAGTAAGTACGACTCCACTATTTTGAGTTTTACTCTTCTTATCAACATCTTGAGTGCGAAACCTAAACCCATTGATGACAAACTTCTTATATTTAATCACCACATCATTAGGTCCCCAAGCCAGCCATCTAAAGGAATTTGCTAAATATTCATCACATTCCAGATGTAAATCATCAACCTGTTTGTTATAGATATCAAATGTGTTAGTTAAGCATGTACAGAGTGGATTTTGACACTATATTATCATATGTTTAGGATACTAATAAAATATGAATTACTTACCTTGGATTTGAACCACTTAGGGAAATCATTCTTCTGGATGCTTTTAATTCTTATTGGATCCAAGAGAGGATTTTCACTGGCAATTAATTGGAAATGTTGTCTGCATACCATAATGGAATCTATAAGATATGTACATAAACAAATCACCTAACCACTAATAAGAAAATTAAAGTTATTAACTTACTCTACAAATGGTACGACTTCAGGGCAATTAAAGAGCACATAAGAATGAATTTGCACCCATTCATTGTGTGATATAATTACTGACTCAGACTTTCCAATAGCACGTCCTAGGCTTGAGAAAATGGACAGCCTCTGATTTGATCGATCTCCACAATTGTCATTATTTCTCGGTATACGATTTAACTTTGACTCGGTGTCACTTAAATACCTAGAGCAAAATGTTAGACATTCTTCCGCTAAGTATCCTTCAGCAATTGAACCCTCTGGTCTACTTTTATTGCGCACATAAGATTTTAATGTATGCAAGTATCTGTGGATAAAAAGCTTATTGTTATATACGGTATAAAAAGATACCATATCGCGAGACTATTTTAAGAAACAATAACTCTAAATTTTAAATACACACCTCTCGATGGGGTACATCCAACGATATTGCACTGGTCCCGCAACTTTAGCCTCACCTGCCAAATGAATTGGCAAATGCACCATGATATCAAAGAAAGCTGGAGGGAAAATCCGTTCAAGATGGCAAAGTGTTAGTGCGATCCGAGTTTCAAGTCTTGTAAATTGATCTACTGTTCCAACCTTAGAACATAGTTCCCTGAAAAAACTACTAAATTCAATTATCACCGCAGCAACTTCTTTTGGTACTGCTCGGCGTAATGCTATTGGAAGTAATTGTTGCATCCAAATGTGACAATCGTGACTCTTCAAACCAGATAGTTTGCGCTCTTTTCGATTCACACAACGCGATATATTAGCTGCATAACCATCTGGAACTTTCACCCTTGCTAGTACCTTACAAAAGAGATCTTTCTCCTCAGGAGCCATTGTGAAGCATGCAGGAGGCAAGTATGTTTTATTACCCTTCATGGTTGGATAAAGGGAAGATCTGATCTTCATCTTTTGTAGGTCAAGACGTGCCTTTACAGTGTCCTTATTTTTCCCATCAATATTCAATAATGTCCCAAGTATGCTGTCACATATGTTTTTCTCAATATGCATCACATCTAAGTTGTGACGTAATAGAAGATGCTCCCAATATGGTAATGTGAAGAATATACTTTTCTTCTTCCATCCGACTGGTGTTTCATCCTGATTGCTCTTCTTTTTAGTTGTGCTAGACTTGTCTTTCCCTAGTGTAATGTTAACTCCACACAGCTGTTCTAATAGCTCAGTCCCAGAAAGTGTAGCAGGAGCACATCTCTTTTCAGTTTGTCCATCAAAGGATGATTTGTCACGACGAAATCTATGACCAAGCTCCAAGAATCGACGATGTCCCATATAACAAAACTTTCGGCTAAATGTCAAGTGCTTATGCCATGTGTTCTTATTACAATGAGGACAGGCAAACTTTCCTCTAGTGCTCCATCCTGATAAGTTTGCATATGCTGGGAAGTCATTAATTGTCCACAATAAAGCTGCACGCATAGTAAAATTCTGTTTTGTCGACGCATCATATGTGTGTAAGCCATCCTCCCACAACTCCTTCAACTCATCTATTAGAGGTTGCAAATACACATCTATGTCATTCCCAGGAGCACGAGGACCTGGAATAAGTAAAGCGATCATAAAATATGATTGCTTCATGCACAGCCATGGAGGTAAGTTATATGGCATCAAAACAACGGGCCATGTGCTATGGGTAATATTCATTGAACCAAATGGATTGAAACCATCGCTCGCTAACCCAAGTCTTACATTTCTAGGTTCTGCAGCGAAATCTGGGTATTTGTTATCTAGAGTTTCCCAAGCTTTAGAATCAGCAGGATGCCTTAAAACCCCATCTTTGGTGCGACCATCTACATGCCAACTCATTAAAACTGATGTCTTAGTTGACATGTAAAGCCTCTGTAACCTGGGCTTTAATGGAAAATGACGTAAAACCTTCGCAGGTACCTGTTTGTTGCTAGTGGATGACAACACCACGCCTTCATCTGAAGCTTTCCACCTTGAAGAACCACATATTTTACATTCAACATCATTGGCATATTGTTTCCAATACAAGATGCAATCATTGGGGCATGCATCAATCTTGTTGTACTCAAGACCTAAGTTATGAACTATCTTCTTACTCTCGTAAAATGATTTAGGCAATGTTTCACCCACCGGAAGTGCCTCCTTTAACAACTCAAGCAACATGGTAAATGATTTGTCACTCCATCCATTTAGGCACTTTATATGAAATAAGCGAACAATGAAAGAAAGTTTACTGAACTTCTTGCATCCTGGGTACAACTCTTGCTCAGCGTCTTCCATTAGTTTATAAAATCTCGCGGCCTCTGCATTAGGCTCCTCAAGTGGCACACCATTTGCATTGAAGATCCCAAATGCCCCACTTAACATTCCATGCATATCATCAGCATCACAATGCTCGTCTTCATCTAACAATTCATTTGGAGAACTAGGAGGCGTTGTTTCTCCATGCAAACCCCAAGTGATACGAGCATAACCTTGATCGAATCCATAGCATATTAAATGTTCAAGTACAACTTCCCGAGGATGCTTCCACACATTATTGCAATTCTTACATGGGCACGAGATCCTTCCACTTAGAGCAACATGATCAAAGGCGAAGTCTAGGAATTGTTTAACCCCAACTTCATATTCAGAACTCACTCTGGACATATTAATCCAACTCTTGTCCATAATGAACTCTCAATATAATAAGTAGTCACTGAATCTGAAACATAACAAAATAAGCTTTAAGTGGCATAGGAACTAAGGAGAGACTAAGGAGAGACTAGATGCAATATGTGATGAATTCAAGAAAAATATAATAGGTGTTTAGAATGACTGCTGGCAGAGGTGCTGTGTTTAGAATGACTGCTGGCAGAGGAAGACAAGTGTAACAGTAATAGGATCACAACACAGGTTGTGACAGAAGACGACGATGAGGAGAAAGCCATGGCTTGGTGAATTTATGGTAATGAAAAGATTGGGGTTGTGCATGTTTATGTAAGGAGCCATTTCCCTTTCAATTGAATTGTTTTGAGTCCTCTGTTTAATTATGCTGTTCATGTCCAGTAAAAAACATCTAAAGGAACTATTACAACAGACTCATTACAACGATGGTTAACCGTTACAAATAGCCCTCAAGAATGAACTTAGGAGCTGGAGGGATGGGAGGAATATATGCACGATATGGACGTAACTCCTTCCAGGTAGTTTTCAGAGTTGTTTAAGGTGGAACTGGAGAAAGACAGCTTCAGGCCCCTAGAGATTCTTGAATTGGAAGGGATAGACAGGAATTCTATCAAAGGTCTAAATTTCAGATGGCGGTTGTCACTAGTCAGAATGTGGCCATTCCCCAGCCCTCTTGCATGCCATCTGCAGCCTCCTTAGGCTGCTTCAAGGCCAGCTCATGCGGCCCTTCACTTGGT
>JAESVK010001230.1:894425-925690 GCA_017140935.1 Hamamelis virginiana
AAATAGTACAATTATAAATTTGGTGGCTAAAATTTATAAAATAAGAGTTTCAAAGGATGAAAATAAAATTTAATGAGGGGGCACTCTTATATTTTCTATCAAATATATACTAAACACATATAAAAATTCATTTTTCTACAAAAATTGTGCGGGGCACACTTGCCCACACTGCCCTCACCTTGACGCCGCCCCTGTCATGATTACATATGTATTTACCTCATTACCAACTTATACACTTTAAATGAAAAAGTTAGGTCTAAAGCTCACGTTCCTCTAAAATTGATTGACTCTTCAATTAATGAGTGAAGACAATCATAGACTTCTCTCTATAAAACCCTCAGCTACCTTCAGTATCTCTCTCACCTCCCCCTCTTCTCTGTCTCTCTCTTTATCTCTCTCTCCCCTTCACTTTCTCTAGAAAATGGATAAAAGGCTATGCAACTCTCAGGATGCCGAAGTGCGAAAAGGGCCATGGACCATGGAAGAAGATTTGATTCTTATCAACTATATAGCAAACCATGGTGAAGGTGTATGGAATACACTAGCTAGATCTGCTGGTAATATTAATATATATATAGAGAGGACTGATGATTTGCACTACATACTGTAAATGCGGTATACAATCTCTGCTGTATGTGGCATGTAAGCACATCGCATGATGTGCATACATATGTCATAGACGGCTAATATCGTGTACCGCAATTGATCAATTGAGTGTATATATATATCTTCCAGTTTTTATATTCATTTCTTTTTTATACAATAATCCTAGTGACCAAACTATATATATGATTTTGAATGATTATTATGTTGTTAGGCCTGAAACGTACCGGAAAAAGCTGCCGGCTCCGTTGGCTCAACTACCTGCGTCCGGATGTTCGGAGAGGAAATATTACACTGGAAGAACAGCACTTGATCATGGAACTGCACTCTAAGTGGGGAAACAGGTAACCACCATATATATATATATATATATATATATGCGTGTGTGTGTGTGTGTTAAAATGATTATGAATATTATAAAATTCTCTTCGTTTGTATCTACGTATATTATTATTATGATTATTTTTCAGCTCGTCACCCTAGTTTTTATTTTCTTATTTTTTTGGTGGACAAAGAAGAGCCAGTTTCTTATTTTCCATTGTATAATTACTTCTGTCATGAGTACGTCCCCAGTTTCTTATAGGGAGGTGAATTAATTCTTCTTTCTCTAGTCTCTTCTTTGAGGTGTTGTTGTTGTATATCATTCCAGCAAATCTATATTTTCCCCTCATGGAGCTATTTTTAAAAATCTGTTCTGTAAGGAGCTCAACTCAGGTCACCTTATGTAAATTTATTTTCAAAAAATATATTTTTATTTATTTAAAAAAGCACTACTTTTTATTTTCTTAGATTTTTAACACATTTTTTTTTTTTAAATACTCTAAATATCGATCATATATTAAAATTTAATATATGTATTTATATGAGAGAGAGAGAGAAAGAGAGAGAGAGAGAAGTTTCCATTTTGAGGTGAATCCAGCATTTTATTTATTTGGTGGCTTTCCGTATGAGGAAAGAGAAGGGGTTTTGGTTTTAGTGGAAGCAATGAAGTTGACATGAACCATGTTGTGTGGGCTCTTCAATTACAACGTGCTCAAAACAAGATATTTTCGTTTTCTTATTTCTTTTGAGGAAAAAAAAAGTACGAATTAGTGTCGGACTCTCCTATCCTATCCTTTTTAACATGAGCTCATTACTGCGTGGAGGATATTTACTCACATGCCTTTGGTCACAATTTAATTTTTTGGACCATGGATGATGGAACATGGCATTAAATAATTGTTGGCTAGCTACATGTATTAATTTATTGATATTTTTTTGCCAAATGTATTTTTTGATTGAACAAGTGCTATTTTTGTCAAATGGTCATAAATTATGTGTTCCTTTATTAAGTAATGATCTAATCAGCTAATGCTGATTCATATCTAAGTCAGCTAAGCACTTATGGTTATGATTATATATATATATATATATATGTCAAATTAATTGATGGTGATTATATTTTCAAATTATATATTTTTCTGTTGGTTGTGCAGGTGGTCAAAAATCGCAAAACATTTACCAGGAAGAACCGATAACGAAATAAAGAATTATTGGAGGACTAGAATCCAAAAGCATATTAAGCAAGGAGAAAATTTTCATGGACAGAATTCAGAGCTACATGAGCAAGCTAGCTCAAGCCAAGCATCTGGTGCTGCAGATGCACCTGAAATCTACTCTCCACCATCATTTCCAGTAAATCACGACTCGTTTCCAGGCCCTCTTCCCCCTGAACCGAGCGAGAACTTTTGGAACATGGAGGATTATTTCTGGTCTCATCATTTACTTAATGGCGATCAAGTATGAAGTTTATATTTACATCCATCCAAATTCCAAAATTGGACCGATTATTTCTGGTCTCATCATTTACTTAATGGCGATCAAGTATAAAGTTTATATTTACATCCATCCAAATTCTAAAATTGGACCGATTAATTGTACGTAGGTTTGTCTATAAATTAAACAAACTTCAGTGTTTAGCATTATATTTGAAGGAATCAATATATATATGAAGCAATTTATGAAGGAATCAATATATATATATACACTATATGTCAGCTTATATTTAGTAAATGAGAGTATTTAGCTTATAAAAAATCTTTTGAGAAAATATATATGTATGGAAAATGTGTACGCTAAGAAGAGATGAAAGGGTGTAGGCCTTAGTCAAGGCAGGGCCGGCCCTGGGGTTTGGGTGGCTCTAAGTGAGTTCCTAGAATGAGGCCCTTCTACATTTTGACATATAAAAAAAAAAAAAAAAAAATTGCATATCTTAGTTTCTCTTAGGCTAAAACCTACAACCATACTACAACAAGCAATTCACAAAAGGGTTTTCATTTGGCTTACCCAGAA
Source organism: Hamamelis virginiana (assembly GCA_017140935.1). Classification (NCBI taxonomy): domain Eukaryota; kingdom Viridiplantae; phylum Streptophyta; class Magnoliopsida; order Saxifragales; family Hamamelidaceae; genus Hamamelis; species Hamamelis virginiana. The sequence goes on from JAESVK010001230.1 coordinate 897,360, forward strand.
CCTCCTATCATCATTCACTAATAAACATAAATCAAACAAATATCAAAATACTTAATCGATTAAAATGAATATAATTCAAATATATAGGAAATAAAGAAAAGGGATAAAAATGAGATTGAGGAGAGACAAAGAAAGATATAAGATAGAAAGAAAAAATGATGATTCTTTATCGAAAAATAAAAATAAAATGAGAAAAGAAATAAAAATGACAGAAATTTTAGATATTTTTATTTTGGCATAACAGTAATCTTTTCAGCTAAAATGGTTAGTAAGTAGGGAAAAAATGATTTAAGAAATCAATTTAGATGAGGAAATAGACATTACAGTAGTTAGTATAGTGTCATCTACCAAACTAAATATGAAATGTTTTAGTCTGACATAATCAGAACAGAGTAAAATTGCTTAATCAATTTGAGAAAAGTTCATTGCTCAGAAAAATCAACAAATCAACAATAAGAAAAAAAAAAGAAATAAATTATAGAGAAACATGAAAAATGTTATATCACTGATACCAAGTTTAAATACCTAAAAGTCTTGAAACAAGGTAATGTTTCGAAAACTTGAGTTCAATAATCCCATTCATAGATTCATTGCATATATTGCTCCGTAGAAGTCCTCCATTGCTTCGATTGTAGGATAATTTAGAACCTTACTGGCAGCACGCTTCGATTTTGCAGTTTTGCCCTAGGGCTAGGGAGAGTGAGAGAGAGAGAGAGAGAGAGAGAGAGATTTGATTTCGAAATTGGAATGGGCAAATGGAATGGGTGGTTGAGCCCCTTTAGATTGGAGAACTGATGGATGAAAACCCTTATCAGATGGACTGATGGTGAAACCCCTTGTGGGAGAATAGGGCCTTAAAAAAAAATTGGGCTCCTTAAAATGGAAAGCTTCAAACAAATGTTTTAGGTGGCAAAAGCCAAGGGCCGGCCTGAGTCAAGGCCAATTAATTAGTTGATGATTCTCTCAATATTTCTCTCTCTCTCTCTCTCATTTTTTAACAAGGTACGTATCTAGACCTTCGGCCCACAATTAATCTTGAAATATGGGTAAGGCCATCGTATTATCTAATGCTTGAAAAATCTGACTAGTTGCTAGCTAACCTTTTAGCTAGAAGAGAAGTCGAACTGAGAAAATTCTAGTCATAATCATTCTGGAAAGATTGTTTTGTTAAATATCTCTTGAAAACAGGATTATATATGTCTTAATATATAATAAGACTAACCCTATATTAATGGCTTAATGTGCACGTTTGCTTAATTAGTTTGAGTTGATGGAACTTGAACTTTGTTACCAATCAAATTACTGTACGTCTTCCTAAGCCCAAATTATTATTTTTTCTCCATAAATGTATTGTTTTTAATGTTATGAGAATAAAATTTGAGATCTTAAAACTAGGGTTTGGTAATGACTGCTAGGATTTCACCATATATATATATATATATATATATCCTCCGATTCTAGGGTTTCTTGTACACGAAGAAGCTAGATACTTCTGAAACTTGTATGAACACATACTCAAAATCTATGTGAGAGAGAGAGAGATCAATTGAAAAGAAAACTATTTCCAATTCACTCAAGTGGGAATAAGTTTAGCAGTTTCTAATACATTTACGTAAGCATGCAAGTAAACGAGATGACCCTAGGATTGCGCATAAAGTTACATACCCATGCATGTGCCCAACTTGACACAAATATACATAGAGTGTATATATATATAAACGTGTGATAAGCTAATAAACCTATTCTTGGCAAATTCTATCTTTCCTTTTCGTTCTGCACCCATTTTTAATTGTGTACAGCCAAGCAAAACCAAAGGCCGATCGACCTCCAAGCAAGTCTTCACATGCTTCTGCTTCTTATGAATTCTCATCCACTTGTTGAACATGTTACCACATGCTCATTTTCACCATCCCTTAATAATCATAATACATTTCAAGATAAGCCTCTTTCAAAAAACACGTATATTTATATTAAGTAACATTGATTTGTGATTTTTTTTATCTTGTCTTTCCTAAACTATTCTTCTTTTACAATTACATGTGGGGTTATATCAAGGCATTCTTGAAATGATAAAGGATAATATGGAAAAATTAAAAGAAATAGAATTTGACTTTTATGGACTATCGATCATTTCAGGACAGCCAAAAAAGAAAAAGAAAGCCTGTCTTTGTAGGACGGAGAGAGTATTATTATCTAAATGATAAGAATGATAGTGGTGTGATGGTGTAGACGACTCAAATGTATTAACAGAACTGATTAATATTCTTTCTTTTTCATTTTCATCTATAAATCAAGTTATTTGATAGTATTATTTTTCTACATTGAATTGCTTGATCGGCGTTTTTTCCATTGTTGTCAATACTCAATAGGGATATTGGGTTCTTCTTCTTTTTTTTTTTTTTTTAAAAAAGTAATATTATTAACAGTGAATACTACGATTTTTTCTATCTCTTTTCTTATCTCTCATTAGTGCACAAATATCTATACATACGTGTGTGTGTGTGTTTGTGTATATATATATCATTTTTCATGATGCATGCATGAAAATATCTACATATATAAGCCGGTTTAGGCGCACATGATTTCGATTAAACCATTCATCGTATACAGCACGAACGACCGTGATCCGAGAAAAAGGATGTCCTGCATGATATAGGAAAGAAGGAAAGGACGTTTTGTTGTGGGCTTTTATTGTTACCCAAGTCATACGAAAAGGATGTCGCTCTTGCTTGAGCCACCCGTTTATTCAGTCACATGTTTTATGTGATAAATCGCTTTAAAACACAAGGGATAATTGTCATGTGCAGGATAAAGGAAAAACACATGATAGGTCGGCAATGATGACGGCGCACAACGTGGGGGAATTTATAAGAACTACTCCTCGAGTGCTTTCATGAATTTGGACCCGTTAAACTGCCACTTGGAATGTGACGGACCTTCTACTTGAGCCCACTAACTTTCTAATTCTAATCACTTTGTAAATATCTCTTTCTTTTCTTCTTCAAAATATCAGTACCATTAGTCAATAGCTTTTCTGTTCTATGAATTTATCCCCAATTTGGAAGAATAATTATAAAGTTCGAAGACATAGACGTGCATTAAAATTTATTTATTAGAATTAAAAAAATTTCGGAATAAAAATAATTTTTATCATTTGGCAAAAAAAAAAAAAAAAAAATATATATATATATATATATATATATATATATATATAGAAAAACGTTCTAGTGAGCATTTGCTGACTTTAAGCTAAAGTAAGCAAATAATACAAATCCTTGGATTGGAATCTTGAGATAAATCTTCCATTAAGTGAATGAGAATCCAAGAGCTTGTGTTATTTGCTGACTTTAACTAAAGTAAGCACATGCTAACTAGATCACTTATATATATATATATCATTATATAATACCGCGCAAGTATTCATAAGCCTTTCCTTTAACTTTTTATTCCATTCTTTCTACTCTCATTTACTTTGACATTGCACTATTAGATCGAGTAACGTGACACTATATAGAAAATCATCACCGCCTCTAGAAAATCCAGATTCATCTCCTTTCTCTATCTTTCTCTATCTTTCTCTAGAAATCTCTATTCTCGCCTCTAATGGAGGCCTCTAGAACTATTGAGAAGGTGATGCACCGACTTTCCAATGTCGGCAACAGCAACTATAAAAAGGGGTGAACCCCTTCTCTTAAATACATGTGAGAAAAGACTCCAAAGCTAGAGTGAAGTGTGTGCACGTGAGCAAGTAAGAGACAAGTCTCTTAAAGTCAGCAAGTGGGGGTGTGTGCAAAGGTGTGTGGTGCTATCTTTGTGAGTAAGTGTAAGCACCGTTCTAAAGTGTGAGTGAGTGCTAGTGTGTGAGTCTCCCTAGTGTGTATGTGAGCATAACATATTTGTGTGTGAGCGTGAGACATACTTTGTAAATATTTTTGTAGTTGTGAGAGTTTCTATTAATAAAATTTAGCTTTGTTCGAGCATCCGCTGCGCGCGAACTCAACAATTTGGTATCAGAGCGGGACGGTCAGGGATTGGTTTGTCAAGGAGCTCGTTTTGGATTGCGTACAATCTAGGACTGTGAAGCTTATTGGTCTGGGACCAAGCTTGCGTTGTAGAGTTCGTGAGATAGTAAGGTACGATGGCAGATTTGGTTAACAACACATGTGGGTTGGAGAAACTCAATGACCACAACTACGATTATTGGCGCTCATGCATGGAGTCATATCTCCAAGGGCAAGACTTATGGGAGATCGTTGGCGATAGTGAGACTACCGTGCCAGAAGGTGCTGAAGCACTGCGCAAGTGGCACATAAAGGTTAGAAAAGCAATATTCGTATTGAAGACAACTGTTCAGAAGGAGCTATTGGAGCATATTCGGGAGGCTGACAGCCCAAAAACAGCGTGAGACACACTAGCCAAGGTATTTTCTAAAACTGATGATGCTCGACTTCAATTTTTAGAGAATGAGTTAGGATCGGTTGCTCAGTGATCAATGTCAATTGGTCAATACTCTATGAGAGTGAAAACTCTCTGTCACGAGATCTCTTAGCTCGATCCTGAGTCTAAAGTGATTGAAGCTCAAATGAGACGAATTATTACTAGAGGATTGAGACCCGAATACAATGCGTTTATGACGGCTATTAGAGGATGGCCAACTCAACCCTCTATTGCGGAATTAGAGAGCCTATTAGCAAACCAATAGACTCTAGCCAAACAAATGGCCGGAGTATCATTAAATACTGAAGAGGAAGAGGCGCTCTTCAATAATAGGAGAAGAGATAGATCACGATGTAACGATACAAGTGCAAAGAAGGAAGTAGACAATATATCAGAGCGGCGGAATGGTAGGAGCTCTCAGACAAGGGGAGCTCAACGTAACGCCAGCAATGTGGAAGGGCAACGATCCACAGGTTACAGACGGCGTAACAGCGAATGCTACAACTGTGGTAAGAATGGCCACTTTGCAAGGGACTGTTAGCTGAGGAAGAAATCAGCCGAAGAAAACTTGGTGACATCTAGCAATCACCGAAATAACAGTAATGAAGAAGAGTGGGATGTCCATCTTTTGCGATGTTCGAGCCCATTGAAGAGTACGAGTCAGAGGATGAGATAAACTTCGATAAAAGAGAAGTAGAGGAACAATATTTTGCAATGTTCGAGCCTACTGAAGAATACAATTCAGACGAGGGGAAAGATTTCGACAAAAGAGAAGCGAAGGATCTATCTAACGATTCAGTCAAAGATGAAATAGAGGTAAGCTCAATCGTAACTGAGCTTGAGGATTTGACGACACCAGAGGTGGTGCTACTAGACTATGAAGATTTAGAGGACGGACTGCAAAAAAAGATGGGGGAGCAAACAGAAGAAGAGATTGAAGCAATTGTACTTCAAAAGGCGAATCATGCTAGCATTTCCACAGAAGAGGATGGCGTAAAAGAACCGAAAATGTTTGAAGAAGTGTCCCAGAATGTCGAGAGGCAAAATGCGATGGAATAAGAGATTCTAACATTTAATCAAAATCAAAATTACAACTTAGTATCTAAGACCAAGGATGATGAAGCAGAATTCGAAGAATAAGACAGAAGGTCGTTCGAGGGGAATTAAAGAAGAAAGCAAACAGAACAGGCGTTGAAGGAAGAAATCCTAACATCAAAGAAGAGTTTCAAAAGCAACTTGGAATGATCAGCCGAACTGAATTAAAGAGAAGAGTCGGTGCTGAGGGGGAGTGTAGAAAATCATCACCGCCTCTATAAAAATCCAGATTCATCTCCTTTCTCTATCTTTCTCTATCTCTCTCTAGAAATCTCTATTCCCGCCTCTAATGGAGGCCTCTAGAAATATTGAGAAGATTTCTATTGCTGGCTCTAATGGAGGCCTCTAGAACTATTGAGAAGGTGATGCACCGACTTTCTAATGTTGGCAACATCAACTATAAAAAGGGGTGAGCCCCTTCTCTTAAATACATGTGAGAAAAGCCTCCAAAGCTAGAGTGAAGTGTGTGCACGTGAGAAAGTGAGAGACAAGTCTCTTAAAGTCAGCAAGTGGGGGTGTGTGCAAAAGTGTGTGGTACTATCTTTGTAAGTAAGTGTAAGCACCGTTCTAAAGTGTGAGTGAGTGCTAGTGTGTGAGTCTCCCTAGTGTGTATGTGAGCATAACATATTTGTGTGTGAGCGTGAGACATACTTTGTAAATATTTTTGTAGTACGTTGTGAGAGTTTCTATTAATAAAATTCAGCTTTGTTCGAGCATCCGCCGTGCGCGAACTCAACACACTATAACATTGGTCCAAGTTATTAATTCAAATTAAGATTTTAAATTCTTAATGGTAATTCAGGAAAATGGTATGATTGAAATGAGTATTTTCTTAGGATCATGGATACCTGGGTACTTTTATACAGGCGTCCGGACATGTAAGGAATATTATATAATCGTATTCTATTTCCATCATAATATATATTTGATTTAACATAGTTTAATGCATGAATGAAATCAAATTTGATATAATAATTGTTGGCTAGCCTATTAGTAAAGTCTCTTGGTGGTTGTACTAAAGACCTATGAAAAAGAGAGAGTTATAGCCTATTGTGCAGCTCATTAGCCCATTGGCCTCCTTAAGGTCCAAACAAAAAAAGTTATATCAATGATTAATCCTACATAATATTTATACATAGAAAGAATAATCAATCCAACGATCGGTTTTTCAAAATACTCATTTTACATTGGCCAAAAGGCCAATAAAAAATTAGAGGGTTGGTCTGGTCACCCAAAATAATGGCATTTTGGTGAGCCACACGGTGCGTGCTTAGCAGCCAAACCATGCTTACGGGTGATGGTGGTAGTGGTGGTCACGGTAGCAGGTAGGGTGGTGATATTAGGTAGTAGAAAGTAGGGTGATGATATTAAGTAGTGGTGGTGATGCGTGATCGATGATAATGCATGTAATGGTGGGTGGTGGTAATTTGGTTGTAGCTAGGAATGGTGGGTGGGTGATAATGATGATGCAAGGTGATGGTGGTGGTTGTCATCGTCTTAGCTTGGTGGGTGGGTGGTGACAATAGGGGTTTTATGATGTTGGGTGGTGAATATATGGGTTGGTGGTGGTGGTGGTGGCGGCAATGAGTGGCTGGTAATGTTGGGAGCAGTGAGTGTAGTGGCAAAGGTGGCGGTGATGGGTGGTTGAGGTGGACCATAATGTTAATTTGGGGTGGGTGGTAGATGAAAGGGGGTGTTTGTCCTAGTAGGTCGGAGTGGTGGTGATGGGTGTTTTTTTTTTTGTTTTTTTGGGTGGGGTGGGTTGGTTTGGGGGAGTGTTGGTGATGAGTGGAGTGGAGAGTTTAATTGAAGGTAGTGAGAGGTGGTTGGAAAATTGCTTTTTCCAACTCAGATATTTCTTTGTGCAAAATGAGTTAGATTTTTCAAATAAAAAAACCAATTGTTCTTATACCATATTTTTAAAGTTGAATTACCTTAACCCAGGAGAAAATAATACTATCCCTCTTTAATATTATTATATCTAACTCCTTGTCTTCCATATAGATCATATATCAAATATGATAAATAATTCCTTAAATAATACTACTAATTCAAATATAGAATGAAAATATAATTAGGAAAATGCTATATTTTCCAAAAATATTCTCCCAAAAGTGTATCCCAAATGACGTCGCCTCAATTTTAGCAAATTTTAATTAATTATAAAAGAAACTAGATTAGAATTAATTTAAAATTATTTTTTTGGATATATAACATTACTCATATAATTATCATATCCAGACTCATATTATATATAACAAATGTAACCTCAGTGGACGAGTAAAAGCGATGGCAATTGGTGATGGATGAATAATTATCAGAAGCTTCCGTTTTCCGGAAATGGAGATGGATGACAAGGAATTAGAAGGGCGCAGTCTAATGCTTGATGGCTTGTTGACACGTGCGATAACGACTATATGTTTTGTAGACGATGAAAATGAAACTTCCCATTCAACAGGAAAAATGTCATTTGTTCATGGGATTTTGTTAAAGTGTGGCTGACTTTAATTATTGTTGTGTTTACGCATAGTGTACATGGAGATATTCATGAAAAAATATTGAATAATACAAGATGAATCAAATTATAGAAAAATATTCTTATTAGAGGTACCTGACTTTAACTAAATCAGCTAAAATTATTGAACCATTGGATTGGAATCTTGAAATGAATCATTCATTAAGTGAATGGAAATCTAAAGACTTGTGTTCTTAGTTGACTTTAACTAAAGTCAGGTAGTACTGATAAGATCAGCTCTATCAAATTATAACCAAAGTTTTAAATTAAATGATGGGATAACATAATATAATTTCTATTTTTGTGCATTTTAAAAATATACCAAAATAAAAGAGATAACTTTTTAGCACATAATTTAGTTTAAAAAATTCCGTCTAAGATTTGATTTGCTTATCATTTTTAAAAAATATTTTAAAAGGGTGTCCATGTCAAGTAGTTGGTTACTTTTTTTTTTTATTTCTTGGTTGAAAGAGTTTGAGACTTTCATGCTCGTGTCCTATTTACTTAGGACCTAATTTTGACCAAAAAATATCTATATTATAATATTTATTGGAAATATTTAATCTTGTGATATTTTCTAGCCATTGGGTCATTTTTTATATTAAAAAATAAATAAAACTGAGGGTATGCCAATTGGTGAGGGTGTATGGGAAAAAGAATTAGAAATATTATTCCTAATGTTTAAATAAATAAATAAATAAATAAATAAATAAAAAGAAGAAAGATTTTCGTGTCAAATAAAGTGAACCATTGACATGTATATTTTTCTACGAGAGATTTTCGATTTGAACACATGAAAGTATATCGATACTCATTTAATAATGTTTAAAAGAATTGAATTTGAGTTAATGGGTAGATTTCCATCGAGCGCCCAAAAAATAAGTTGAACCTTTGGCCGGAATGATATCATTATATATATATCTGTTGCGCATATGAAAGTGAAGCTATTTTGTTTTTTCATGGCATTCAATTAATAAAGTTTTATTATTTTATTTCCTAACATATATGTGATCATTTTTTAAGGCTTCGCATAGAAATTGAAGAGGGTAAAAAACGATTCACATATCTGTAAGCGACACGTGGATCGATGGTCGCTTGATATGAACTATAGTTACCCGATCTGGTTATATGGATTCCCGATCTAGTTTCGTTACAGAAAGATCCAGATCTGATCCAAAAACTGCCATATGATTTGGCGGTTCGGCACCAGCTGGATTGAAATGACATGCATTAATTTGATTTGACATAGATTTGAGCATTTAAAGGAATATCCGTTGTCAGGTGATAGAGATCATTTAATGCTCTTAAAAGATCTTCAATGCTGCTTCGACAAGATATTTGTAACAGTTCAAAAGATCATACTTGATCCTCAAGGAAGAATCTACCTATAAAAAGGAAAGACCTTGATCGTGGAGAGGTAAGTAACAAAACCTCAAAAAAATTGCACTCTCTCTATATGTTGTTAAGAATACTGATTTAGCCATCGGAATTTTTCAGACAAAACACCACACCGGTGTAAGTCAGCTGGAATTTCTCCAAAAGAGATCCCAAAATCATTTTACCTTTCATTCTTATTTACTTTCGACATCATCAGAAATGTAAATGACTTGTTGGTTTATTGGCATGCATTTTATTTTTAAGAAAGAAAATTATCAATATCCATTTATTAATATTAAGAGATATTTCAAATAAAATCTGGATTTGCTATTGATGAACAGTAATATTTTATTGTGTTCACAACTTAAAAAAAAAAAAAAAACCTTTTTCAATTCATACTGCAATTGTCATGTAGATGGAAGTACATGGTATTTTCTTATTACATGCCATTACGAAATTATTTATTTTTTATTCTTAATTTTCTCAACAACTATTGCAGTAGTGCAATTATTATGTAGATGGTACTGGCATGTTCTTATTGCATCCCTTGCTCCTCTCTTACCCTTCCCCTTTGTACTTGTTATTCTTCACTCCTTTGGCATAAAAATAAAAATAAAAAAATTACACTTTGTCTCGTTGAATTATTGGCTATTTTCATGTTACTCCCTGTAATTTCAATTGCATCAATATGCCCCCTAAACTATTAGATTGTATCAAATTACCTTCTTCTATGATCTATCAGTTACTCTAACTGAAAAATAATGTTAAACTTTTTTTTTATGTAGTATTTATCCTAGACGTACTGCTAATGTCTATAAGCATATTGGTGAAGTTTCGTGTTTTTTCTCAACATATTTTAGTTTTTATGAATTATTTTCTCCATTAGTAAATAAAATTCATAATAAATAAAATATGTTGAGAAAAATCATGAAATTTCACCGATATGCCTATAAATCCATTAGGAATTCATGATAAATATTGCATAGAAAAATAACAAGCCTAACATCATTTTTTTAGTAAAAGAAAAAAAAAAAGACTAACTGACAAAAGCGAGTAATTTGATACAATCTAATAATTTATGAGGCATATTGATGCAATCGAAACCAAGGGGGGTAACATGAAAAAGACGAATAGTTTAGATGAGCAAAGTGTAATTTTCCCTAAAAAAAATTAAATATAATGCATTTGTAATACTTCATTCCCACATTATTGGTATGCAGGAATGCAAGATGACCATGAATTTCCTTTCCACATTTCAGCATTATCAAATTGGTTTGTAATAATTTTAATAAGTATTCATATTAGGAATAGAACTTTTTTTATAATGAGATACCAAGTTACCAACAAATTAACATGGGTATCTAAAACCCAACTTCTATAAAATTGTTCTTTTAAAATTTTGGTCAGAATATGCTGATAATCTTAGTTGAAATCTAGTCTAATTAATAAACAATTAATGGGTATGATCCCTAAGATGTAACCATTGCATGACCACTTGTTATTTGGCTGCAATTCCTATATGTGGTTAATGATACCACAGCAACAAACAAACTAGGTATTTGGAACTTTCTGTTTGGCAACAGGTTTACCAAATTTGGGCTTTTGAGTTTTGATAAGCCTTCTGTTTTTAGACCCCATTTCGACTTAATTGTTATTGGCTTCTTGGCGCAGCCTCAAAACATCTACCGAATGATTTTGGATTTTTCCACCCATTCTTCCTTTTTACTTCTTCCTTTTTTTGGCGGGTACATCACTCACTTAAATCCTTGACCAATCACATGATGCCACGTGTCTTGATTGTGTGAAAAGCATGTGAAATTAGAGGTGGCAACTAGCAATGATATCTTTCTGGGAGCAGATGTTGACACACCCTCTTATTATTAGCCCACCCCCACCAATTTTTATTTTTTACAATTTTATGAAAAAATACATTGTTTTTAAGAAAACTAGCCGCATTATCCACTAGAAAACATCATTTTGAACAACTTTGTAGAAGAAAGTTTTTCCAAAATCTATCATTTAAGCAGACTTTTTGGCATTTTTTACGAAATATTTTGTAAAAATAATAAAATGGTCAAAAAGTCTACTTAAATGATAGATTTTGGAAAAACTTTCTTCTACAAAGTTGTTCAAAATGATGTTTTCTAGTGGATAGCGTGGCTAGTTTTCTTAAAAACAATGTATTTTTTCATAAAACGGTAAAAAATCAAAATTGGTGGGGGTGGGCTAATAATAAGAGGGTGTGTCAACATTCGCTCCCTATCTTTCTTTTGTCCAATTTGATCCCTTTAAGATTTATATTGAAATAGGCCAACACGGCCCACTTAGTAGAGAATTGGGCCCCCACATTATTGGGTCAGGTTTGTACATGACAAGTTAGGCATGATGATAGCCCTTCCATTTGTATGATCAAAACCTAACTTTGGATGTTTTTTCCACTAAGTGAAGTGAACTAAACATAAAAAAAATTGTGAATTGATTCTGCAAAACTTAGGGCTTGTTCACCGATGTTTTTGGAAAACCATTTTCAAAAATGTATTTTAATTTATTATTACTTTTTTGGAACACATCAATTTTAGTGATTTCTTAAAAAATAAAAATGGAAGAGTGAGAACATCATTTTTATGTTTCCTAAGATTAGATTATGTTTTAGAAAACTTTCATCAAACAGTTTTGAAAAACAAGATCCCAAACACAGGTCATTTTTTTAAATTTCTTTTTTTTTTTTTTGAATTTTGAACATAAAACTGTGTTTTGAGAAAATGATAAAACAGACCCTTATGTCCACCTCATGGGATCGTATAATGCCCAGACTATTAGTCTTGACAGATAGCCGGCGAAGAGAATTTGGTTGGTTTCGAACTCGGGATGTCTGGATTTACCGCTCATTCCTTCGCCGCGATGCCAACTCTCGTTAGTTGAAATTGTTTCTATTTACTTCCTCTCTCTTTTTTCCGACAAAGTAAAATTTTATAAATAAGAAATAAAAGGGTCAATAAAATCCTTGTACACGCGAGATATTTTTATTTTCATCTCGTTCGTGTGAATGAGTGTGGGGTGGGGTGTATTTTATTGAGTTAATCTATCAAAATGAAAAAAAATAAAAAAAAAAAAGGCCAAAAAAAATAAATAAAGGCAAATGGGTTTAGCTGTTGATAGGTTCTGTACTTGAACAAGACCAAATTGATGGGCCACCAATTCATTTGTGGAGCATTCTAGCCTGTTTCCAAGGCCCAGTCATTCTCAATAGATTATGAGAGCGGATGTTGACACACACTTGAATTATAAGCCCACCCCCTCCAATTTTGATTTTTTACCGTTTTATGAAAAAATACATTGTTTTTAAGAAACCTAGCCGCGCGTCTACTAGAAAACATCATTTTGAACAACTTTGTAGAAGAAAGTTTTTCCAAAATCTATCATTTAAGTAGACTTTTTTGACCATTTATTATTTTTACAAAATATTTCGTAAAAAATGCCAAAAAGTCTGCTTAAATAATAGATTTTGGAAAAATTTTCTTCTACAAAGTTGTTCAAAATGATGTTTTCTAGTGGACTTCACGGCTAGTTTTCTTAAAAACAATGTGTTTTTTCATAAAACGGTAAAAAATCAAAATTGGAGGGGATGGGCTTATAATTCAAGGGTGTGTCAACATCCCCTCCCATAGATTATTTGGTCCTTACTCCTCACAGTTTGGGCTTAAGCCATTTTTGTTTTGGTGGATTATGGACCTGAGTTGAGATTCTCCTAGTTTTGAATTTCAAACTTCAGTTAGTCTCAATTTACAACCTACTATTGGCCTTACGTAATAGGAATAGGCCCACTGGCGGATCCAGTGTATGACCAGGGTGGGCACGTGCCCACCCTCAAATTGAAAAAAAAAAAAAAAATAGTAGGTATATATAAATTCAAATAATATAGATTTGCTAAAGTGTCCACCCTCATTTTTGTTTTAAATCCTTATCTACGTTTTAAATCCTTATGATAAGGCTCTTGTTTGTTACTTTTTGTTTATAAAAACAATGTATTTTGGCTTTTAGCCTTTTTTTGTAGTATACATATTAAAGTTTGAAATCAAAATACAAAAGGTGCCCACCCTGAATGGAATTCCTGGATCCGCCCCTAAATAAGCCCAACCTAATATGATGTCTCAACTGCAGGTGGAAATAAGCAAAGTGATGACTTTTCTAATAGGGAAAAATACTCAAATCCTCAGTCACTTTAATCAAATCTTTGTGGATTAATGTCATGGGTGTTAGATGATTTGCTCTTTGAAGCCCATAAATATCCATGCATTTATGGCTTAATGTAATGGGTCTAGACCATTAAAAAAAGGGTTAATTCTATTAAAAATGATATATGACTCAAGATTTTATAGCTAACCGGATACTTTCTACTCAATCGGTGTGGGACGTGACACTCTCTCCTATCTGAACATACGAAACTCACTTCACGATCAATTCTACTCTTGAAAAAAATAGGGCCTAACATGGCCTTGATATCTCTAATAAGGGATCTACATGGTTGATAGGAATGTAACGCATCGAATCTGCTGAAATACTAAATGTCACACTCTGACTATCTTAAGGCCGTTTGAATAAGCTTATACTTTCTTTCTTTTTTACTTCTAAAAGTAAAATAGTGAAAGATTTGTGTGTGAAAATTTTGATAGTTATTTTTAAAAGTTGAGATAGTGAAAAATTCTTTCTGTCTCAACTTTTAAAAGTGACTATCAAAATTTCGCACCATAGAAACTAAAAAAAAATACTTCCTTTTCTTTTACTTTTAACAGTAAAAAAACAAGAAGTGGAAGCTTATCCAAACATACCATTAAACATATATACTAATCTTATTTAGAAGTTAGCCATCCAGAAATCTTATACCCATATATATATATATATATATATTCCATACCCAACCGATGTGGGAGTCAGTCAAAGCAATTGGGCTGGGCTGCAACTTTGGGCCAAACCTTACCTATTCCAAAGTATATTTGAGAACCGTATTTCAAAAGTAATTTTTTTTAAGTAGTGAATTGATTCCAAAACAACTTTTGGATAAAAGTAGATAGAAAGGAGTGGGCTAAAATGTCTTGTTAGGCCTTTAATTACTTTCAACTTTTTACCTAAATACATTATAAAAGTGATTTAAGGATTCCAGAAGTGGTTTTGGATTGTTTTAGAAGTATACACCAAATGGAGCTTGAATGTTTAACATTGTTCAATTCTAATCATACAATTAATGTTTGTTTTTGAAATCATTATGTATTCCAAACTCAATCCTACAAGAGATAATTTTAATTTTTTGCCATTAACTAAAATTGAACTTTTATGTGTTGGCAAAATAGACGCATGCGAAGGGCATTTGAGGAGGTGAGGTTCTTTAACTCTAGCCATTTTTCTCCGAGACACAAAATATATTGGGATTTGTATTTTGTTGTAAGGGAAGAAAAAAAAAATCAGCTTGTATCATCGTAGTGCTTCTATTCAAATGTTGGACCATTTTTACAGTAATTTAGCCAAAAAAATGAATATGGGTAATCAAAACAAACTCAGACCATTAGAGATGCTCTTACATTTCAGGAAATAAAAGATATAAAATTTGATTCCCTTATAGAGAGTACTAGATTTCAGTCAATTTTTTCAAAATGTTCTCAAATGTAATGCGAATAATGATTTTATCCATGTTCCAGATTTAATTAAAAACCGAATACTGGAGTTTGAATTTGCTGTTGATCTGGCAGGTGATCAATACCTGTTGATTACCGTTGAATGGCTGACACGTGTGCAAGAAATGGAATCCGATGACTCATATAAGAAAGGCTCATGAATCTGACAGGTGATCCAAAATACACTAAATTTGAGTCTTTCTTATGTGAGTTATTGGATTCCCTTTCTTGCACACGTGTCGGCCATCCAATAGTGATCAATAACAAATCCAAATTCCGAATACCAAATATCTAATTGGCATAAAAAATAAAAACGACGAACCATAAGTTAAAACAACTATGGTGTAGTAAATTTTGTTTGAGAAAAGTAAAAAATAAAAGAATTAATCCCTCTTTGATGCTCATGGATAAATGATAAATTGCTAAAAAAATGTATGGACCTCCCATTACCATTGCAACAAGCCAAATGAGAAGAAAAAGAAAATAAAATAAAATTTGAGGGAGAGGATAAATTCAACAAAAAATAATTTGTGGCAGAGACTTGAAGCCTCATCCACATTTCAGTTACGCGAGGTGTTTTATGAGATGAAGCTTTGCCCTGACCTAATCAAAATCTCTACCTTTGATCCTCATCATCATCACATCTCCCAATAAAAATTCCATCATCCACTCCTCAGCACACACCAATATGCCATGACACGTGGCAAAATAGGAATCGCCAGATCATTCATAGATGGTCCAACCGTCCAACTATGACCTAACCAGATCACATCATCGTCCCTAAGCACGTCAGCATTCTGATCGAAGGTAATATCTTGGTGGGTCCCAACTTCTAACCACTACTTATTAACGGTCCTGATTGCTTTATGTAGTGTGTAATATCATACATCGAGAAGCACACGAAACTGAAGGGTATTATCGTTAATGGTAATCAATCTAGAGGTCGTATCTTCACTATCGTGTTCTCATCATCAGGCCCAGGTCACGACAACATACGATGGGTTGAAAATTAAATGATCTCCTCTTTTCTTAGAAGGGTATTCAAAAAATCATAGAGTGAGAAAGAAGAGAGAGGGCGGGAGATGGGAAGGGCGTTTTTGTATGTTATTCTTGGTGGGGGTGTGTCTGCAGGCTATGCAGCTCTTGAATTCACAAAGAGAGGGATATCAAATGGTGAGCTCTGCATAATTTCTGAAGAACCAGTAAGTCTCTCTCTCTCTCTCTCTCTCTCTCTCTATATATATATATATATATATATGTTCCAGTTTACTGTTCTTTGTCAATGACTTGATTAGGTTCATACCTTTCATGGGGGTGTGGGTGGATTGCTCTTACTATTGCCTTTTGGGTTTTGTTTGTTTGTTTGTTTATACTTCTCTGTGATCTTTCGCAGTGCCCAACAATTTGAATTTCAGTTTGATTTTTCATAATGCCCAGCAATTTGAATCCCATTTTTGATTTATTGTCATCTTTCCATATTGGGTATGTGAAAATTTAATTAAGCTCTAGTTTTGCTCTGAACTTAAAAAAGGTGATTTGTTTTGTGATATCTGAATTTCGATTTACTTGCTTCAATATTTACTTCTGGCATTCGGATGTGTAACCCTTACAAATAAAAACATACAGATATGTGTGTATATTTGGATTTTGGTTATGTGCATATATATAAATATATCAAAATTCTGTTTAGTGTTAATTATATGTTGAATTAGGATTGTGAGAAATTCCAATAGTTTAAAATCACTACCTTTGCCTTTTCAAGTAACTTAATAAACACTTGATACTTCTCCACCTTTTTGGTATAAAATTTGTGTTCATGTTTCTCATTGCTTGTCCAAATATTGGGTTTGCAAGGATAATCAATGATATGAACCACCTTATTAGTGAATATGCATCTGAACTAGTCCTCCAGTTCCCAGCTGGAGGAACATTTAGTTTTTTATGCAATTGATAATTTGGTGTAAGAAAAATATTTTAGGCCTTTCCCAAATGGTTTAGAAGGCAGATACGTGAGGCAAGACATTATGACCTAAACTTTATGCTACCTCATTTTTTCTTATTAAGTTTGAATATAAGATAAGGATAATTGCAACAACACTCTAATCCATGTGTGACAGAGATGCTACAGCTTAGTTTGTGCATTAAATAGCACAGACAGCTCAAGTAAATCTTAAAAGCTGTGTTGTAGTTTGGTCGTTCCAAATCCATAAAACCTGAAAAGGTGGACAGTTTAAGTGAAAAATTTAAAGCCTCAAATAACTTAATGATTATTAGGGTCCTAGACATAAGGCAAGACACGGGGTTTTTGTTGGACACCTTGTTTTCTCCTCAAGCTTTGATGCGCGAGCCTTAGGGTTGGACATCTAGGTGTTTACCTTAATTGTCAGCCTTGTGTAAGCCTTAAGGTATAAGCTTCCATGCTTAGTAAAACGTTAGTCACGAGATACAGAAAAATTCCTCATGTACATAATTAGAAATTCTCTTATTTGTGCATTTTTCAAGTTGATTAATGTAGTCTTGCCTACATTTTTTACTCCGCAAATTATGTGATTAGTTTGTGAGTGTGAGATAATCGCTGTCCATGTTTTTCGTGGTTTGGGAAACTTATGAAGTTTACTGTATTTCTTACAGGTTGTGCCTTATGAGAGACCAGCATTAAGCAAGGGCTTTTTACTTCCAGAAGGTATCTTTCTCTTCTCGAATAGGTACAGATAAAATTCAGTAGAGATTCATTTATATGAATATTATAACTAATGACCTTTAATCATTGTGCAAGCGTTTTACTTTCTCACATATCCTTGATATAGTGGAGGGTCATTAACTTTATATGTGAAATGTTCCTAGTATCCTCATAGCAAGTAGGATATTTGGGAGTTTTTGCAGGTTCCAATAGTTTTTTCACAGTGATAATGTACAACCCTTAATTTATGTAGGGCAGTTTCATTATGTTTCTACAGCATTTGAAGGCACAAATGCTTCCTTTAGTTTGCAATCATT
Source organism: Hamamelis virginiana (assembly GCA_017140935.1). Lineage (NCBI taxonomy): Eukaryota > Viridiplantae > Streptophyta > Magnoliopsida > Saxifragales > Hamamelidaceae > Hamamelis > Hamamelis virginiana. The sequence goes on from JAESVK010001230.1 coordinate 915,450, forward strand.
ACCTAACAACCTCCCCCAAACCCCCCACCCAAAAGAGAAAAAGAAGAAATCATTGCAAAAAGTTATCACCAAATATTTTGATCAAAATATATGAAAATAATGTCATTGCTTGAAATTGTAAACTCAATGTAAGGGATTGTCAAACTAAATGCTTTGTAAAGTAAAATCATGCCATGTGAAATGCTAAACACAATGCAATTTTTGTTCCTAGATAAACCCAAATGCCTCCATGATGAGATCAATTCCTTAAACTTATATTTGGATGTCACGCTCAACACCATTGGTTTTTTTGTCCATGTTTGGGAAATACTTCGACTGTGTCCTTGAAGTATATGCGGAGAGTCGGAGACAAAATAAGGTGCTTTTTGACAGTTTTATGAGATAATGTATAGAAGTCAACTAAAAGTATGACGGAGCAGTATAGATCCGGAAAAGACAAGAGAGGCATCAAGCAGTCCTTTGGATCTTCTGGGTGAGAAAGAACTTGAAATTCTTGATGGACGCTTGACCTATTTCTACCTGCCCAGGTGTAATATTGGAAGTGCTTGAAAGGGTCTCTACAAGGAATATGGGGAAGGAGGGGCCAGCATATATCATATGTTATTGTTTGAAATATCAATAAAACCCTCTCACTAGATTATTTCCACGCCTAATGGGTTTTGTATCTCTGCTTTAATGTTTATTGAACTATTCTTCAATACGAAAATTTTCTATTACAGTGGAAAATTTGTGTGTGAGATGATCATTTCTTGCTTTATATCATTTCTGTCTGTTTCCTTTATGTGATTTTATGTGATGATTACTAAAATTTGGTATATAATACGCAGCTCCTGCACGTCTCCCTTCATTCCACACTTGTGTAGGCACTAATGAGGAAAGGTTGACTCCAAAGTGGTATAAGGAACATGGTAATTTGATTCTCATAGGATGCTTTCTTGACTATAAGTGCTAGTGAGAATGTTGCAAGTCAAGGATCTTTCTTATCAATATGTCTAATGTGTTTTGATGGCAAGTGTGGGTGTTTTTTATTTTTATTTTTGGTGGTTGTTGTTGTTTTAACCTAGTTTGGCACCAGGTTATGATTGAGATTTGAGTCAATTAACATATTATATGATTAATATGATAGATCATATCAAGAGGTTGGCTTTAAAATTAAGCAATCAAAACCAGTGCAATGTTTACTATATTGATGGTTTTGGGTTTAGATTCCCATAATGTTTTATAGAGATATCGAAAACTAGCACATGTAATTTTCCTTCCTTTGAGCAAAGACCTTGATGCAGTTTGCCTTTTCAGCTAGATACTTTAGAGTAGTTAATCCAAAGGCATTTGTACTGTTATTGCTGATTCAATGATGTGAAATTGCCTTAGCCAATGGAGAAGGATTTTGACTTCTTTATTACACCTTGCACTTTCCTTTGTCATTGCCATGTAGCAAAACATTGGTTAGCAATGAAAGGTCAAATTCCTAAGCATCTGCTTGAATTTTTAAAAATAAGTTATATCCACGGTGTTACAACTTACAAGTACCCCGGCTAGTCTACAAATTAATGTAGACTTGTCTGCAATCATTTCTATAAAAAGAAGATCGAACAGGAAATATAATATCTACTAGGCTTGGGAATATTGATGCCATTCTTACTTCTACAAGGGTGTTGATAGGGGCTTATAAAGCATTGAAAAGGTAACAGTGTACTTCAAGAATTATCATATTAGTTCCATCGCTAGGTTAAGGGTTTTGGAGATTAGCTTGCCTCATTGATCATTTCCTAATGTTGTGTGGTCAATAGATCACATTAGATATGGAAACAACCTCGCCAGGGCTCCAGCAGGAATTATAGAGTCGTTCTATCTGCACCACCTTACATAATATATTTTGGATTTAATGCCTTTTGTGCCAAAATTATCTTTGTTTTCTCTCTGCTATATACTCTTAGCTACTTTTTTTACTAGTTAAGATGTCTACTGATCAAAAGAATTAGGCTATTAGCATATTGTCCAACCAGATGGAAAAATAGGACTCAAGCTGATTTTGATATATTTCTTTCCTCAATAGAACCTAATTTTCGGTGTCTGGATTTTTTTTCCAGGAATCGAACTAGTTCTTGGAACTCGAGTTAAGTCTGCTGATGTGAGGCGGAAGACACTATTAACAGCGACTGGAGAAACTATAAGTTATAAGATTCTCATCATTGCAACAGGTGCTCGGGTATTGGGACTAATCTCAGTGGTCTAACCTTCTCTCTCAGTAGATTGGCAATCAATCTTAGTGATGATAGTTAAATGAATTTTAAAATCAATAGAAGGGAACTGTTTTGTTTGGAAAAAAGCTATCAATCTTCAATGATAACATTAATTTAACTTGCCTCCTGTATCTTTTGCTGTGGCAAAATCACTGTGTTTTATTTTATTTTTTCAGAACATACAAATTTCAAATTTTGTATTAAACAAAAGCAAACACTGGTAGTTTTTGTGTTTGATATGCTAACATGTATGTCTTGTTGTGATCCAATCTAACTCCCATTCCACCAATTCAAAGATTGAGAGTGGGAATGGCATCACTGCAAAGATTCAGTTATTCGAGGCAATCCTCACTTAATTAGGGAAAGAGGAGATATTGAATTTACTAACTCTGATCGATTTACATGTGTTGGCTATAGGCTTTGAAACTTGAAGAATTTGGAGTGAATGGATCAGATGCTGAAAATGTGTGTTACTTACGTGACTTGGCCGATGCAACCAGGCTTGTCGATGTGATGCAATCTTGTGCCGGTGGGAATGCTGTTGTCATTGGCGGTGGCTACATAGGAATGGAGTGTGCTGCGTCTTTGGTGATAAATAAAATAAATGTTACCATGGTCTTCCCTGAGGCACACTGCAGTGAGTACTTATGTTTCAGAACTGTTTTTTCATTTGTAATCCTAATTCCAAATTTCCAACTTAGTCTGAAAATTTTCTGTAGGGAAAATAAGATTATTTTGACATCTTGTGGAAATAAGATTATTCCCTTATTTCCATATCATTTCAAGTTGTTACAAGACAAATGAAGTCACTCTAAAGAATTTGGACTCATCCCAATTATAATGTAGAAAACATATATGGCCTTTCTTCAAATCCTTTTAGTGATTCTATGCTCTATGGTTCCTTTCGTTTTCATTGGAAATGAAATCACAAATAGAAGTGTCTATGCTATTGGATGAGGTTGGTGTATCTTAGTGATTGTAATATTAGTATGGAGTAAGTGCTGAGTGACTTAAGTTTAAATAGATCAAGCGCTGAAACCTCCATAGGGCATAATGGCACTGGCAAGGGCGTGGCTGGGACTTGGAGTTAGGTTTGGAATTCTTCTATCATTTGGAAATTAAAAAAAGAAAAGAAAAAAGAAGGTTATATTATTGAAGAACTTGCATGACATGAGATGAACTAGGTTTCTAGTTCAGTCCCTTTCTTTGAGAGTGGCATCGGGAAACCACTTTCTACAATAATGACGAATTCTAAAATTTCGATCAAGAGAATATCTCTACAATGTGCTGGAAGCACAGAAAAAAAAGGGTGCTTCAATACCATATTTGGTATCTGCTTTTCCAAAAAACCAAGTAGAGTCTTCTCGAAATAAATTCATTTCAATTGCCTTGAATAATGAAATAATCTAATTTCAGAAGCCTTGCAAAAGCTGAATGGAGTTATTTCATTCTAATTGAACATGCAGATGCCCACTATATGTACGTGAATTTCATATGATATTTTTGGCATAATCGACTCACAGAAACCTGGCTGGTTTTGAATGTTTAAATGCTTATACTTTTTTGCTACATGTATTTTATAGGTTTCTCCAGGAACGCTTCTGTCATCAGAAAATTTTGAAAATATTCAAGTTTTTTTAAACATCCATGTCTACATTTCTACATGACTGAAGAAAGTAATGTGTACTACCTTTTGTTTTTTCAGTGGGCCGTTTATTTTCACCCAAGATTGCAAGTTATTATGAAGATTATTACAAGTCTAAAGGAGTAGAGTTCATTAAAGGAACTGTCTTGTCATCATTTGAGATGGACTCCAATGGGAAGGTAAATCTTTTGCTGCTCGAACATCTGAAAATGATTGCTTTTTTGAAGTTTGTTACCATGGAAATATGGATCAAGGAATGATTACAGAAAATTTCAATTGCTGTCATGTTTGGAGTACAAGAAAATTGTTTTTAATAAATTTTGACATGAAGTGACTTGATCTAGGCTGGCTACGACCATACTTGCACATCAGATATCTTTGATAAATCAACTTGATCATAAAATTTGGACTCGTTTGGCAGGTTACAGCAGTTAATCTAAGGGATGGGAGTCAACTACCTGCAGACATGGTTGTGGTGGGAATTGGAATCCGTCCAAACACAAGTCTTTTTGAAGGCCAATTAACTTTAGAGAAGGGTGGGATCAAAGTGAATGGACAGCTGCAGTCAAGTAACAGCTCGGTCTATGCCGTCGGAGATGTTGCAGCATTTCCAGTCAAACTTTTTGGTGAAACACGCAGGCTTGAGCACGTTGACTCGGCCCGAAAGTCAGCAAGGCATGCTGTTGCTGCAATCATGGAACCCGACAAAACGCTCGAATTTGACTACCTGCCATTCTTCTACTCCAGAGTGTTCACATTTTCGTGGCAGTTTTATGGTGACAGTGTAGGGGAAATAGTCCATTACGGGGATTACTCGGGTGGTACTTTTGGGGCTTACTGGGTAAGCAAAGGACATCTTGTTGGCTCTTTTCTTGAAGGTGGAACGAAAGAAGAGTACGAGGCCATAGCCAAGGCCACCAGTCTCAAGCCAGTAATTGAAGATTTGGCTGAGTTAGAAAGGCAGGGTTTGGGTTTTGCTTTAGCGGTCAGCCAGAAACCACCGCCAGCACCACCTCTTGAGGTTAGCAGTTCTGACCTTGTTCTAGAGAGACCATTATATGCCTGGCATGCAACAGCAGGTGTTCTTGTTGCTGCATCAGTAGCTGCATTTGCATATTGGTATGGCAGGAGGCGCCGAAGATGGTGAGGGGAACTGTTTCTTTGGCATTGCCATTTGCAGATTATTGGTGTTGGTGATTCAATTCTGTAATACCCATGTTGTAGCATCCATAGGAGTAGGTTATTTGAAATTCCTCATCTTCTGGGATCATTTCTATTCATGCAAGAATGGCTCAAAAAGTTATTCAATACGTACGAAATTGTATCTTCTTATAAATTTTGTATCTTTATTATGAAAATCGAACACTTGGGGTGCTTTGAAAAATTATTACATTGTGAATCTAAGGGTTACTGCTACGCCTCCTGGTGGACCAAGAGGCAACAGCGAGGGAAAAGAAAAGAAAATATTGAAAATTGTTTCAAAATAATTATCCAAAAAAAGAAAATTGTTTCAAAATAAAATTTTTTCTAAAATAGCTTTGTTCTTTTTTCTTTTCTTTTTTTCTCTCTGAACTTTTTCAAGTTTCAAATATAAGCTTCATAAGAACATGAGTTTTGGTTCAGTAGTTTATTTCTCTCCTTTTGTGGGATGAGATTTTGGATTCCATTTCTTATGGATGAGATTCTTAAACCATATTTTTTGCTCCCATCCCCATTAACAATTAACCACTAATTCTACTAATGTGTAACGTTTGGAAAAAATAAAAATAAATAATAAGTTTCATAAATTCCAAATTTGTTGGGGTGGCCGGGTGGGGTTGTATTCCAAAATTTGCTAGGGCTGTCATGTTCCAATTTTGTGCCTATTAGCTTCCACTTAAGTACATCTAGCTAAAATTTGGCATACTTTATAAAATATCTTGGTATGGTGCAGTGATTAACCCTATAATAAGATTCAAGACAACAAGGAAGCTAAAGAGTAGGGGGGTTTAACAGAGTTTGACATGACACATGAACATGGCATGAAACAAATACAATCTATTAATACAAATTGCTATCCCTATTTCTATAACAACGGTGGTACTCTTTTGCTAAGGTTAGAGCATATACAGTGGACTGTCATTTGAGCTGCTATTGTCCAATGGGTTGCCATTTAGAGTGCTAAATTTTGGCAAATTGGATACTTCAAATTGCAGTTGTCATTTACTATAGGGTTATTAGGTTGGAAAAATGAGATAAATGCCAAAATATGGTACCAATGCATTAAAATACATTAGTTCCAAAATTTGACATTAGTGATACTTAGAGTGCTATATTTTGGCATTGGCACATCAAATGACATTAGAGAGTGTTGGAGATGCTCTTAGAGAGTTATTTATTTATTTATTTTTATAAAAAGATGTATTAACTCTATTGTGTAGCTCATAAATTCAATTAGATTTCTTTAAGGAGGAAAAAAAAAAAACAAAAGCCCTTATGAAATGAAAAGAAGAGAGATTGCTAAATGAATCAAAACTCCGACCAAGTTTTCAATACTAAATGACATGAATATTAGTTATTTATATATATTGGGTTAACATATACTATTACGTTGATTGTTAGGTAATTTTAAATAGAAAAAATAGTCAATTCTCACTGCATTTAATTGTCAAGAAAAATATGAGAAAGTGCAGTGGAAAAAAGTAAAAATAAATAAATAAATAAATGAAAGTAAAATAAAAGGAATTTAATGAAAATTTTTCGATATTCGATTTACAAAATAGTTAAAAAAATAAAAAACAAAAAACAAAAAAACCTTTCAATTGTCTCCTGACATTTTTTTTTTCTATTAAAAATATATGATGCATTTTGTGAAATGAGTTTTCTTATAAAAAAAAAAATTAGTGGTGGAATTTATAACTTTTTTTTTAAAAATTTTTTCAAGATGACCAAATGCACAAAAAATAAAATTTTTTTCTTTCCTTTTATATTAATTAAATGAAGTCAAGGTAAAAAATGAAGTAATAGGAAAAACAGATCTGGTGTATAACAATAAGATATTGAGCATATCAATGGGCATTTGGTCTAGTGGTATGATTCTCGCTTTGGGTGCGAGAGGTCCCGAGTTCGATTCTCGGAATGCCCCTCCAACGTCTTTTGAGTTTTGTCAATCTTTTTTTTTTTGGGCTTTGTTATTGCAACCCCTTTGAACTATAAGCCCACCCCAATCATTTGTGATTTTTTACCGTTTTATGAAAAAATACATTGTTTTTAAGAAAACTAGCTGCATAATCCACTAAAAAACATCATTTTGAACAACTTTGTAGAAGAAAGTTTTTCCAAAATCTATCATTAAAATATTATGTAAAAATAATAAATGGTCAAAAAGTCTACTTAAATGATAGATTTTGGAAAAACTTTCTTCTACAAAGTTGTTCAAAATGATGTTTTTTAGTGGATACCGCAGCTAGTTTTCTTAAAAATAATATATTTTTTCATAAAACGGTAAAAAATCACAAATGATTGGGGTAAGCTTATTGTTCAAACTTCAAAAGGGTTGCAATAACAAGGCTTTTTTTTTTTTTTTTACCCCTGATATAATAAATGGGCTGGACTTTAATCTGTTTATTGCATGACCAAGACAAACTGTGTGATTATCGGCCTCTTATACAGGCCCAGCTCCATAGCTAACAACGAAATACGAGCTACATCCAAATTAGGCATTTTAGCAATTGACAAGGTCAATTTCGTCAACCGCATTAAAAATGGACAAGCTTCTCCTCATATATTTGGTACTGCCCCTTATCCTATCTTTTCCTACTCCCAGTGAGAGTATTATCTTCTTCTCCTCCTCCTCCTCCTCCTCCTCCTCCTCTCTCTCTCTCTCTCTCTCTCTGTCTCTCTCTCTTCTTCCAAAATGGCGTCAACACTCTCCACAGTCACCCTCCGTTCCGCCTCTTATCCTGCACCACAATCCCTTTATCCTACACCCACCGCCTCCAAAACCCTACAATTCCCTCTCCGAAGCCCTAAACTCACCACCACCACCACCACCCATAGAGCCACCTTTCTCCGGCCAATCTCCGCCGTGGCCGCTCCCGAAAAGATAGAAAAGCTCGGCTCCGAAATCTCCAGCCTAACCCTAGAGGAGGCTCGCGTTCTCGTAGACTGGCTCCAGGACAAGCTCGGAGTCTCCGCCGCCTCCTTCGCCCCCGCCGCCGTAGCCGTCGCGCCAGCCGCTGACGCCGGCCCTGCTGTCGTCGAGGAGAAGACGGAGTTCGACGTGGTGATTGAGGAAGTGCCGAGTAATTCGAGGATCTCGACGATTAAGGCTGTTAGGGCTATTACGAGCTTGGCGTTGAAGGAGGCGAAGGAATTGATTGAAGGATTACCGAAGAAGTTTAAAGAGGGCGTGTCGAAAGAGGAGGCTGAGGAGGCCAGGAAGCAGCTTGAAGAAGCTGGTGCAAAGGTCGCCATTGTTTAGAATGTAGAAGAATCATCGAAAGAGCTTGGTAAATTTCCCTAATTTTGCGTTCTTCTTCTTTAGAGAAAAATATTTCCTGTGTTTAGATGATTAGTTCAGTTGTTACATTACGTACAGTTGTATGTGATTGTTTTTCATGATTGAAATGCAATGTGCTGAAATCAGAATTTTCCAAATTAATGGATCTCAATTCTCACTGTTCCCTTCATATATAACTATGACGTTATTGGTTAGACTTCAATAGTTTCTAACTTTGAGTTGTTATTGTTCATGTTCGAAATGCAGTGAATGCAGCCTAAATTTTCTTATTATAAGTCTCATATTTTGTTATTGGCATTGTTTCTGTTACAATTTTTTATAGTTGATCTAAAGTCTCAAATCGGCGCTATTTGATTATAAGAATGTCAAAGCCATGCTCCAGCTGGAGAGGTGTCTCTTGGATTAAGAGATAGAGCTTATTTTTGGGTAACATATGGGCAAGCATTGAGTTTTTAACATTGGAGTTCGCATTTGTGGTTTATATTGTACTTTGTTGAGAAATGCTCACCCAAAACCTCTTACTAGTGATTACTTGTGCCCAGCCACACGCAAAGACGAGAACCTTGTTATTACCATGATTGGAATTGAATGACTTGAGTAAATTATGTGTTTGAATATTGATTAGTAGCTAACATTGGTGGCATTAAATTGGGAGAGAGAAAAAAGAAGTATTTCAAGCATAAAAATGGGTATATGTAGAGTTTAATTTTCGTACAGTAACAACTCCTGGGTATGTGTCCAAGTGTCTTATAGTTTGGTTTCAATGGATTTTTTATAAAAATATTGATAGCATTTTCTTATGTGGTACTTGTTATTTTGTGGCTACATAAACTGTATTTAGTTGTTTATAATGAAACTTAACTGCCTTTAAGTTTCTTTAGGTATGCTTCTCACTTGAGCGGCGATGTCTAGTTTGGAAGTTGAAAAATTGCATCCATCACTTTTCTTGTTCTGGGAAAATGAGAGTAAAGTACAAGAAGGAAAAGAAAACGAAATTAAAAAAATCAAAGAAATACATGCAGTTTATGATATACTCACAGGTTTAATTTTGTTAGCTCAACTGAAACAGGGAAATTCGTTACAAACTCAGCTTCAATTTGTATATTCAAACTGATGTGTATCTAAACAATGCCTGAACAATATAAGTTTGACACTTCTTTATCCCTAATAGCTGATGGTCATCTTGAGTGGTGGTAGTGAAGTAGCGATTATGATCTAATTTAGTTTGCATCTTTTTCCTCAGGGTTTTTGGATTGTTTTATGCCTGAAGCAAAGGGAAACTCATTTGTACCGTGATGTTAAATATATGTAGATTTTCATATGTGCTTATTGGAACTTTGGAAGGGAGTTTTTGTTTGTGTTTGAGTTTTCACAAGTTCCATAGGTTGTTCTGAAGTTCTTATTAGATCATGGTAAATCTTGTGTGGATAGAACTTGCAATGAGGGAGATAAAATCTTGTTCTATTATTTAAAATATGGCTTTTGATGGACTGGACTAGTGAGAGAAGATTCATGCTGCCAAATCTAGTCGTTGCTTCGTCATTTGTGAGACTAATGGGTGTTATTCTAGAGGCAACCCTGGGCCAGCTGGACGGGGGGGCCAAATTCGAGATGAAAATGGTCATTGGGTGGTGGGATTTGGTGCCAATTTGGGTACTTAGTAAGATGGAAGCCTTGAGACGAGGTGTTTTGTTTGTGAGAATGAAGGTTTTAGGGCGTCATTTATGAGACTGATGCCAAGTTCAATATCCGAATGATTCTATAGGCTAGCTTTCAAGTTTAAATCAGAACCCAATGGGGTCCTAAGCAGAGCTCTCTCCAGGGAAGAAACTGGGATTGTAGCTTAAGCTTC
>JAESVK010001230.1:926090-941280 GCA_017140935.1 Hamamelis virginiana
TTTTTCCAAAATCTATCATTTAAGCAGACTTTTTGGCATTTTTTACGAAATATTTTGTAAAAATAATAAAATGATCAAAAAGTCTGCTTAAATGATAGATTTTGGAAAAATTTTCTTCTACAAAGTTGTTCAAAGTGATGTTTTCTAATGGACAACGCGGCTAGTTTTCTTAAAAACAATGTATTTTTTCATAAAACGGTAAAAAATCAAAATTGGAGGGGGTGGGCTTATAATTCAAGGGTGTGTCAACATCCCCTCCCTTGTTAGTTCTTTTAAATAAATCAACTCAAAACTTGAAACTTAGTTTAGGGGGGTGAGGGTGAATTGTATTTATATTATTTATTTTATTTTATATAAAAGACGGGACAGATAATTGAAAAGGGGGTTAATAAATTGTGAGATAAAAATCATTCAGACATTTTTTTTAAGTATAATATAAAGTATCGTCAGTTTTTTTTTTTTTTTTTTTTTTTTTTTTTTTTTTTTGGAGAAAAACCCCCTCAATTATCACCTTGTGACACTTTATCTCCCTCAACTATCGATTGCAATACTTTGCCCCCTAAACTATTGAGTTGTGATAAATAACCCTCTCCCGCGATTTTTTTTAGTTTGTTTTGTAGCAAGCCAATTGTAAGATTGTAAGATTGTTGGATCACTGTGATTTTTGGTGTGCTTGACATAGATAGATAGATTATCCAATCCAACTGTCGGTTTTTGAAATTTAAAATAGAGGGTAAATCATACAATATGTAATAATTTTATAAATTGAATTATATTTAAAGAAAAATTTGCTTAAATTTAAAAAAACTTTTACTGTTATTGGTAGAATTTTACGGGATCATGATTATGAAAAAATATTTTTTTTCTTAAGAATTTGAAAGCGAATATAAAACCCACAATAGCCATGCAAAAATAAAAATTTTCACTCGATATATATATATATATATATACTAATGAGAATAATAAAGTATTTAGATTATGAAAAAACTAATTGAGAAAAGAATTCTTAAGAAAAAAGTTATTAAAGAGATTTAAATAAATAAAATTGTAAGAATGTAGAGGACTTTATTTATTATTGAGAAAATAGTTCTTAAGAAAGAAGTTTAAAGAGATCTTTTAAGTAATTAAAGTGGATTTTTCCTCCATATTCCAGTAGTTTGCAAAAATTCTCTACATTAACTCATGTTTTCAAAATTTACCAACATATTTTTTTTGGACCGAAATGTCCTTCACATAACATAATCCTCATCTTTACATTGAAATTACAATTTTGTGAATAATCCTCAATCCCCCAAATTGCATATAATCCCCAATTTTAGTAATGTCAAATCACATTAATTATGCCATGATTATATCACAATATAAATATTTTAAAAAAATAATGGAAATCGAGGATTATACACAATTTTTTTGGGGATCATGAATTGATTTGGGGATTATGTATGATTTAGGGTGTTCAACATCTTTTTTGGATTTGATGGTACATGTAAAGTTATGATTTGATGTAAAAAAAAGTAAGCAACAATTGGGGAATTGTTAGAAAAGTTGGGAATTGTTCAATAAAATGGTAGGATTGTTATCAAAATTGAGGATTATGTCTTATTTGGGGGATTATTCATTATTTGGGGAATTTGAGATTACTCAGTAAATTGAAAATTATACATAATATTGGAGATTGTATGTAAAAATTTGACACATTTTTCACAAAATTTGACCATTCATGAGGGCAAAAATGTTCAATTAAGTATAATGAGGTGCATGGAGAGAAATTCTCAAAACATAGATTTATGTTGGGAATTTTTGGAACTATGAGAATATTGAGGGAAAATTCCCTAATTAAAATTGTAAGAGGGTAGATATGTCGTTAACATTTATTATGAGAGTATTTTAGTGAATCAAATTTTTTTTCAAAATTGAGACTTTTATAAATAGTACATAATATAATATAAATTGTATAGATATAGATTATTAGTGAGAGCATGACTTGGCTATAACTTTTAAAACTGCATAAATAATTTCTCTAAAAATATGGGTTAAGTTTATAAAACATTGGTGAACTTTAAAACTGAACTAATAATATTCTGAATTATGCAATTTTAATATTTTGCTTCACCAAAGCGTAAATATTACTGTTGATGAAAATAGGCTATTTATAATTATATTTTTATAGTTTATTTTTGTGAAATTTAATGATTAAATCAATTATAAAAAAATAATTTAGACATTAAATTAGTTTAATGATATCATGTGATGCTCACATGATGTCGACAAATAGAACTTTAGTGAGAAGAAACAGGGCAACTAATAGGAAAATCAGCCTCCAACAGTCAGGAGGTTGATCTTTTCATATACACGACATTCCCATCAAAGCAAAATTAGATACATTATCGATCTCTGCTACCCTATTATAAACTATCCTCAAGGAATTGTCAACGCCTAATGCTTTAAACAAGTACATATGAGCTATAGTTGATTGCTCTCATATAATTTTGTCGTATTAATTATCACATCAAAAAAAAAAAAAAAAAAAAAAGATGACGGTTATTATATTAATAAAAATGATACCAAATTAAAACATACATCCAATTAGGTTGACCATATGGTACATATGGTAATATGATGTGGCACAACATGACATAACAGAACGTGAACACACCCCATCCCGTGGTAGTTCAGTGGTAATGGTTGGGCTTGTGACGAACAATAAATCCGAAAGTCACGAATAGTAAATTCGAAAGTCACGAATTTGATTCCTCGCTGGTGTAGTTACTTCGCGACTTAAACGATGTGCAGGTAAAAGAGAGTGTCTTATACATCCAGGGTTTTACCTATTAGGGGTGGGTCACAAAGTGGCCTTATCGTGGTGGGGTTCTCTCATATTCATAGATATATATAAAGAGCGTGAACACATTGTAAGAAAACCAGTTCCAAAACTTCAAATTTAGGAAGAAAGACAAAAGAGGGGAGAGAGAGTAAGAGATAACACCACGTCGAACTCCACTCACCCTCAACCCACATTCACCTTCTCTCTTACCCTTAAAATCCACTGGAGCTTATTGCTAGCCACCATTAGTTGTAGCCCCACTAACATTGTATCCCTTACAAATTTCCATTATTACCTCCCAACATGACACCATGTAAAACCCACAAACCCCACATGATCACTATTATCCTCAATTCACAAGTTTTGTTGACAATGTCGGGAAATGCCATTGATGAAGAGTGGTGGTGGATGAAAGGTGGTGCTTGGTGGGGGTGGAAAAGATAAAAGTGGTTGGTGGATCCACTTTAAGCCTTTAACGATGGTGAAGGCGATAGCATTCATAACTCCAGGAGCTAGTATAGATGGTGAGGGAGGATGGAAAAAAGAGTTATGATTAGAATAGGTCTAGAGTCAAATTTTCTCTTAAAAAAAAGAAAGTGATAGTCACACTTAGAGTAGATGTGGGCATGCTTGTTGAAGAAAATGAGTTCCCCCTCTGTTTAAACTATACTCTCAATCTCTTTATAGATACTTATGCCTTCCCTCCCTCTCTTTGGATTTGGATTTGTTGTTGATCTAAGATTAGATCAAACACCTACTGATCGGTCGCTGGGATGTCTCCACGTAATGGTTTGGGTGTTGGGCCTTGTGGAGCCTAGTTGTATGTTCGATCCATGGCCCAATTATTACAAGCTTGTTGGCATCTAATATATTTTAGATAATGCTAGCTAGAGTTTGAGATATTCTAGAAGTATGCTGGGATAGGATATATAATAGAGTTTGTGATGCTTTGGGATTATGAACCGGTTTGGTTATATATACTGTAGCTTCTTATTGAGGTTGATAATATTGTTATTTGGCACCTTTTGTACTGTTCTCTAAAATAGTAAAATCGCTGCAACCTCCGTGGACGTAGCCATAGTTCTGGGTGAACCACGTAAATTTTTGTGTTTTGTGTGATTCTTATTTGGTGTGTTTTTCTTCTTTGTTATTCGGCCTAACATTGAGAACACCCAAAGGTCGTCCTTTGTTTGTCTCGACTTGAATATTAAAGGATAAAACTTTTTTAGCAATAATCCTATATTTCTCTCACTTTTTGAGCAATAATTATAGTAATCCAGCAGTCATTTTTTTTTAGATGTTATTGTAAAAAATTGTGATTATTTTGTTATTCAAAGTATCATCATTTTTTCAAGGTCAGTTTTTTCAGAAATTGATTGTTGGATCACTGTGATTTTTAGCTGACTTGACGTACATAATAGGGATTTATAATCCAATAATTAGATTTTCAAATTTTGTTTTGCAATTGACCATTTGAAGTTCTATTAGCATTTATGTATATTTTGTTATTTCTAAAATTGGTTCAGATCTAAAGTTTTTCTATTAATTATTATTTTTTACTGTAGGCTTTTTCACACTAAGGGCCTGTTTGTTTAGAGAAGCTAAAGCAAGAGAAGCGGCTTCACAAGTGATTCTGCCCACCAGTGGTCGTTTGGCAATCAAGAAGCATCTTCAAAATCAACCCAAAATCGATTCTGCTTGAAGCTGCTGGAGACCAGCTTCACAAGCTGCTTTAATGATTTTTGTATAAAGTATTTAGCTAATCCCAAAACTACCCTTACAAATAAACTTAATTATTTATAATTTTATTACCTAGTAAGTAAATAAAGAAGCTCAATCATACTATTTGGCTATTCATGATTATTAATTATAATTATAAATAAGGTTATTTAAATATTTTAAATTATTTATAATTTAAATTATTTAAAATATTTAAATAATTTATATCATTCATATTATTTATTAAATAATATTTTTCATATTATTTATCCTTAATTGTAAAATTATTTTTAATTTTATTGGCAAGGGTAATTGTGTCATTTTATATTTAAAAGCAACTTCTTCATATGGCATCCAAACAGGCAGTAAAAGTACTTCTAGGCCCAAAATCACTTTTAAAGTGAGTATCCAAACGCAACTGGATTCTGCTTCTGCTTCTCTAGATTCTGCTTCTCTTTTGATTCTGCTTCTGCTTCTGTTTCCAAACGGGGCCTAAATGAATCAACAGCAAATCCAAATCCCCCTGGCTTTATGGGCATGCCGCCCCATTGTCCATTCTTTATCAAATTTTTGTTTACTCTTCTACGTTATTTTATCAAGCTTAAATAAGCTTCCATTTTTCTCTAATCTCTTTACTTGCTTTTATCCTCACTCATTTTTTATGAGTTGATACGTTAATTTGTTGACTTGATATTATCAAGTTATATTATGATGACAAACAATTATAAAATCTATTCAAAACTTTATTTATAAGTACGAATAATTTAAAAGAAAATTGACTGTCAAGTAATGAATGAAAAAATAATAAAAATTAGGGCAATTTCCATGAATAATCCTAAGTTTCCAAAATATTACGCCTACAAATTCGATCCAAAACTAATTGCACAAATATTTTTTTAGGACATAAATACCCTCCACTCATATGAGTATTTATAATTTGACCATTGAAATGGTCAAAATTTTTGTACGGATGAATTATAAAAAAAATCGAAGAATCACCAATAATCAACACAATCCCCAATGTTGTGTATAATCCTCAATCCCCAATAATACAAAGGATCATCAGAATTACAAATAATCACCAATCTCTAATATTACTAAGAATACCCGATAAAGTATACAAGATTTGATTGATTTGATGTTCTTGAAAAGCGCAAACTGAATGAATGACTTGCATGATGTTGACGTGACATAAAGTAGATTGGAGATTCTTAACAATATTGATGATTATTAGATAAATTGTGGATTGAGAATTCTGTTTATTTTTTGGGATTATACATAAAATTGGAAATTCTGTATAAATTAGTCAAACTTTAATTTTAAGAGTAATTTTGTCCAAAAAAACAGTAATAAATATATATCTATAATTAGTTTTGAATCGAATTCGTAGGCGTAATATTTTGAAAACTTAGAATTATTCATGAAAATTATCCTTAAAGTTATAGTAAAAATAGTAAAAATGATTTAGTGATGAAAGGAAAGGAAAGGATAGGTGTCAATCGCCAATAACGATTTTGTGCTTTCTTTTAGGACAGGTGTCGATTAACTGTAACTAAATTTGAAAAGTGGTAGCCAACTCAACGTTGGAGAAAAGCCATCATACTTGCTCAAACCAGCACACACGTGCACCGTTAAAGATATTACACCTTAGGGAATAGACATTTGTACAGTACTCGTGAGGACAGACTCCATCTGGTCCTCGAATGCTTGAATGTCTTGAGTAAAAATGAAGCTAATGAATATATATGTCATATATATTAGAGCATCTCCAATATAGAGATCAAAATTACTTTTTTTTTTCAAATTTGAAGAGCCACGTTAGATTTTGAGGCTCCAATAAGAGTAGCAAAAGTTGGCTTCAAACTTGAAAAAAGTTTCTCACTCTTTAAAGTTGAAGAGTGAGAAATGGAGTAGTGAATAATTTTTTGCCCAATATTTTATTGGAGAGAGAGGGATGAAACTCATGAAAAGTAAACCAATCTCATCAAATTTTTGCTAAGGAAATAATAAATAATATAAAATGCTTCTTCTTTTGAAGAGCACAAAAAAATATGAGCTATTCAATTTGCCACCTAGGTCAGTAAAGAATAATTTTGGTGTAGAGTTTTGAAGTGTCTTTTGGAGATGCTCTTAGGAGTTGCTATTTGTGCTTCTTGAATAGCCACCTGCTCACCTTGTTGGTCAATAAAGAGGTAAAATGCCAAATTTATTCTCATAACCACTTAAAGGCCCATTTTAATATAAGGTGCACTTCTGTAAGATCAGATGTAGAATATATTTTGAAAAACCGATCATTGGATAAAATACTCTCTTATGAATGTCATGACTGCCAAAAATCAAGATGATCAAATGGTATGTTCAACCGGTTGAACCTGGAACCGGGTCCCTAACCGATTGGATTGACCCCCCAAAACCCAGCCAACATAAAAACCGGTATATTTAGTGAAACCCAGTTGACCCGGCGGTTAAACCACTGGTTTTCCGGTTTTATTGGGTTTAACTGTGAACCAACCGATTTTAAAAAAAAAATGAAATTTCAGTCAAAAAGACACAAATGCCCCCACTTTTTTTAACAAATTATTAACCACAAAAGGTTAAAATGTAAGAATACCTAAAACCCTAAAAATTAAAACTCTCATCCCCTGATTCCTTCCATTCCGAAATCCCAATTTCCCCTAAATCCCTAATACGCTTTGGCCTTCACTCACTCAGGCGACTGTGTGACTCGGTGTGACTGGTGAGTGGTGAGCATGGATCTTCCCTCTGGCGCCCTCACGGAGTTTCCGGTCGATGATCTCACGGTCTCCAGCATCGCGGTCGACGATCTCACAGGCTTCACAGCCTCACGCAAGATGCACGACGGGCAACGGCAACCCTCACCAGTAAGTTAGCAATATTTCTCGAATCCTGATTGTTCTCCTACTATGGTTTAATGTTTATGATAAAAAAACAAAAGAAAAACTAGAAAAGTTGACTTACGACAACTTAAATAATCAAATGTCATGTATATTTTGTCAAAAACTTAAAATTCCTGATTCGAAGAGCCATTTGTTTGTGTATTTTTTGGGTTTGCCCCAAATCTAAAGAACCCTTTAGGATGTTGGTGGTCTGTGTTCAGTGTATTGAGCAGTGGCCACTGTTACGCAATGGGGGAAGAGATAGATGCATTGGTAAGGAATGTTACTATACATTTATAATCTTTTCAAAATAATTTTATTCTTTTATTTTTTTAAAGTTTTATAACTTAATCTTTGAAGAATTTGGTTAATATATTAAAACTTTAAAATGTGAATATCTTTTATGATGTGAATTGATATGTTATATTGTGTGATTATAATTTATAAAGAATAGAGATATTTTTTTAAAAAAAATTTAAATCTTTTATTGGATTTGTTTATATATATTTTTTTAAATTTTTAAGAAATAATTATTAATTAATATATTTATGATATCATGGTCACATTACGAGTCAATTCAGTTGATCCGATGATAGAATCGGTTGACTTTTAGTCCGATGAGTTCCATCAACTGACTGGGTTTTCCGGTTCCATCAACTGATTGGGTTTTAAAACATTGGGGTTACATATAAGGATGTGCTGGTCTTCCTTTCAGTTTTTCATGGAAGAGCATTAAAAGCCTCTTCAACGTGTCCATCAGGTATTGGCGAGTACTTAGTTCTTATTTACACCCAAAGAGTGGACCCCTCGTCCTTCTCTCTCTCACCTGCTTTTACGGTTCAATACGGACAAACGAGACGAGACGACATGAGAACACACACTAACAAACTCACAGTACCCGCTTGTCCGCCTCAAATACTTTTTCAAAAAACCACGAGAACTGTTTTCTCGTCGATAAATTCTCTCTCTCTCTCTAGAATTTATTTTTTTTAAGCTTTCTCTCTCCTTTTTATTTATTTATTTATTTTTCCTTCTTTATCTACATTTTTTTCTCTCTTTCTTACTTTCTTGCAGGTTCTGGAAAAATGGTATGGGGAATGGCTGATGCCTAGGCGCGAAACCCCTCGTTTTGTTCTTCAGGTATTTTCTTTCTTTTTATATTCTTATATATATATATATATATATCTATTTATCTATGCAATATATTTGTGGCTGTTATATATTTATACTAATTTAATCATATTTGATGCTGTCCATGAAAACCAAAACCCTAGAGTGCGTTGATTTACGTTTGCTTTTGCTTCCATTTCAGTTTTGAAGTCTGCAGAAGTTGATTTCTCGAGAAAGTTAAGGAAGGAAAGTCCGAAAACATTTCCCAGATGGAAAGAACTGAAACAACAAGAAAAACCCTAGCTGTCGGTCGTAGTATTCTTACAGCTAAACCTCAAGCCCCAGGTGAGAAAACTCTAAAACAACAACTCCCTGAACCCTCTGCTTTGTCCGGTTCGACGGGTTCCGGGTCGGGTCGCGAGGATTCAGTTGCGAGAACCCAAGAAAATGGTGTTAGGGTTAGGGTTAGAGTTTCTGATAACACAAACCGAGGTGCTGTTGAGACTGAGATAGCTAAAATGACAAGTGGGTCAGGGTCGTCGTCTTCTCCATTTAAGATTAAAGAAAATGAGAGAGAAGGTGTGGTTGGTGGGAGTGAGAATGTAAAGGGGCTAAACTCTGTTTCGGGAGTTAACAAGAAAGAAGAACAGGGTTGCGAGAAGATAGCCGCCGCCGCTAAGTCCGTGTTAATTGGGGGCAGGTCCGGTAAGAAGGCGGTTTCGAAAATTGAAGTAAAAAAGGGAAGGGATTTGAATAAGAAATATGGGTATGAAGAAAATGGAGCTCCTTTGAGTGAAAATGGGGAAGACCCAGATGATTTAATGCTTGAGATGAGTGAAAAGAAGGATGGTGAAGAAGAAGAAGAAGAAGAAGAAGATGTGGGTAATGAGGAATATGAGTATGCAGTTGGTGATTTTGTGTGGGGTAAAATTAAGAGTCATCCTTGGTGGCCTGGACGTATTTATAATCCCTCTGATGCATCGGAGTATGCTGCGAAGTATAGCCATAAAGATCATCTTCTTGTAGCATATTTCGGAGATGGCACATTTGCTTGGTGTTACCCATCTCAGTTACAGCCTTTTGAGGATAATTTTGAGGAGATGTCGAAGCAAACGAATTCGAAGAACTTTGTCAAGGCTGTAGAGGGGGCTTTGGATGAATTTAGCAGAGTTGTAGAGTTAGAGATGGCTTGTTCTTGTGTACTAAAAGAAAATAAGGTTGGATTTGCTAGACCAGTGGCAATGAATGCTGGAATTAAGGAAGGAGTTTTTGTTCCTGAGGGTGGTATTGGCCAACATTCGATTGCTCAGTTTGAACCGGCAAAATTTCTCGCGAACCTGAGATATACTGCCCGGGTTGTTTCTGTGAATAGTGTGCTTGAGCTAAATGTATTGAAGAGTCAGCTAGCTGCTTTCTATCGTGCAAAAGGGGTTTATGAATTGCCTAGGTACACTGAACCTGAGTACATTATAGGCCTTGAAGACAAGATTAGGAGCAATGGCGAAGTGGATGTCCCAATTCAAGGTCCATTTGAAGAAGATTGGCTTTCTCTACCAGTCTCCCCTGGGTTTAACAAAACGGGTCAAATGTCATCGCAAAAATGGCCTATGATTTCCGAGGATAAGCTGTATCAACGGAGGAAGCAGAAAAGCATAGCTGAAATTATGGGAGGAGAAATGGATGTTAAGCCCAAGAACAATGAAGAAAATATGGCTAAAGAAGGAACACACTCAGGCAAACTGGCTTCAATTTCTACTAGGAGGAAGAAGAAGGGTAGTGATGAAGCTGAAACTCATGCTAGCGATAATTTGTCTTCTCCACCAGGGAAGAAGAAGAAGATTAAGCTTTCAGGGACTCCTATAACTACAGAGAACAAAGTTCCGAAAGTTGAAAATGCCAGTGGTCGGGGCAATGAAGAAACTAGGAAGGGCCGTGGGTCAAGGGAAAGAAAGGCAAAGAGAAGTTCCCATGTCAAAGATGATGATGATGGGGTCAGAGAAGGAATCGAGAACGGCTCTGTGTCAAGGGAAAGGAAGAAGAGCAAGTACTTGTCCCCTCCTTACACAAGTCTACAATGGGGCGAAAGAAACTCGAGCTTTAAAAAAGACTCAAAGTTAGAATTCCTTGAAGTTGCCAGTGTTGCTCGAGTAGGGGAGCGTATGAGCAAGGCTGCTGGCCAGCTTGTTGGGTCTCCTCCAATTGTGAAGTGCAGCGCCGACGCTTATCAGAAGAATGTCTCTAGAGAACTCAGCACCGAGCGTGACACATCTGGTCGCTTGAATCCTGAAACCTCAAAACAAGATGAGAACAAGATGATTGATCCCATGGCAACGAAGGCATCTGCCAACAAAGTGCTATCTCAAATCCTGTCAGCGGCTCTTAATCCACCATATGCAAGGGAAGGCAAATCTCTCGATATGATCAGGGTATTCTTCTCTGCATTCAGAAGTTCAGTTTATCGTGATGGGTCGAACTACAAAACATACAACAAACGTAGACCCAGTAGAAATCAAAAGTCTCTAGATTCTGCACCTGTCTCATTGGAAAAAGACTTAAATCGGACTGATGACAATTCAGTCGAACGTAAGTCCCTGCGGATGAGGAATAAGAAGAATGAAGCCAAGTCAGATATGCATAAACTTAAGCAAGCTGCTGGGACATCGGATACCAAGACAAAAGATAAGGAGACTGAAGGAAAACCTCCATCTGCAGCCCTTTTCTTGTCATACGGCCCAGGAGTCTCTATGCCATCAAAAGATGATCTTATTGCAAAGTATAGTAAGTTTGGGTCTTTGAACGAGGTGGAGACAGAGGTTTTGTACAATTCTTTCTGTGCTCAGGTTGTGTTTGTGAAGAGTTCCGATGCAGAACAAGCCTTCAAGGATTCAATTAGGATGAGTTCCTCTGGAGATACCAAAATTAGTTACCGGCTTCGGTATCTCTCGGGTACTTCTAGGATTCGTGAACGCAATGACAATCGTCGTCCAAAAGCTTCTGCCTCTGGGGCGAAGGAGAGTGGCAAGAATTCTTCCTCTCGGACGAAGGAGGGTAGCAAGACTCCTGCTGAGAATTCATCAATTCAATTCATAAGGCAGAAACTAGAGATGATGACATCGATGCTGGAGAAATCGGATGGTAATATGACACAGGAGATGAAAATCAACTTAGAGAGTGAGATGAAAGGTCTCTTGGAGAAGGTAAGGACAATGGCCGGGTCTTCCTCTCCTTAGATTGGATAAAATGTTAGATGTGGAACTTTGGTTCAAGTTCAACATACAGTTACCTTTATTTTTTTTAATTTCTTCTTTTTTTTTTTATAAAAAAATTTAGAACTGCCAGTCTCTGTGTAGGCTTAGGAATATATGTTGCTATATCTTTAGGGTGTTTGTAGGACGACCTTTAATTAGGATGTTTGTAGGAATGTATGTGATACAGATGGGTTGGTCTGGTAATCCTGTAACCTGATTGCATATGATTTGCCATTATAGAGACATATGAACATTTAGACTCTCTCTCTCTCTCTCTCTCTCTCTCTCTATATATATATATATATATATATATATATAGGCAGGAATGATCAAGTCTGCATATGCTTACATAACAATATGTAAGAATGATCAAATCTGCAATGCTTTGCATAGATTAGTTTTCTTTAAATTTACTGCGAGTTTGGAGCCATGGTTCTGCAATAGTGTCTGGATTTTCTGCATGAAAAATTTGCCATTTGAAGAGTCTCGTGCTAATTACAAAAGAAAAACAGAAAAGGCCTACTTAGGTAATGTGGGAGGCTTTGGCAATTTCATTTGCATCATCTTACTGTATTCTAATTTGTTCAATTAGCTGCGACTTTGGTACCGATTGCTTTGGTTGTAGTAGATATGTGATGGTGCTCATTTTCCCATGCAGCCTTGCTGGGATTTCCACAGATTTGAAGCTAATAATAATAATAATAATTTATTATATGCAACGCATTAAGGATTATTCATCTCCTATTTTGCCACCTTGGAAAAAACAGTGAGAACCATGGCATTTGGAAGTTTCATTTAATTTGAATTTTCTGCTAGAAGTGGAGGCAAAATACACTGAGAAACCAGCATCATATCAGGCAGACGTTGCCAGCTCTGGAATTTGTTAGTCTCCCAATTAATTACAATACCAATTAAGGGACCAAGTAATCAATCTGCAGATAAAGGATACAGTACACAATAAAAGCAAGCTCAGAATCGTGCCTTCAAACTTTGTACACTTCCAACACCCCTCCCCCCAAATACAAGACAAAGTAGACAGATTAACGTTTTCTCAATGTTTCGTTTATCTCCTGCACACAAAAATACTTAACAAAAGCAATTTCTGTATCGTAAGCACATGCCTCAGGTGTCACAAGTCTATTAAGGATATTGCAGAACCAATCAATCATCAACAGGGTCCTGCGGAGCTTCATCTGCCCTGCGTTTGATCGTGACGACAGGGCACTCGGCATGCTTCACGCAAAATTCACTCACCGTGCCAACAAAAACCCTGCAACAGAAGAGGGATATTTTTATATTGGGACTATTACTGCTCAGTACGTTATCAATCGTGTCTGGTAATTTAAAAATGATGAATTAGCCAATGGCCTCATAACCTAATGGCATCTTGCCCCCCCCCCCTAATTGAGAGAGGTTCCAGGTTCAAGTTTGGTGAACACCTTGGTAGGATTATATGGGGTTCCTGGGAGAGGGTATGGGCGTTGTTTGGTCTCTAGGAGAGGGCATAGGATTCTTATGATGGATTATTTGTCTTGTACCAAAAAGAAAAAATGATTAATACAAAGCTCAAGTCTGTGCCATCATTGTACTGAGAAAATTGCATGTAAGAAGAGGATATCAAGCACCGTGGAAGTCATGCATGTCCTACACACAAGCTCCATATATACCTCTGGAAAGGACCGAGACCTCGGCTTCCCAAAACCAGCATATCTGGCTGGACTCGTTTCACCTCATGGCAGATTACTTCCTTTGGATCACCTCTCTTGATCCATGCTTCACAAGCAACCTACATGCATTACAATATATAAATATTATAAATAAAAAATTGAAAATGTCTCTATTTAATCATATACCTGAGATAACGATTAATGAAAATGCCATTATTTAAAGTAACCCTTGCACAGTGTGTGTGTGTGTCTGAGTGAGAGAGAGGGAGAGAGAGAGAGAGAGAGATGCAAGCCTCCAGAAAAGAAAAGCTCCAATACCCCAATCTCATGACATCTATTGACAAAATACTCCAGCAGATGAAGCCCTCTAGTAGTGTCCCTGCGGTTCATGCGTTTAAAATCTTCAGGTGACGCATATATGCTATCCATGTCATCAAAACCTAGCAGAGACATGTGATAAAATACTGTCAGCTAGTAATTTTGTTTGCATTAAATGCAGCATTGAAGGATATGAATATATTGGAACAAGGGAAGGAATTAAGTAACTACTAATCATGTAGAAGAGAAAAAAATGTTAAAAGACTACAAAAGCATCAAGGTTGCACTTTCTGCCACAATAAATAGAGCCAGGAATTTGCTACCAAAAACTCCATCTACTCTCATGTTTGGAGAATTAGAAGATCAATGCTTCAATAAAAACATATTCTATCAAACTACAAAAGAAAGTAATGACTGAGTTTACTTTTGTAGGAAGCTGTTTCAAGAGAAGGCTGGCTAAATGTCTTATTCATCTTATGATATACACTGCATTAAAAAAAATGGTATACAACCACTGCCATCATATTGTTAGGAAAGTGATTAGATGGTAGCCAAAAAGATATGGACTCGGGTATCAATCATGAATATGAATTCAATATATAACAAAAGGGAAAAAAGGGGGCAACAAGCTTTGCCCACAGTTGAGCTGTGCAAGGTCATTAGCTTAACAACTTTTTCATGCCAACAGCTAAGCGATTACAATTGACAGAGTCTTATGAGACACAAAGTAAGGCCAACTTGAAATAGATGTTATGCCAATATTAAAGTGAACAAAAATTTAAAGAGCAACGTTGAACTTTCAAAGAAAATAATCCCAATTTATTCTACATCTCCCCTTTTATCTAAGAAGGAAGATTTATGATGGATGCCGAAACCAAGCCAACAGTTTTTTCCCTTTCTTAACGTAGCAGGACATGCTCAAAATACAATAATGACACAGGATCCCCCATCAATGAGGTTTATACATACATGATAACAGCAATAAGCTCCACTAATCAATAATATGATCATAATTTCTTAACATTTTCCATCTAATAACGTACTCATACCAATTCAGGTAACAGTAGTTTCCAGACATAAGAATTCTTCAACCATATCTGGCCTTACATTGGCAGTGGAGGTAAGACCAAGTCTGTATAAATAGGCATAATCATTGACTTGGTCATAAACAAAGGCAAACTCGTATAAAAAGGGCCCAATTTCAAAATAGCTGAAACTCTAGATAAAATGTAAAATTTTCATCAATATATATATATATATAAACCTGAAATAAAGTGATTCCAACTGGTTCAATTGTGAAAAATTTAAAATGTAACTAAAAAAATAACAGTCAATAGGAAACACAGAAAAAATTCCAATTGCTTTTTCCGTAGTTTCTTTTAAAAGGATACAGAGGAAGAGGGAAAT
>JAESVK010001230.1:987507-1013391 GCA_017140935.1 Hamamelis virginiana
ACTTGCAGTTAAAATTTTGATTTTAATCTTGTAGAGCCACTTGCAGTAAAAATTTTGAAAAACTGACAATTGGATTAGATACTCCTATAATGCATGTCATGTCTGCCAAAAATCACAATAATCCAACGGTTAGTTTTTGAAAAATGTAACTTTGAAAAACTGTGACTTTTTTGTTCTTACAAATGTTATCATTTTTTTGCAGTCAGTTTTCTCAGAAACCAACTTTTGGATTCGTAAAGTCGACTGCATATCATATTTTGAAAGATCGATTGTTAGATAAAATATCCATCTTATGAATGTCATGGTTGCCAAAAATCATGATGATCCAACTCTCGGTTTTTAAAAAATCTAACTAAAAAACTGTGATTTTTTTGTTCTTCGAATTATCATAATTTTGCAGTTAATTTTTTTGAAAACCGACCATTGGATCACCTTGATTTTTGGCACCCATGACATTCATAAGATGAATATTTTATCTAACGGTCGATTTTTCAAAATATGATATGAAGCTAATCTTACGAAATGCAGAATATATTTAAATAAAGTCAAAAATAAAAATAAAAATGTGTCATGTGTGGTCCGGTGCTTGTTCCAAAGAAAAAAAATCTTATTTCAAATATATTTAAATAGTTTTTACCTTTTACTCTCCTGCACATCATGAAAAGTGAAAAAAATCTTTCTTTTCAACTCTCTCTCATGTGTGGTCTGGTAGCATTCCAAAGAAAAAAAAAATCTCTCAAACCCTCATTTTTTTCTCATTGGTGAAAGAAGCTGCTACTTCAAAAAAATTAAAACAAAATCTCTCTTGGATTGATCCAATCTTCAGACTCGGATGGGATCAAACATGGAGTCTTGGATTTTACTTTTTTGGCATCAACAATGAGAAAGGTATGATTTTTGTTGTTGTTTATTGTTGTTTGGTTGATGAGAAAGCATATGAAAATAAATAAAGTAGTGGATGTGGCTTTAATGTTGTTGGTCTCTTCGGTGCTATTTATTTATTGATTTATTTTTCTTTTCCTGCATTTTCTCGGCTGCCAAACACTTCTACCCATTTTATTTTAATTCAAAATCAGTTGGATATAGTTGGAATTTGTGGGAAAATGCTGATGTGGCTCAAATGGCAGCTGTCATTCCTAAACCCAAATTTGGCAACTTAGGCTGCCAAAGCCAAATTTGGCATGAGCAATGGCAGCTGCATTAGAGCAGCTATTTTGGGTGCCAAGTGCCAAATTTGGCTTTGGCAACTCATTTGGCACATCCATTGGAGATGCTCTACACGAAGGAATTTGGGCAAAAAGCGACGTATTAATCGTATCGCCATTTCCATTCAAATTATCAAATTTCGTGCAATTCCGTCACCGACGACTTTCGATCCTGCTAGTCTGTAAAACATACGATGTTTTAATTTTTTTTCTTATTTATAAAAAATTTTGTTGAGTTTTTTCCTTTTATTATTTTTGGATAGGTACAACGATTACAAAATATGTAATAATTATTTTTTACTAATTTAATAATATCAATTTAATATTAAAGTTTTATTGATAAATTAAAATAATGGTAGTTGGAGTCTTGCAAATGAATGAAGGGTAGTTGATGTAATTGATAAGAAAGAATGAGGGTAGAAGTGGAAAGAAGATGGTTGAGCCAAAATGAAATGGATGCACTATTGGAGCAACTTCATTCAAAGCCAAAGCCAAAAATGAAAAAAACACATTTTTCCTTCAAAATTTGGCTTTTGAAGGAAAAAAAATAGATGCACTACTGGAGATGCCCTTAGAGCACATTTAGCCAAATTACTAGCCATTTTTATTGTAGTTAGCCGAAAATTAGCTTTGAAAGAACAAAAAAAAATAGTTTCTAACATTGGAGATACTCTCATCTACCCAAATGTATGGATATGTGCCAAAAAGCCAAAAAAACACTCATTTCCTTCCATTATTACTTTCTATTTTTCTTTTTCTTTTCTTTTTTTAGGATAAGAAGGGTGCAACACGAAAACTTCTCAAAAGGTCACTCATCCTAGTATTACAATCCACGCTCAACTGCGGAGCTGATAGAATTCTGTGTATTAATGCTAGTATATATTATGATATTATCATAGCCGAACACATACCAAACCCCCTCATCTATCAATCTATTTTTCAACCCATGCCATCTCCATTCTTCCATTCTTCTCCCATACAAACTGAGGCTAAATTGGACGAAAGAAAGACATATAATTGGACGAGAGAGAATATCATAATCTATGGTCAATTCCCCATCATGCAAAATAGCACCCTTTTCTCCTAGCTCTATCATCAACATTCAACACTTGAGATCAGCTCAAACATTTGAAATTTTCAAAATCTGTTCTTAAGAGATATACCGTATTTTTATTATTAATGAAATGATGTATTTGAATGTAAATCTGTCTAGCCCACCAATCATAGGCCTTATTAAATGGGCTCAGCTCAGCTCACTTCTCCAATGAGCCCAGTTGTTTAGTTGGGTGGTACTGGGTCTTGACGAATTTAATCCTCAAAAGCCCATAAACACGTCAAAGTAATCTACAAAATCCTTTCACTATTGGAGCAAGAAAATATGCATACTTTTACTAATTATAATTATTATATACAAGAAAGAAACTGACTCAACAATTAAATAAATGCTTATCTTCAACTTTTCTCTATCTGGGCATGAAACTTTAGTGCCCAATTACATGTTTAATTAAATTAAATTAATTTTCATTATAACAACGTTGTTGCATTGTTCTTGACATTAGACTAGAAAGCTTCCTCTTTGATAACTCAAACCTAGTAGTAAAATCAAGCGATGCATCTATGGATATGTTTCTACCCAACATCCCTATTTCCTTTGCAAAATTTTCCACCTCATCCTCTCTCTCCATCACTCGATCGAAGCAAATATATCTTCCAGACGCTGTCTTATTCATTTCCTTGTACACGCTTACATGAGCCTCTGATAATTTATGTACATCAACAGTTGCTAGTAATCCACCTCCAAACATTTCCTCAGCTCCTTTTAGGTAGGCAATTGTCGCAGTGGTGTTTTTTTGACAAAATTCAGGACCAGTAATTAGACCTGGGCAAATGGTGGTAAGCTTGAAGCCCCTCTGTTCAGCTATTCTCCATGCAGCTTTCTCTGCCCTTAGCTTACCCAATGCATACCAGAGCTGCCATTTTAATAACAATCAAATCAACTGTAAGCTAGTTTATTTAAAAATTAGATAACTGTAGGAGAATCGATGTAACATAAATCCAATTTTTGTAATTGACAAAAGAAAAAAAGGAAAAAAAAATGTAATATGAAAGAAATTAAAGAATATATATGTATATATATACATACCTTTTTGTCTATGCATAGGGATTCATGACTCCAAGAGTCATGGTTAATAAGAGGAGAGAGGTGAGTTAAAGAGGTGTCTCGCCAGATGCAGGCCAAAAGGGATGATGTGAGCACACATTTTTTAACAGAAGGAGTTCTTGCACATGCTTCCATTACATTCTCACTTGCCTCCACTTCTATCTTGGCCATTGATTTCTATCAAAAGAAAATGAAAGTGGGAATTGGTTACATAGTGATCATGAGAGTTGAAGTGGTACAGATTTTGTACCCAAATATGTGTTTTAACTTTTAAGATTTAAGCAAAATACAGAACAAGCCCAGTAGCCGGAGTAGCCGGAGAACATGTCTTTCTAAATAAAGGAGAGAGAGAGAGAAGACTCACGGAGTAGCCGGAGAGACCAGCAGGATCGATAAACGAAGAGGTGTGAAAGACGCCATGACACCCATCAAATGCTTCTTCTAAGCTCTTTACTTCATTTAGGTTGGCAATAACGGCCTCAAGATTATTGTTAATTCCCCTCAACTCCCCAGACGTTTCCATCTCCTTCAGTTTCTCCTTATCTTCTGCACATATTTTTTCAATTCAACCATGTTTAATTAAGCATAAAACAAATATAAAAAGTTAAAGAAAAACAAGCACATACACACAATTTTCTTGGCAACCAAACGGAGCAATAATAAACGAATTGAAGTTAATTACGTTGATTATGAAGGATGAGTCGGACAGAATAACCACGAGCCAGGAGATGGTTGACCAAAGCAAGGCCTAAGAAGGAAACACCACTGGTGACACACACCACCTTCTCTTCTTCTTCTTCTTCCTCTTTATTTTTCCGTCTCTCTTCTACTCCTTCTTCTCCTTTCCTGCTATGCACACCGACGGCTCCTTTCCTGCTATCGCCGACGGCACGTGCCAGCAACATCTGGCAGAATTCCTCCAATTCCTCTCTCTGCCTCTCCACTGACTGTACAGTAATTCCCATTGCTTGATGAGTTTTCAGTTTTCTTCTCTTCTCGAGTTCTCGAGGTAGAATGAATTGTACGATCGAGGTAACACAAATAAATATATATAACGGCCTTCTGCCACCAACCATTCTTCCGTGGTGAGTTGGTGTAATCCGGCGGCCATAAAGACACAGAATTAATGGACCAAATAAAGAATATATAATTAGAGAGAGAGGGAGAGTCTATTAGTCAATTGCTTATTCGCCGCCATTCATATATATAAAGCACCTTTTTCAACCTTCCAGCGCATCAAGACTCAACCCTTGAGATCGGCTCGGCTCCTCCTCAAATTTCATTAGATTCGCTGTTGCGTGCCCTCGTGGCCTTCTGTGATTAGTTTAATTATGACAGTGTTGTCACTTGATGACTGGGTGTATAATTTATTTGCGATAAATTTGCAGTAAGATATGGCGCCTTTACTGATTAAGCGATGCATCACACACCTGGTTCATTTTGTTGACTCATGGCAAAGTATCTCATCAGTTAAAGTGCTAAAATAAAAATCTAAACATTATGCTATTCCATGAAACTGTAGCCTCGTGTGATGAGCGGGAATTTATCGGAATCTAACAACTTATTTGGTCAAAAGGCGGGGCGAACCCACCCAGCTAAATGCATGCGGTCCACCCTCTCTCCGTGTATTGCCGAATTCTAAAACTGCAAGCGCATTAGACGCTTTCGTAGTTTTGACTAGCATGAGTGCGTCCAAAGGAGAAAGCACTGAAAATTGCAAAGCCAAAGCTAAATCAAACTTCTTGGAAGGCAACGAGAAACTTAACAAAAGAAAGTATTTTAAAACCCTTTATTTATTGGCACTTTCTTATCTTTAATTTATAATTAATGAAGTCTTATAGCAATTTGTTCTTAGAACATTATTACAAGTTTTCATCCAAAAGAATATGTATATACATATTTTGAATATAACTCAAAAAAAAAAAATTGTGAAAAGATCGTTCCCCAAAATGAATTTAAGAAAAAACTAATACAAACAGACCCTAAATTAGGTCCACCAATTTTGAAACAAGTTTTTTAAAGCAAATTAATAAACAATTTACTTAAATTGTTTGTCAATCCAAACGGACACTTAATTAAAAAGACTCCATCACTTCCTCTAAACGGCTTGTGAACAAAGTTTCCAGATATGAAAGTGTTAGATGGGACATTTTACATTCCATGAGGCGAGGCGTAAGCCTTCAAGTTTTTAATTTTTATATTTAAAAATATATGAAAAAGTAAAAAATGTGCAATATATATAGCACAACTTACTTCATAAAATAAATAGAAAATGATATATTATATTCAAGATAGTTCATTGAAAAAACAAAATACAGGGAAAAAAAAAAGTGGAAACTAGTATTGTTCACCAAAGTTGAGTCACTTGTTGCCCATTAAGGCAAAAATCCTAACTTTTTTTATTATTATATTAATTGTTTAATTTTTTTTATTATTTATCTTTAGATTATCTTATTATTAATAATTAACCATTAGTAATTTATTAATTTTTGAGCCTTTTAACAACTATTAATTATGACTTTACTATTAATAAATCAAACTTCTACTAGGCCTAAGTTCTAAAGGTTGGGGTGTAAAAAACGCAAAACATGCACCTAAGGTGTAAGCTTGACTTCTGGACGTAAGCGCAAGAACAGCTTTGCCTAATTTTTTGAGGCTCCGGGCGTTTTTTATCAATATTGGGGCGGGGCAGGGTAGGTCCTGAGGCGAGTTTTTTAAAACATTGCTTGTGAGGCTTGGCTAAATGAATATAATGAAAGTTTCTATAGAAACTGATGACAAAAATTGTAAAATATGAATGTCATGTCATCTGATAGCTGGTGGATAGATAAGTTGCATGTTGAATTCATTTTTGGCAATATATTTGCTGAATATGCGTCTCCATCAGTGACACTGAAATGGAA
This sequence comes from Hamamelis virginiana, assembly GCA_017140935.1. Classification (NCBI taxonomy): domain Eukaryota; kingdom Viridiplantae; phylum Streptophyta; class Magnoliopsida; order Saxifragales; family Hamamelidaceae; genus Hamamelis; species Hamamelis virginiana. The sequence continues at coordinate 993,777 of JAESVK010001230.1, forward strand.
AACTTTAGGAAAAAAAAATTCCTAAAAATGACAATCTTGACTAGTATAAGTACGTTGATTTAAAAAGGACCACCAACCCAAGTACCCAACAACCCTCAGCTCTCCCTCTCTCTCTCTCTCTCTCTCTCTCTCACCAAACCAAGTGTATACCCAAGGACTTTAGTCCAACTCAAGTACCCAACAACCCTCAGCTAGCGCTCTCTCTCTCTCTTACCAAACCAAGTATATACCCAAGGACTTTAGTTTGGCTGCGGATCATGTATGGTGCGAATTTTTTTTTATTTGGCCTTTTGGATAATGGAAATCAGGTGTTTTGAAAAATTGACCGTTGGATTGAATACAAACTGTTAAAATTTTTTACAGTCTGTATCTCATAAATCGACCGTTAGATCAATGTGATTTTTGGCATGCCTGTAGTACATAGGAATAATATTCAATCCAACGGTCGATTTTTTCAAAACACTTGATTTACATTGGCCAAAAGACCAAATAAAAAAAAAATCCGCACCATACATGATCCGCATCCAAACCAAGCACAAGCCTCTTCCTGTTTTGCATCATATCTCTAGTGGGTAGTTAAGTCCATCGTTTTCCTGAAATCCATAAGGTACAATCCCAATTGCTAGCTTGATGAATTTTCTGGTCAAAGAGAATGAATTGGATAAGGTGACACGATATGATTTTTGACTATCAAATGCTTCTACTGCTGACTCTTCTTCCTTGGTGGTATGCATTGGGCGGCCAACACAAGAGGTACGTAGACACCAAATTGCACTAAATAAAGACCAAGCATGGTTGTGTGTGCGCGCATGAATGCAGGAGAGAGAGAGAGAGAGAGAGAGAGAGAGGGTCTTTGTCAATTTTCCATCATGTAATAGAGCTCATCAAGGTTAATTAGCACTCAGATCAGCTCCCTTGCACTTAAACTTCTAAATTTTCCAAACCTATCCTCATAAATGATTTTATTTTTTTTTTTTTTTTTGTGGAAAAAATTAATTTATGTAGTCTTTTTGATAGTTGCACATAAATCGTTCTACGTAACGAGTGTAATTTGATCCCCTGATGTGGCAATAAATAAATTAGGATTATATATCCATAAGTTCCTGATATAAAAATTTTGTACATCCTTTAATGGCTTTATAACGTAATAAATAAATAAATGAATTTAAAAATTTTTAAAGATCTCATAATATAAAATTGGAGATTATGGTCTAAAGCTCTAAAGTTTGAGATTTTTTGATAATTTTCCCAACAAATTATGGTTGGTTGATGGAAAAATATTTTGGTGTTGACTAGCTAGTTACTAATAACTATAGATCATTTCCTTCAAGAGGGATTGGGGTTGGTTCATTCTAACTATATATCAAAATGGAACAAAAATTGAAATTATTTAAACAAAAGGACAAAAAATTTAAAATATTAAATAATTAGCTAGCCAAAGTGACTAACTAAAAATTTCAAAGATTGCTTTTCCTTGAAATCAGGATATATGATGACTTAAAAAAATATGTTCAAGACTTCAAAAGAAATGGTTCATTTCATCTCTTGGTCTCTAATAAGAAAAAAGACAATTCTATTTGTCCTCCCTAGTACATCTGACCAACTTAGAACAGCTGTTTCAAGAAATCAACCGTTGGATTTGATGTTCTACTTATACGTATCATGAATGCAAAAAATCACATTGATCAAACGGTCGGTTTTTCAAAAACTAGACAATGACTGTTTTTTATAATTTTTTCATTATTGTTTACAATTTTTTTTTTTAAATTGAAAAAACCGACCAGATTTTTTGCATTCATGATAAGTATAAGTGGAACATCATATCCAACGGTCAGTTTCTTAAAATAGTTGTTCCAAGTTGATCGGATGCACTATAGAAGACAAAAAGGGATGATTTTAAAAAAAAATATGAATTTCCATAAAAATAAACCATAATAAAATAGAAAGGCATGATTTCATTTGATATTCAGTTACATTAATTTAAACCTACAAAAGGCGATTACTTCGCTTTGTTGAGCAAGAAAAATATTTTCAAAATGCTAACCGAACAATCCCTAAAACTCCCCCTCCCCCTTCCCCTTTCAAGTCGTGGATGCCTTTGTCGAGTAAATGGAACAAAAGTGCAGTAAAATAAAATAAAAAAATTTTAAAAATACAGTGAAAATACACCCAAGACAGTGAAAATACAAAGAGTAGTAATTCCGTCATGCCATTTTGAAAAATATTTTTAAAAGATTAGGACTTTTCACATGAAACAATTTTTAAATAGGACTTTTCACATGAAGGAATTTTTAAACAGGACCGTACAAAGGAAAGAAATATTAGGACTTTTCGCATTAAACTTTTCTTAAGTAGGAGCTCTCGCCAAATTCTCCTTCCAATAACATTAGTTACTAGAGAACCTGCCATGCAGGTAAATAGGGGGTAACTTTGTATTATGGCTGATATCCAGTTTCAAATACCCACCTTAATTGCAGCATTGTACTTTCTCTATTTTCAACTTTTTGATTTTATGAATCTTCGGCCTTATTCTTCATGGGCAAGGCTCAGCCCACTTCTCTGGCGGCCCCAGTTGTCTACTGGGCTGGGTATAGAATTCCAATACAATTTGATTTTTTGTATGGCGGTTGCTTACTTAAATATTGGGACAAAATTAAACTTGTTACAGCCTTACAGGTACACATTGTGTACTTTTGCAAAACACCCTTTTGCTCAAAGCACATAACTAGTGATTTCAAAGGACAGGCTACTTATTTCTTCATGATTCATGCTCATCTTCAACTTTCTCTTCATGGGCACAACAATTTAAAGGCCCAATTACACGCTTAATTAATTAGGTCCTTAATTTTCATTATAACAACATTGCATTGTTTTTGACATCATATTTGAAAGCTTCCTCTTTGATAACTCAAACCTAGTAGTAAAATCACGCGATGCATCTCCGAATATCTTGCTTGCCAGAATCCCAGTTTCCTTTGCCAAATTTTCTACCTCGTCCTCTCTCTTGATCACTCGATCAAAGCAAATGTATCTTCCAGATGCCGTGTTGTTCATTGCCTTATACACACTTACATGTGCCTCTGCTAATGTAAGTACATCAACGGTTGCTAGCAATCCATTTGCAAACATCTCTTGAGCTCCTGCATTTGGACATTTTGTCAAATTAATGCCTAAATAATTAATCTGCTCTCTATCTCTCAGGACATTGAAGGAGGTTTTAAAGACTCTTTTATGTAGTGATACCTTTGAGGTATGCGATTGTTGCTGTTGAATTTCTATGAGAAAATTCAGGACCAGTAATGAGACCTGGGCATATGGTGGTCAGCTTAAATCCCCTCTGTTTGGCAACTTTCCATGCAGTTTTCTCTGCCCTCAGCTTGCCCAATGCATACCAGAGCTGCCATTTTCATAACTATTAACAATTAGAATAGCACTAAATGTTATTTACTAGACAATCCACTTCTTTCATAAAATCCCGTTTGGACTAGTTTTACCTAAAATTACTTTGAAACTCAAAATTTCACTTGATTTATGAAAATTTTGATACGTGAAGAGATGGTATGGACAATAGTCTAATAAAATATGTGAAAAAATAGTTCTCTGAAAGTGATTTTAGATAGCTAATCCAAACGGAACCTAAATGGGATTAGTTTTTACATAGAAAAACTCCCACCATAAATTTGGAGAATGCATGAAGTTTAATTTGCTCAAATTCACCCAACAACCACATTGTCATTCTTCCATATTTAAGTAAAATATGAGACTTCTAAGTGTTGTCTGTGATGCTAGGATGACTCTTTTTATATCTTATGTAGTTCGAGTTCCGCTTCCTTTCTAATAGGTGTGTATGATCTTTGCAATTGACCAAATCAAATAGAGGAAAAAAAAAGCATAATACAAAAACGTAAAAAAAAAAAAAAAAAAAAGGAAAAAATATTTATATATTATTTTTTATACCTTTTTGTCTATGCAAAGTGATTCATCACTCCAAGAGTCATGGTTAACAAGAGGAGAGAGGTCACTTGGGGAGTAGTCTTGCCAAATGCAAGCCAAAAGTGACGATGTGAGCACACACTTTCTAACCGAGGGTGTTCTTGCACATGCCTCCATTACATTCTCGATTGCCTTCACTTCTACCTCAGCCATGGATTTCTAACAAAGCAAATGAAAGTACATCCAATTAAACAATAATAATAATAAGAGTTCAAAGGTGTGTTCAATTTATTTATTATTATTAATTTTTTACAGTAAAAGTAGAAACTGGCTTTCAAGCACATAACCAAACTGGCACAACACTTCTTAATCAAGAGGTAGGGGATGATTATCAATAATATTTTTGCTAGGTAAATGCCAGGCATTTTTCTTGCACAAACTATCTCTCTACATTGTACGCTAACCCGTCTGCAGATATAAAAATTGAATGTGACCCATATGCAAGTGGATCCTACACAAAACACTTGTGCAAACTACCATCGTCACACTCAATCCATGTGTCTGAACAGGATGCGGGTGAATTGGGCAAAAAGAATACTATTAGCCTTTATAAAAAAATAAAAATAAAAAGCCTTCTTTTTTTAAATATATATATATATATTTGACATTTTAGAATGTAAACAAACTTAAACTTTAGATTAGTCATTGGTCAATAACTACCCCGCAAAAGAAGGCTTGTGTAAACTTAAACAGTTAAACTTTATATTTTACAACTTCATGGTCAAAAGTTGGGCCACGCAGCCCAGTCTGATGCATTGCCAAACAACCTCCGGTCAATTCCTACTTCTTCTAAAGACACCAAACACACCACGTGGCTTCAAAAATTTTGACCAGTTTCCGTGGTGTAAATAACTAAACATGTGATCATATGATTCATGAATGTAAGGTTTCTTGGGTGGAAGACCCCAAGTCTACATTTACCCAAATCAAAAGAAGACTCTCAAGTCTTCCAACTTATTTAATATACCCAAAAGCAAAAACAATGATAAAAAGATATAAAAAAATTACAGACTGACCTCCTTGGTCAAAAATACTTTGTATTTATATGAATTTTTTATTACAATATATTGATCCCTTATAATTTTGATTTATGACACTTTACATTTTTTTTAGCTAACCATTTGTTTCTTTGATTAAAAAATGATGTTAGCCTTTTTTTTTTTTTTTAATGCAGTATTTATCCTAAATTGCTAATATACCTACAAACATATTGTTGAATTTTTCATGATTTCTCTCAATATATTTTATTTATTATGAATTTTATTTACTGTATGGAGAAAGTAATCCAAAAAATTGCAAAACTTCGAGAGAGAAGATAGTAGAGATATAGAAATTATAAATTATAAATTTTCAAAAGTTTTAATAAGAGTAGGATCCATTTGTATTAGTTTTTCTTAAATTTATTTTTAGAGCTTAATATTCTATTTGATCTAAAAAGTGAGGTGATAATTCTAATATGTTAATATACTAGAAGTGATTGTACCTACTATGATCGAATCATGGATGGCAAATTTTACGTACTAGAAGCTATTATAGCAAAAGTTAGGAACTCCAACTTTTTTCATAATCACTTCTAATATGTAAATTTTCTTACTTGAAGAAATGGTTTAAACATAATTTTAATATGTTAATATACGTCTTAAGCTTATTTATTCTAGCACTAGACACTTGGCCTATTAACTTTTAAAACACCCTCTCTCTCTCTCTCTCTCTCTAATAGTGGGTCAAACACTCTCATAATGCATATTCAAATTATGTTTATATGACTATGAAATACACTAATTGGTAGCATAATGCATATTCAAGACGATAAGAATAGACCATACTATTTTTTGGTATCAATAAATCTCTTGCTAAAACCAAATTCAACCATCGAGGAGTTGATTCCAACCAAACTTGCAGCTAGTGTAGGGGAACAATAATTAAAGGGATGTAATTGACTTGAGGTCAATTGTAGATTTTGCAGCTAGTATAAGGGCACAATAATGGGGCGAAAGAAAAATTAAAGCTCACCATGAGAATAGACATTAAGACAATTCCCTAATGGGACTTGGAACCGGTCGTGTGATCTAACATTTAATCACTACCTATTGATCCAACAGATTGTGTCACATAAGGCCATAAGGTAATCCAAGGGTTCTTAGTTATTTGTCTTGACTTGAGTACTAAAAGATTAAAAAAAATTAGCAATAATCATGATGATTCGACGGCCAATTTTTTAAAAAAATGTCATTATAAAAAACAGTGACTATCCTATTCTTCAAAATATCATCATTTTTTCACGGTGAATTATTTTCAGAAACTAACTGTAGATTCATTGTGATTTTTTTCAGAAATTAACGGTAGAATCATTGTGATTTTTTACCCAATCAATGTGATTTTTTCACAGTAAACTTTTTGCAACTGACCATATGGAATTCTATTAGCATTTCAATATTTTGTTATTTCTAAAATTAGCTCAAATCTATTGATTTTAATTTTTTTTGTGCAAGCTTACGGTAGGTATGGCCACACTAGATGGATCATTGGGTAATGATCCAATGTTAAATCACTATCGGATCCAAAGAAGGGGATGAATGGATTCTACTATACATTAATTAAAGTAAGGATAAATTAAAAAAATACCCTTAAAATTTAGGTCAGATTGCACTTTAATATTCTTCATTTTAAAATGCTTCAAAATAATTACTAGAACTAAAAAATTACAGAAATTTGATAAATATGACGACTTAACCAATTTTGAGCTTTTTTTTCCCTAATTTTTCGAAGTGTTTTTCACCATTTTACTAGTAGTACTAATGCAAAAGAAGAATATACGAATCTTTCACAGTATCTTGATCACTCAATTTAGATATAAAACGAGAAAGTTAGGGCCTGTTTACTTTGTGAAAATTTTCACAATTTTCATTTTTATTTTCAATAAAAAGAGAAAATGGCCTAAAAAATGCATTTACTTGTAAAAAATGAAAACTGTTTTCAAAAAAATGAATTCAGTTTTTAAGAAAATATGAAAACATCAAAAAGACGTTTTTTGTATTTTCACGAAAACTGAAAACAAGGATTATATCATGACAATGCTTATAAATATAGAAAAAAAAAAAGACCAACTATAAAACCAAAAAATAAAAATAATAAAACATATAGAGATAATATATAGTTTTAGTAAATGCATTTACATTATTTTTAGATTTTGAAAACAGTTTTAATTTTTGCAAAGTAAACACATTTTCTAAATTTTGAAAACTAAAAATGAAAACGATTTTTAAAAAATTTTCACAGAAAATAAAAATTGTAAAAATTTTCATAAAGTAAACAGGCCCTTATTACCCTTTAAAATTGAAGGAAAAATTTCTGCTAATGGATGGGTTGAAAGTGTAACACATCAATAATTCAGCAATTATTTTGAAACTTCTAAAATTAAAAGATATTAAAGTGAAATATGACCCAAACCTTAATAGTGATTTTTGTGACTTAGTCTTAAATTAAAGAATAGGGCAGAGAGAACCCTAAGGGGTAGCTCTGTTGGCAAGGGACCACGCCTCATGAAGTGGAGGTTCTGAGTTCGACTCGTGCTAAACTCTTGGGGCCACTGGAGGGCTTACCTGATCGTTAACTTCAGGGTCCCAGGATTAGTCGAGGTGCGCGTAAGCTGGCCCGAACACCCAGTCATCAAAAAAAAAAAATAATAAATAAGGGCAGAGAAAGGGACACGAACTCTATGATTTGAAAAATTGAAAAGAAAACAAAAAGGTTAGTACTAGGGAACTAGACATGGGTTTTTTTCGTGTCGAGGCCCATAGCTACTACTTAGCGATGGGGCTCATAGCTACTAATATGAGTGGAAGGAAATTGCATACATGGTATTAGAAATCAGAATTCAACTCAATAACTTAGATTACTAAGTGGAGGGTCTCTAAAATTTATTAACCAAGTTTGAGTGGTGTAAGAAACCGATGTGGAACAAATCTTTCAACACATGGAATCCATGTAGTAACTAGAGATAGTGGTGGAATCCACAGATACTGCTATGAGACTATGGGCCTGTTTGGAAACTTTGAAAACTAGTTCTGACCAGTTCTGATCTCTTTCTGCTACATGATTTTTATATAAATCAGCTTTCAGTTGGTTTGAAAAAATCTGTGTTTATGCTTTATTTTCTGGACAGGATTGAACTGATTTGTAGAAAAAAAAAATGCACTTACCGAACAGTACTAAATAAAAAGTTAAAAATCAGAGAGACGTATCCTCAACTGGCCAAGTTTTTAAGTTTGCCAAACAGCTCCTTATGAGTGCAAGAAAATTCCATATACAAAATTCTTTATATATTTTTTTTTTAAATCATAAATATGTGAGCCTTAGGATTTGACTATAACAACGACGGACCATAATTTATGGTAGATTTAAATCATACCAACCAAACAAGGATGAGAAATAATTACTAAAACCAATTATCATTTACTCATTAGTAAAATTTAGTAGATTTATTATAGACAAAGGAGACAAAATAAAGAAAGAGAGGATGAATTAATGAAGAAGATAGACTCACTGAGTAGCCTGAGAGGCCTGCAGGGTCAATAAACGCAGAAGTGTGAAACACACCATGACACCCATCAAATGCTTCCTCTAAGCTCTCTACTTCATTTAGGTTCCCCATAACTGCCCCAATATTATTCTTAATTCCCCTCAACTCCCCTGACGTTTCCATCTCCCTCAGCTTCTCTTTATCCCCTGCATATTTTCAATTCAACCATGTTTAATAATTAATTTTGAAATATATATATATATATATATATATATATATATATATATATTTCCATCCTTTTCTTGGCAACCAAACGAGAGAATGAATAAACAGTAAACGTAAAAAAATTTTACTTTCGCTATGAAGGATGAGTCGGACAGAATAGCCACAAGCCAGGAGCCGGTTCACGATAGCACGTCCTAAGAAAGAAACGCTGCTGGTGACACACACCACCTTGTTTTCTCCGTCATCGCTATCATCATCAATATTATATTTCGATACAATAGGTATACGTCTGTTTTCTTCTTCTTCTTCTTCTTCTTTCCGTCGATACACGCCGGCAGCAGCACACGCAAGCGACGTCCGCCGGAATTTCTCCAACTCTGCTCGATGGTTCTCGTGCGTCCGTGGAATCCCCATTTGATTGATGGATTTTGTAGTCAAGAGAATGAATGCTATAAGGTAATCGACACAATATGAGGACTAGCTATATATATATATATATATATATATATATATATGCCTTCAGCTTCTTGAGTCTTCTTCCTCGAATTTAAATAGGGCCGACCATAAAGGAGGACTGAGAGACTGCATAGGATGGATGAGTGAGAGAGAGAGAGAGAGAGAGAATTTGCAAAATACAACTTTTGTCCGCCTTATCTGCAAATCAGCACCTGTCACCAGCTCGGCTGGCGTGAAATTATTGGGTATGATGGGTATGGATAGTGATGTCAATGCCACAGATTAAAAGGCTTATCCGGCCGTTCCCTCTCATTTCTCCCAGGAAAGGATTTAGAAAAAGAATTCAAAAATTCTAAAGGATTTGGAAAAAAAAAAAAAACTCTATGGATATGGGATGGAAATGAAATATGGCTTTCTCCTTTTTCGATATTGCTAAGGAAATTTTTTAAAAAAATATCTGAGTTCTGAGCTTTATACCATTAAATCCAATTTTGTATCATGAGGCTCTTGAGATTTTCAAAATCTTTTATCTATTTGTTATGGTAAAAAAAAATAAAAAAATCCTTCGCGCGACCTAGTAGTATAAATTATAAGGCACCGTTTAGATTTATTTTTTATAAGTACCTATTTGCTTTTTTAAAATCTTATAAGAAATTACATATTACAAATTTTTTAAAAAAACAAATAAGTACTTACAAAAAACAAATTCAAACAATACCTAAACGTTTATGTTAGGAACTTATGAGTATTTATATCATTAGATATAAGGGATTAAGCTTTATACCAGTAGAACTTTAAAATTGAGTTATTTTATGGATCTTATTTATAAAATCTAATTCCTTAAATTTCATGATATACAGTTGAATGGAGATTTGAGGATAATTTTTTTTTTTTTTTTTTTTCATTTTGAGTCACTAAAATTTACAACAAATTGGCTTAGGATTTTGGTATTCATTCTAGACAGGAATGCTAAGGGGCTTTTTGGCAAATTTAAAAATCTGGCCAGTTGATGATAAGTTTGTCTGGTTTTTATTTAGTATTGTTTGGTAAATGCCTTTATTTTTTTGCAAATCAATTCAATCCTAACAAAAAAAAAAATTAACTATAAGTTGGTTTACATAAAAACCATATAGCAGAAAGAGATCAGAACTAGCAAGACCCAGTTTTCAAAATTCCCAAACAGACCCTAAGGTCATGTATCAGAACCAAATGTAGAATATATTTTTAAGAACTAATTGTTGATTTTGATACATTTCTTATGTATATCATGTTGACCAATTGCTAAAAATCACAGTGATGCAGTAATCTATTTCTAGAAAAGACAGACAATGAAAAAATTGTGATATTTTAAAGAACAAAATATTCACAATTTTTCGTAGTGGCATTTTCAAAAACTGATCGTTGGATCACTGTAAATTTTGACAAACATGATATACATAAAAAGAATATCAAATTCAACAATTTAAAATATACTCTTACAAGTTATTCTAAATGAGATCCTAATACAAGTTGTAGAAGGTGGTCCTCACCTTAGCATTCATGTCATTTTCTTTGGGCAAAATGTCTCAACTAAATTCATCGTCTTCTAATAATTTTAATTATAATATATTATTTTCTGTAATTTCAAAATATGATAAATAATACTTTTATGTTCGCTGATCGATAGTGGAACAAATAAATAATGGTTGATAAACTTATTCTTAATTAACAAACCATCAATAAAACCCTAGTGATGGAGAATTAAAAGTAAAATTATAGATGAACGGACGAACATAGTGATCGAGAATCTGATTTTTGCAATCAAGAATAGGTCTATCAATCATTGTTTGACTGTTCCACTGTTGCTCAATCAATGTAAGAATGTTATTTGTCATATTTTAAAAGTATAAGAAAATAATATGTAACACGGTATTAGTTTAGGAAGCAAAATGTATTTAATTTTCCCTTTTTCTTTTAAAGAAAGAAGAGGAAGAAGTGTCGAAGGAGGAAAAAAATACCGAATATGTTTGCACCCTAATGCCTCATAATCAATCATTGTTTTTTCACTCAAGTTTTCAATTTGTTCTTTGTTCCTTTCTCTTAGACTCTTATTGTAGTCCTTTTTCTTTTTATTAATATATATATTTTTTTTGTTTTTACTCTTTTGCCAAAGAATAGATGGAGAAATTATAGTTTTATCCTCCCAACTATCATTTATTTACATTTTGCACCGTTATAATTTTAATTGCAATATATTAATCTACTATAGTTTTGATTTGTGACACTTTGCATCATTATGTCAGTTAACCATTCATTTCTTTGACTGAATAAGGGTGTTAAGCTTGTCCGGGTTTTTTTTTTTTTTTTTTAAAGTTTTTATCGCAGATTACTAATGTATCTATAAGTATATAGGTAAATTTCTATGATTTTTCTTAATATGTTTTATTTATTATGAACTTTATCTACTGTATGGAGAAAATAATTCATAAAAATAAAAATATATTGAAAAATATTATAAAACTTTGCCAATATGCATATAGATACATTAGCAATTTAATATAAGATTTTGCATGAAAATAATTAACAAGTTTAGCACCATTTTTCAGCCATGGCTAACTGACAGAATGGTGCAAAGTGACACGAATCAAAATTATAGCAGGTTAATGTATCGCATATAAAACTATGGGAGTACAAAAGTAGATTGGTGATAATTAAGGGGGTCAAACTGTAATTTTTTTTTTTTTTTTTTTAAGTAGTTAGCTCTAAAAATATACGCCACTTTTAGAAGTATTGAAAATTCTGTCTTCTTTTTTTTTTCTTTTTTTGTTTTTAATTTTCATTTCTTAACAATATATTCTACTTTTGATTTTTTTTTAATTTCTATTAAATGTATTCATGAAATTATATATAAACCAACTCATAAATCTTTGTTTGGATTTTCCAAAATGTGAGAAAAGATAAATAAAAAAATAAAAAAATAAAAAAAAGGGGGGGGGGGGGGGAGGGTGTAAAAATATTTGAGAATGAAATTTATTTTTAAAATATTTTCAATATTTTTTTCCCATTCTTTAAATCCTAAAAAGCATAAATCAATTTACACCCTCATGTCTCCCACCTCCCCAAATAGGCAAATAAGGAATTGTGTATCCTTTTTTTTTTTTTTTACATGGTATGCATCAGTAGAGTTAGTTGTTAGTCAATTAGTAGGGGAGGGTACAACGCAACACAGAAATTGTGGCCCATCACTTATGAGAAAATTAAAAAAACAAACGAATTAGTCATTATTGACATGGGCACATTATACATATCCCTCATTTAAATATTTTATACCTTAGTCGACTCAAAGGGCCCATTAATCACCACCACAATCTAGACTCTAAGAGATTTTTATAAAATTTTTTTCCTAATGTAGAATATTAATAAAGTGAAATCATCTAATCAGCTATAGCTAATTTTAATTAAATTAGCTAAGAAATCACATTAGATTATGCATTATGTGAATAAATACTTTGTTAATTTCTTAGCTGATTTTATTAAAATCAGGTATAGCCGACTAGATCATATATTACTCTATTAATAAATACTATTAAAAATTGGGACTTAATGTATGTTTTACAATCTCAACTTTTAAAATTAACAATTAATATTTTGTTCAAACAGTAATTTATCCAAATGGATCCTAAACTAAACTGTCGGTGGTGATAGAAATTGACGAGAAGTTGATCCACATATTTGTTTGGACCAACCTAATTGCAAGTATCTAGCTTTGGGACATAGGGTACCCCCAGCAATTAATGTTTGGACGTTCGAAAGTACGGAGTATGTAAATTAGGTTGGTCCATTGGCCAGTATTGGGACATGGTGGTTGGAACTTTAATTTTGTAACTGTTTGTCAATCCAAACAGCACTTTAAAATATAAACGGCTTGGCCTAGTGGCTTGGCTAAAAAGTAAAAAAGCAATGGCTCAGGGGTAGGTGATGGAATATCGGTGCCTCACGTGTTTAATGACCTAACCACGGGAGTATTATACTATCATGCAACTATGCAACTCGCAATTCCAAGTTTGATGTGAGAGGTTGTAATAGTACAAAACCGTGAAAATGGGGACCAATTCGAAATAAATAAGGACGAAATCAAGAATTTAGTTGAGGGGTAAACTTTACATGATTGGTAATATTTTATTCTAATTTAAAATATCAAAAATATTTTTGTTAGAAAATTTTCATTTATCATATTAATATTTTTTTGTTTTTTTGCTAATATTTATTATGTCAATTTGAGGCAGTAAAACTTACAAATGTTTATAATCTATTGATATTTGATAAATTGTATTTTTTTTTCTATTTATTTTTTTCAACAGTCTGTCCGGACCAGTTTGTGCGCACCTCGTCAACATTTGAAATTTTAAAAATATTGTATGATGGTTTTATTATAGACCCCATCAAATATCCCTCTCTCAATAAATACAATTAATTAGGACTTTTTGCATGAACTTTTTCTAAAATTACTTTTGGAGAGCTATCTCTTCACATATTTCTTTATAGTTATGTTCAAATCATAATTTCACGTATCAAAATTTTTGTACTAAAAGTGATTGTGGCAAAAGTTGGGACCTCCTAATTTTTACCATAATCACTTCTATCCTCTGTTTGGTATAAATGATGGAAAAGTGAAAGGAATGAAAGTAGGAGGATGGATTTTCCTTTCTCAGGAGAGGGAGACCCACTTTCCTTCTTTTGAGTCTGGTATGGTGGATATGGGATGGATGGAAAAGTAGCTTCATTCATTCTTGTATGTTTGGTAGGAAGGATGAGGAAGATAAAAGATTTAATTTACTATTTTGCCCTCACATAATATCAAAAAAGGAATAATGAAATTTTGTAAAAGATTGAGGGTAGTATGGTCATTTTATCCTTAAAAAATCCAATCCCTCCATTCATCCCAAAAAGTGAGCGGATTGCAAAAAAGTAACAAACCCCCTCTTTTTCCCCCCATTCTTCCCTCCTCTCTCCCCTTCCCCACCATACCAAACAAGCCCCCAAATCCCAATCCTTCTACTTTTCTCTCCTCCCCCTTCCATCCTCTCATTCTTCCCTCAAAACAAATAGGGCACTAGTGTAAAAATTTTGCCAATCATCATATCGCTCTTTAAGTCATCTAAAAATTGATTATCATTCCATCTCTTAGATAAAATTGAATTCTGAAATCCAAAACTGATTTTAAGAAAAGCTAATGCAAACAACCCTAAGATATCATTTATTTATTGATCTCCCATGTTGTGATGCAATAAATTTTTTATAATTTTCATAGAGAGATGCAGGAAAGTAAAATAAAATGGATAAAAACAAAATTTTAAGAGAGGTAAATTTAAAATTTCAAGGGTATAATTTTTTTTATTTTTTTATTTTTAGAAAAAATCCAGGGAGGGCAGCTTCGCCCTTGGAAATAAGAAATAAAAATGGGACACATTTTGAATCAGGCTAGAGTAAGAGAGGATTCCGCTGACAAATTTACAAAGTGAAAGAAAATTTCATGTTTTTTTTTTTCAATATATTTTATTTATTATGAATTTTATTTACTACATGGAGAAAATAATTCATAAAAATTAAAATATATTGAGAAAAATTATGAAACTTCACTAATATGCTTATAGACACATTAGCAGTTTAGGATAAATATTGTTTAAAAAAATAACAAGTCTAATATCATTTTTCAATCAAAGAAACAATTGGTTAATTAATAGAAGGGGATAATTTGATACAATCAAATAGGTCATGGGACACATTGATGCAATCGAATAGGGAGCCAATTAACATGAAAACAACCAATATAGAGTTCAGGGAGGAAGTGTAATTTCTCATTCGACATGCACACTTGATAGATTTGAGCTTTTCTAGTATGTGTGTGTGTTTTTTTTTTTTTTTTTAATATTGTGCTGGTATCCGGTAGTGATCTGACATTAGATCACTATCTAGTGATCCATCTAGTGTGGCTATACCTATCATAAGCCTATACTAAAAAAATAAAAACAAATAGATTTGGGCCAATTTTAGAAATAACAAAAATACTGAAATGCTAATAGACCTCTATATGACCAGTTACAACAAATTGACTGTGAAAAAAACACAGTGATTGGGTCAAAAAACACAGTGGTTCTACAGTCAGTTTCTAAAAAAATCACAGTGATTCTACAGTTAGTTTCTGAAAATAACTGACCGTGAAAAAATGATGATATTT
Source organism: Hamamelis virginiana (assembly GCA_017140935.1). NCBI lineage: Eukaryota > Viridiplantae > Streptophyta > Magnoliopsida > Saxifragales > Hamamelidaceae > Hamamelis > Hamamelis virginiana. Next base: position 1,009,190 of record JAESVK010001230.1, read on the forward strand.
TTAAGAGCATAATAGTCTCTATTTTTTATAGTGATATTTAAGAAGAAAAAAATTGACCGTCGGACAAAAAACACAGTGATTTTACAATCAGTTTCTGAAAAAATCACAGTAATTCTACAGTTAGTTTCTAAAAATAACTCACCGTGAAGAAAAATTGATTGAAGGGTTTTTATTTGGCAAAGTCAGAAGATTTAAGTTGGGTTTTGGATGCTGTACATAATTGCATGGGTTGCGTGAAGTTATCCAAAGCTCTTTGATTACTTGGTTTGTGCTATTGCCTTTATACAACTCATCTAAGGGCTTAAATCATCATAAAGGTGCACATGTGGTTTGTCCCCAAAAAAGTTTGATTTCTTGTTGTTAAATAGGTTTTGATGGCTAATCCCATTTTTAGCTTTTACAATAAATATGTTATTGTGATTTACAAAGAGACGTATATCTCATAAAATCTTCAAAGTCTATTTTTCAATTTTTAAGTTTGAAGGTTGAGTGAGGATTATGTATATATGTGTTGGCATTTGTTAGAGACACATATATTTTTGTATTTTTTTTTAAAGTTTTTTTCAAATATACATGTCTCTATATACATATATTTTTTTAACATACATGTATCTCTATATTTTTTTTAAGTCATTCGGTGTTAAATATAAAATACTTTTTTCAAAGATACATGTGTGTCTGTGGATTTTTTTTTTTTTTTTTTTTTTTTTTAAATTTTTTAAAAGATGCCATTTATCTCCAAGATTTATTAAATGTATACATGAAACTTGATTCTATGGTTTTTTTATAAATTTTCATCCATATAAATTTTTGTATATAATCAAAGCTAAATATGTTTATTTCTTTTTTAAAATAATTTTGCTATCAATAAATCCTGCATGGATAGCAATATCAAATATTCAAAATTTCAAATTGTTGAAATAAGGGCAAAATTTTAGGAATTTAGATATAAATATTTATAAAGTATTTTGGTAATCGCCAAATATGGAATAAATTCATATTCGGGTAATTGTGTCTTTTTAGATACTAAAATTGCAAGGTCATGTATTACCGAAAACTTCGGGACCTATTGGTATAAGTATCTTATATAAGGGTCCTATTAGTATAAAAGCCAAAAAGATATGGCAATTAACCTCACACGTGGAGTATTTGCACACCAGACACAAGGAAGGATGTGATCCCAAAAGGACATAGTGTCTCCACTACCAAATCCAGGCTCATACTTTATTGATAATGATGGGAAGACAAACCATGAAGTAACACCTATCAGTATTTGCTTAACGACATGATGTCAAACCATCACAAATTTATATTGCTTTGCATGTGATGTATATTAAAAATCATAATGATCCAATGGTCGATTTTTTAAAAATGTCATTGAGAAAAATTGTAACAGTTTTCAACAGTCATAGACTCACAGTTTTCATAGTATATATATTGAAATTTTGACATTTGATCGTCGTGGAGATTTGGCATGCATTACATTCATAAAAAGAATATCTAATCCAGCAGTCAGTTTTTTAAATATGTATCCCACAATTATATATTAGCTCCATTCTTATAGAACATATGTAAGTATATGGGACAGCTCTTATTTCTTGTTCAGCAACTCTAATCTGTTTTCTCCCACCTGCCACACCCAATTAACCACTAATTGGGAGACAAACATGGATCCAATAGTTTAAGGAGAAAATATTTACCACCAAATTATCCGGATCATGACACATCACCCAAGAACATACAAGCATAAGTAGAAGATCTAGATTAAACCTGAGATGCCCACGAAAAATATTAGAGAGAGAGAGAGAGAGAGAGAGAGAGTGAAGATAGGGAAAGAATTGGTTTCAGAAGGTGAGGACCTACTCACATGGAAGATAGGGAAAGTGGGAAACAAAGCATTGATGATTGATTGCTTCCTGTAGAAACAGTGAGTCGGAATCGACTTTAGATTTAGAACTTGAGAGGAGAACAAGAGGGGGAGAAAAATAGAGGAGAAGTCGAGGCAGCACCGCGAGAAGTGAGAACATTTTAATGAATTTCATCCCCAATGATTTTCAAGCTTTTCCATATTTTTTTTTATTAAAATTTTCTGAGATTGAAACAGAGACTTAAACATTTACAATAATATTGTAAAATTTCATTGTCAGTCAAGATCCATGTGGCCCATATCTGCGCAATGTTGATGTGATCATTCCCTCGCAATAAAAGATATGAAATAGAAAATAGTTAGATCAACTCCTATATCATTTAAGATATATTTTTGAAATAAATTTTTTTGGACATATAGTATTTTCCGATATTTCAAATATTAAACTCAATGATGAAATTCCCATGGATAGAATGGGACCATACACTCTCTCAATATAAAAAATACAAAAATCCTAAAATTTCTTTCGCATAGGGGTTTGATGAGTGAGAATATTATTGAAATTCCCAATATAATTTAAAGATAAAGCTACAAGCCTACAATTGGGTAGATTTCTAAAAAGCTAAAAAGATTCTTAATAGCATAATTTAGGGGACCCCAAACAGAATCGTGCACTCCTACCCAGAGGCAAACGAGCATGGTGACATGCTTGCTAAAGAGAAAGGGAGTGGAGATCTTTTGTCCCACTTAAATGTACCACTTTTCTGTCCTCTTTCATAAAAATTTACTTTAAAAATTTAAATATAAATATTTATTAAAAGGTGAAATTTTCAAGATGAACTTTTATGAGAGGGGACAGAAAAATGGCACATACAAATAGGTTAGTACATCTCTACTCAGAGAGAGGCTACATGGTGAGGAGAATATTATATTGCATGACATTCCCATTAGTTGTATTAATTTTCCAGCAGTTTGATGCTATTTATTTTACTTTACACGACTTTGTAATTTGTACTCGTCTATTAGTTATATGAAATTTCCTTTCAACCAAACACCCCATTTCCCCAGAAAATATATATATATATATAGAAAAATGTTATAGTAAGCATTTGCTGACTTTAAGCTAAAGTAAGCAAAGAACACAAACCCTTGGATTGGAATCTTGAGATGAATCATCCATTAAGTGAATGAGAATTCAAGGGCTTGTGTTCTTTGCTGACTTTAGTTAAAGTTAGCATTTGCTGACTAGAACACTTCTATATATATATATAGGGATTTTCTCTTATCAGCAAATGCTGATTTTAGCATAAAGTGCACAAAGATGCTTGGCCGTTGGATGAAGAGGGGAGAAGATGAACGGTGGATCAGACAGTCACTTAAATGACCCGCGACCCGCGTCATACCCACACGACCCGCGTGAAACCCAGCCCCAAATGCTTCCTTCTTCTTCACTTTTCACTCTAGGGTTTGTGTTTGCTGCGGCCCCAATTAGCAAATGAAGTGGAAAATTAAAAACCTAATCCACAAATGCTTCCTTCTTCTTCACTTCTTCTTCCTTCTTCTTCACTTCTTCTTCACTTTTCTCTGATTCGAATTTAGCTTTGCCATATACAGACATGGCAGAATCGGAATCTGCAGCAAAGCTATTGCTATCTTTTGCTGACTCTGGTTCTGATCCATAATCTGATGTCCCTCCCTCAGTTTTTCCATTGATAATTCAAAATCTATACCCTAATCAACAAATCCCTATCATAAGCTGCAGACGATTTCCCAAATCGCAAGCTCCAATCAGTCTCTCCATCATCTCCGGCGGCTTCCTTCTCCACGAACTCCATCTCCGGCGGCCTCTTTCCGGCGACAACTGTCCTCGGAGGCCATGGCGGCCCTTCATCTTCTCTTTCTCCTTCTGCTGCTGCAGCGGCCCTTCATCTTCTTCTTTTCTCTCTCCTTCTGCTGCTGCAGCTGCAGCTGCTAAAAGGCAAAAGGGGTTTATGGGTTTTGGGGTCCTCGGAGGCCATGGTGCTGCAGCGGGCTCTGGTCTTGTTGTGTTTGGTTAATCAAGAAATATGTTGTTGTTTGGTTGCCGAGAAAATGTAGGAAAATAGAAGGGAAAAAAAAAAGGCGGGTCGATTCACGCAGATCGTAGCATCTCGCGGGTCGTAGCCTCCTTCCGGGTCGTTTAAGTGACTGCCTGATCCACCGTTCATCTTCTCCCCTCTTCATCCAACGGCCAAGCATCTTTGTGCACTTTATGCTAAAATCAGCATTTGCTGATAAGAGAAAATCCCTATATATATATATAGAAGTGTTCTAGTCAGCAAATGCTAACTTTAAC
>JAESVK010001230.1:1013491-1037198 GCA_017140935.1 Hamamelis virginiana
TATATATATATATATATATATATATATATATATATAAAGACCAACAATGCTATAGTCAGGCCGGCTGCAAGTTGTAAGCTGCGGTTGATTTACGTGGCAGCTGCTTATGAATTGAACAGCAGCTTATGAAATGAGAGGCGGGCTGATGAGGGTTTTAAAAAAATAAATAACAAAAGCTGCTGCAACCCACGTGGGTTGGCAGAGGTGGGCAAACCAAACACAGCCCAGTCCCCATCCTCTTCTTCACTCTCCCTCCATCAGAGCATGGCCAAGCAGCGGCGACCCTCCCTCTCTCCGACCAAGCTCCGACCGCTGCCCTCATCAGAGCACGATGCCAACCCATCTCTCCCTCTCTCCGACCAGCCTCTCTCCAACCAGATGCGACTCTCTTTTTGAATTGACACCGCCGCTGTGACTCAACCCAGCCCAGACACTACCAGCTGCGACTCATCCCTAGGTTCCCTCTTCGACTCAGCCCAGCCCTGTGTCTCTCACAGGGCTCTAGCCGCAGCTACCGCATGTTACTCGGATCCGACTCCATGGATGGCTCGTCTCACAGTCGAACCCAGTTCAAGTTTGATTAGCCACCTACTAATGAGTTCGTTGAGCAGCGATCTGGTTTTGAACTCGCCCACTGCATCAACAAAAATTCATTTCATGCTCAATTGGTGAAAAGTTCAAAATAAAAACTGTTTGACTTTGTTGATAACGAATTGTTTGAAATTATTATTTGCTTTGAAATTTTTTTATAGTTGATGCAAGATCAATGAGTAACATGGGAGCGCCACCAATTGTGATTTAAGTTGTCCTTGGTTGGAGGTTTCACTTCCACCATTTTTCATCTTCTTGTTCATTTGTTGGAAAAGGAGGAAGACCCGCCCTTGTATAAGATTCTAGAAAGAGGCAAAATGCAAATAAACAATATTTATTACTTTATTTAATTTTATTTTGGGTTTTGAGAGGGATGGCGCCAAGTAAAATATTACCTAAAATACTTTATGAATATTTACATTATAGAGTTTAAAGGCTATTAATTAAGTTCATCTTCTAAAACTCACCACCTAATTAACGCCACAAACCACCATTAATTAAAAATAGATCATCACGTACGACTCTCATCCACCAACCTTAATTCCATGTTTCTGTTATTTCCGGATCAAATCTGAACCATGCATCCATTACCAGCCAATTTCATAACCATGCATATGCCTGAAAACTCATTTTTATAATCCATCTTCATATCATGCTCTCAAGCTAGCAAGAAATTCAATACTCCAAACAGTAGTGAATAATCGATTCAAAAAGAGAGTCGCATCTGGTTGGAGAGAGGCTGGTCGGAGAGAGGGAGAGATGGGTTGGCGTTGTGCTCTGATGAGGGCAGCGGTCGGAGCTTGGTCGGAGAGAGGGAGGGTCGCCGCTGCTTGGTCGTGCTCTGATGGAGGGAGAATGAAGAAGAGGATGGGGACTGGGCTGTGTTTGGTCTGCCCACCTCTGCCAACCCACGTGGGTTGCGGCAGCTTTTGTTATTATTATTATTTTTTTAAAACCCTCATCAACCCGCCTCTCATTTCATAAGCTGCTGTTCAATTCATAAGCTGCTGCCACGTAAATCGACCGCAACTTACAACTTGCAGCCGGCCTGACTACAGCATTGTTGATAAAAAGACAAATCTTGACTAGACAAGGACCAATCATTTACCAATCAACAAAATGGGCTCTCCATAAACAAACGGTGTCCATCACTGCAAAAAGTCTTTCTTCTTCATTTTTATTATTTGCTAAACCAAACAAGGGCAAATAGAATGGTTTTAGAGTTCAATTATTTGTATTGAAGAAAAGAGGGAGGGAAAATTATTACATGCTTCTAGTCCAAATTCAATTCGTTGTCCTAAATCGATTTCACCATCAGTTCAAATTAAATAAAAAAATTAATTTTTTACATTAGGTGCTTTGGTCAAGTGCACCTGATGCAAGATGCACCAGGTACTTTCTTGTAAATCTACTTGCAGTGCAAATTTTGGAAAACTAATCGTTGGATTAGATACCCCTATAATGTTTGTTATGCCTGCCAAAAATCACAGTGATCCAACGGTTGGTTTCTAAGAAAACTAACTGCTAAAAAATGATAATATTTGTAAGACAAAAAAGTCACAGTTTTTCAAAGTTACATTTTTCAAAAACTAACCGTTGGATTATTATGATTTTTGGCAAACATGACATACATTGTAGGAGTATCTAATCCAACGGTTAATTTTGAAAAAATTTACTGCAAGTGGCTCTACAAGATTAAAATCAAAATTTTAACTGCAAGTGTCACTAATTTAATTTAGTGTGCAATTAAATTCTTTCAATTAAAAATAATCAATGATAAATTATAATTAGAATAGTAGTATTTTAGCTAATTTTATGTGAAAATAAAATTTTCAAATATTAAATTATTAAATTAAGATAAAAAAATAATTAATTATTTTAAAATATGAATTTTTTTCATTACAAGGAATAAAAAATATTTAATATGTGTTTGTAAATAACTTTTGAAAAGTAGTTAGAAGTTAGTTGGAGCATGAGGGTAAATATGTCAAGCCAAAATTTGGCACTTATGCATTGGAGCACCTTGGTGCTATAATTAGAATTTGGCATCAACTAGTGCCATTTGGGGTGCCAAATTTGGCTTTGGCACCTCAAATTTGGCTTTTGCATTGGAGATGCTCTTATAACTTATTTTTAAAATACTACTTATGATAAATATTTTGACAAACCGACTGTTGGATTCGATACATTTTCTATACATGTCATGTATACCAAAAATCATAGTGATCCAACGGTTAGATTTTAAGAAATATCACTATCAAATCTGTGATGTTTTTTATAAATAAAAAATATAATAGTTCTTCACAATGATATTTTTTAAAAAACTAACTATTGGATGACTCCGATTTTTTTCATACATGACAAACATAAGATAAGTATATAATCTAACAGCCAATTTCTCAAAATATTCAACCTACAATGGTATTTTGAAAACGATGTGTAAACATAGGTGTCATAGGGTGTTTGGGGAACGTGACCCCATAAATAATATAAGTGTCAATCCAATTATAACCTAATTATTAATCTTATGAATTTTACAAATACTAACACAATCTAATTATTAAATAAGTAGAATGTCTTAATTCATTAATTAACAGTGAGGTGATATTGAATTGTGTGTTGGTCGACATGTAAATGAATCAAATAAATCTATTTATCTATTTTTTTTAAAAAAAATATTTGAGATTATATACCATGCACAAAAATTATCATGTGCATCAAATTCTTAAATATAAGAATTTTTTTTTTAATTTTAGATAACAAGAAATATATATTAATGTGTATATGAATTTATACATACTAGAGTGCTGGAGCACATGTGATGCTTGTAGAACAAAAATAAATGAATAATAGCTTTTAGAAATAAAATATTAAAAATATGATATGTTAAAGGTGGTTATAAAAAGTTAGTGGAAGAGAGATGGAATTAATAGTTATAAAAAGAGAAAGTCATGAATGAAAATTATAGATGTGTGTTTTTAGGTAATAGTAAATATTGTTTTTATAAGGACAATTTTGGTAGTGGAATGTGAAGATACCAAAAATTCTTTCTCCCTTTATAGTATAGATAGAAGATATGAACACACATGCATATGCAAGGGGTAATAAAAATGTTAAAAAGTATCGAATAGTAATTACGTTAATGCTATAAGAAGTAAATTTTAGATTATATTTTTTAAATCACCTAAGTGGCAATATGATAAAGCTTCTATTTTATAACGTTGTGATATAAAATGATATAAAAATAAGAAAAATTACAAATTGACCCCCTGTAGTATTAATGAAAAATATTTTGCATCCTGAACTATCAATTGTGATACACTGACCTCTTATACTATCAATTTGCGACATATTGCACCATTCTATCAACTAATTGAATAGCCATTAAACAGACAGAAAATCAAATGCATTCACATGAAGGTATTTTCTCACCAACATTAAGTGAAGGTATGAATACATGAGACTTAATTTTAACTCAATGAAATTCTAGAATTTCTAACAATTTTGTGCAATAAAAAATGGGTCAGTAGATTTTTTGTGTGCTCCATTTGTTATAAACTTTGATTTTTTAGGTTTGATCCCATTTTCTTGATGGAGATTCATTTTTAAGCATGGAAAAGTGCATCCATGCGATTGAATATGCTATATTGTGAGAAAGTTTTGATTTTTTTTAGGTATTTTATTGATGGGGATTCATTTTTTAGCATGGATAAATACATCTATGTGAATGAATATGTTATATTGAGATAAAGTTTTATATTTTAGATTTGGTCCCTCTTTCTTTATGGGGATTCATATTTTATAAACAAATAGACAATACACTTAAACAAATCAAAATATGTATGGGCTTTTCTCCTTTTCTCCTTTAGCAAAAAACTGGAAGTACTCCTCTCTCTCTCTCTCTCTCTCTCTCTCTCTCCTGTTCTCCTTTTCTCTTTCTATATGAGTAGTTCAGCTTCTCCCTCCTTCCCTGTACCCCAAAAAAAGCTCTCGTTGGAGATTAAGGTAAGTCTTCCTCTTTTATCCCTTTTCTACTCTCTAAAATTCCCTATATTACATACTTTGTTTCTTTCGTTTTCTTTATTTGCATTTACACAGTGAAATGGTTGAAGTAGTAGTGTATTGATAGCTTCAAGAAGCATGTTTTTGATAAAACTCGTCTCAATTTTCGATTCCCATTTCAGAAAAATTGCTTGATTCCTTGAGCTTATGTGAGAAACTCACAGTTCATATTCTACATAGCATTAACATCATGAAAAGAACTGAAAGAAATTGGTGCCCACAACCTATTCGATTTAATGTCTGAACCATTATCATTATATCAGATCTCGGAGGAAGTTGCCTTCAAATAAGAGTGATGTCTTTCTAATCTATCTATCTCATGTAAGCAGTTTTTAATCAATTAATGCTCCAAGTTTCGCATAATTACATGTCTGTCGCTTGAAACATATGAGCTTCCTTGTTCAAATAGTCCAAATACACACACCCTGTACTGCTTTCTGGTCAATATAGTGACTACATATGTATGTATTGATAACTATATGCATATGTATGTACATTTTTGGATAAAAAAAATAGTATGATATATGCTCATACATCTATGTGTAATTTAGGTTCTCCTCTTGGCATATGTTTCAGTTGCAAGAACCTATTCTGTTTCCTATAATAAAGCATGGTGTGATCATTTTTATTTGGGTTTTCTGTTCCTTCTTTCAAATTTCTGCAGTAATATCTGTTGTTTGATTAACTTGTTCATATCATGAAGACATGAAGGTCGCTCTTGAAATGTATTGTCATAAATTTATATTGGTTGCTTATTAAATGCTTTTCAGGGAAACAAAACAGATGTAATCATATGTAGCTACGATGACCATTTTCTTGTGAGTTTTTACTCCCATTTTTTTGGTTTCGGGTGTGCGTGTGCATGCTCGAGTGTTGAACCCTGATGTTTTTTATACACTTCTCAGATTATTGCAACTCAAATTGGAAGTATGGGGTCAATACTTCATGCCAGGTTTGTCTATTCTTCTCTTTGTAATGGCCGTTTTTTCATGTTTCATTGGATATATGGTTGGTGTTAAAGTTCCCTTGCCAAGGAAAAGATGCAGACACTGCTGTTGGCATCTAACATAAATACATCATGTACAACAAAGTTCAGAAGTTCATGACTTGGGATCTAACATCAATACATCATGTCCATCATCTTTTTTATATTGGTTCCTAAGTCTGGTTAGCCAGATACAAATGGTGTGAAAACGTTGACTTGAAAAGCTGACATGAACACCGTGGGGCATGGTTATATATAAATGAATATTTATAGATCTACCTTCATTAAACTCATTTATATAATAAAAGAAAATATGTCCGAGAATGTCCTCATAGTGTTCATGAATTGGGATATTAGAAAAATATTGTTAAGGACATAATGGTCTTCATGGTTCTTCTTTTCATTGTGTTGTTTTTTAGAATGAAGAGTCTGACTTTAAGCCTAACAATTTGGTCACAATCCTCGACTAGATCATATCTGAAGTTTTCTTATACTTATTAATTAGTTATTCTCTATTTAATTTGCCTCTATTAAAAGAGAAACGAATGGCCAAGGTGTGTTGGATAAGTGACCACAGAGTGTTGGAGAAGTTGCAATATCTGACACGGTTATGGATCCTCTTTAGAAGTATCCATACTTCTTAGTTTCCATGGGAAGGTATGGTGATGCATAATGAATATATTGAAGCTTTACGAAAAAAGAAAGACATTGCAGTCTTAGGTCGCCAACTATTATATTATCTAAAGGTGTTTGGTATCAGTTAAGTGGGTTTAAACTTTCCATTGGACTTGGCTCCCAAGTGTACCGATGAGACTTTAAGCTTTCCATTGGACTCGGCTCCCAATTGTACCGATACACAAGTTTTAGTGTTGGTCATTGTCAACTGGAATATTGAGCTATGAGGAAGGCCAAAGAAGAATGTGGGTTGATGTAATGAAAAAAGATAAACTACCTTTAATTTAACCGGAATTTTGGCCTCAAAATGGATGCAAAACAGGAATTGTGTTGCTGACGCTAAAATATGAGAGAAGGTTTTCCCAAGTTCAATTGAGCATTAGTGCTGGAAAAGAAAGGGAAGAAAAACATTTTTCTATGCGTCAGGTAAAATATTTAGAATCATGGTTTCTTTCAAGAATGTTGGGTTCAATAATTTATTGATTTTCAAAAAGTTCATGTGTTGGTAGAAAAACTTGTCTACATTTTCATTGTTGGCTTGAAATAAAGGTATAAATCTACTAAGGCAGAAGGCATATCACTCTATGCTTCAAGGGCATGTGTAGCTTTTTCAGCAATGATATGCTTGGAGACTTGGAGGCAAATGTAGATACAAGAAACCTTAAGTTGAATGATTCGATGTTCTTCATGGTCTACAGATTGTACTCTTTTTTTTTTTTTTAGTATTTACACATTGTACTCTTTGCTCAATTAGGATTTCCATTTATGATTTTTTAGTTTGGATGTTGCATTCCAGATGCTTCACATTTTGTCAATGACAAAGATGAAGCAGGTGTATCAGCTTAGTATTTGTTGACTGTCACCTTTTGTTTAGATCTATTAAGTTGTTTCTAGATTTAATGTCTTTTTTCCTTTCACCAAATTCTTCCAATGATCTGATCAATATCTCGTATATCAGCAAAATAGAATTGAGATTTTTGAGGTCAAACAGTCATGCTTAAAAGTTAAAACAATTCAATCTACGCAGCGAGTCCTGATACAAAAAATGAAGTGTTTAAGGTTCCCAAAGAAGGGAAGTTCAGTTTTTTACAGTCATCTTATATTGGATTGTGTTTTGAGATAGGAGTTCTCATAGTCACGTCCTGACTCACTGGCACGTGCCCAACTTGTTTCTGTTGGGCCAAATGCAGTAAACTACCAAACCAATAAGTAAAAGTTAAACTTGCTTAATTATTTCTATGACAATAAAAAGTAAGGCGGCAAAAAATTTGGGAGTAACTGTTTTGTCATCCAGGTTTTGTTGGAATTGAAGTTTTTATTTAAAACAATACTTACTGAAAAGATCTCCTTGGTTATATATTTTTCTTTATTGCCAGGAAGGAAGAAGGAGTATCAATCCATCCAACATTCAATGTGTCCGTGATATTTGGCAAACGAGATGAGGTAAGCCAGCCTGCCCTGCAGCCTGTTATGATAGTCCCTGTTAATTTACAGACCTTGATTTTGATCATAATACAAATACTTGCAGCTGATGCTAGTGGCATGTGCTCGCCAGCTGATTGAACACATAAGGTAATTTCCGCTCAGCATAATGAAAAACTATAAGTTTGCCAATTTTAAAGGTCTACTATGTTAGTACTCTTTTTAAGATTTAATGTGATGAACATGCCGGGGAATCCCCAGAATTGGTTCACCAAAAATGATCCTGATCCAAAAGTTTGTGGTGGTCAGCATCAGCTGTGCTTACGGACATGTAAAAACACGCAGTCTTGTAGCATTTTTTTGTGACTTCTGAAACCAACGAGTTGGCCTTAAAGTTGAACTGGACAGTTTCCAAAAAAGCCTTGGAAATTTAGTAGTGCATTTGCTTTAAATAGTCCTCCATAGACAGCCCCTGTTATCATTTAATATTCTGATGCATCTTACTGTGTTTGCAGTAGCTCTGGTTCCTCCAGGCCGCTGGTGCTCTCTCTTGGTTTGAAGGACCATTCTGCGGTACCAACTTAAAGCTATATATACATTTTCTTCTTGATCAATGAAATAGTAAAATTCATGTTAATAGTCATTATTTCATGCAGGAGACGTTGAAAGGCATTGTTTCTGCTGTGATTGAGAATCGCCTCTGGTAACTGTCAGATCATCAAACTCTCTGGTTATGGGGGTTTGATCCTCAAGTTACCTTTACATTCTCCCATATGAATATGCTGACTAAAATTTCAATTTTAGTCAGTATTTCAATTTGCTTTACCAGAAAAGAAAAATATGAGAGAGAGAGATTCAACCTCATTTTAGGGCCTGTCCTGTATGTGCAAAATTTATAGTTACTGCTGTGATGAAAATTATTCTGGTGTGAAATTATAACTATTGTTTAATGGTACTCCAAAATGAAACCCAAGAGAGAAAATTTTGTTTTGAAGCTGATTGTTTAGCTTCACTCTTGTTCCCATTACATTTTGCTACAAGGTGATTCTCATTTCTCAGTACCAAACCTTATCCCGATGATGTTTTTTTGTCAAACATTTTTAAAGGTTCACTTATCTTGCTTCAAATCTACCCTTTTTAAGCAGAATATATTTTAGTGAATGCAATGGACATTTTGCTAATTCTCTTCGTGCACAATTAAGATTAGCAGAGAACGAAATGGAATTGATCTCAGAATGTATATTCAATTAAAAAAAAACTGCGTTTTAGCCATAACTGGTCTGTGGGAGACAATACTTCTTAGGGTTCTGCTTATCTGTGCGAAGCTAAAGTTGCCTACAATGGCTTGCTCAATATGATCCAACAACTATACTAAAATTGACCAAATGGAAATGGAGCTAGCTCAGTTGGTGGGAGGGTGGGGTCTCCATTTTGAGATCCTATACTAGGATCTTGATCTTGTAAATATGATAGTTGTAATTGATATTCTGGTATTATATTCTATATATATGCGTGTGATTTCGAGATTAGACATATGCTTCTCTTTGCCGGCGGCAATCATTTTAGGATTCCCTTCGCCCTGTTAAGCTTTTGGCTAAAGATCCTCTGAAACAAACTTTCGCATAGTTCTTTTCTCCTTCCGCCAGTTTGTTCCCTTAGGAAGCTAGTTCTTCAGCCGTTAGGCCCCTATTGTTGGTTTTCTTTTGGGGTGGAGAGAGAGTGAGAGAGTGAGAGCATGTCATAATTTCTGAGTATTAGGGAAAAAATTTTACTTTAGGCTGGTGGGGACAGAGGGCATCCTAATTTCTTCGTATTTAGAAAGAAAAAAAGAAAAAGAAGAAACAATGGGAAGCCAAAACAATTATCATAAGCCATTGATGATATGTTAAAAAAAGGTATTCGAGACTGGTTACACTTGCACGCATTCGGCGGGAGAGAAATATAGAGAGAGCGAGAGACTGTTATATAATTACAATATCCAGTCAATAAATTACAACACAATATATTTATATAATATGAGACTCAAGGAATGGCATCTCAAAATTTGGGCGTCTATCTTACACGCACGTTCACACATATGGTACACTAGAAATACAATTGGAAAATGCGCCTGTACCTGAGAAAGTACCTTGCAGGTGGTTCTCAATTCTTACCGATGAATAAACAATCAGGCAGCCGCACTATCAGCATCACCATCAAGCTTCATAACCTTTTCTTAACTTTTCCTCTTTGTTGAACAATGCATTCAATTGCCTTTCTAACTGAAAACCAAAGAGAAAAATACACACACACATTTGAATCATAAGGTTGTTGATAAGAATGCAAAATGGCAAACAGGCGCACAAATTTGTTTCATTTAACCCAAAAATTTAATATAATTCTTCAGAGACAGAACATAAAGATTGAAGACCAACTAAAACCCAGTCCTACGTCCTACAGAATAATTCTTCATTTGAGAAATATTCAATATGCAGGAAGTCATACAGCACTAGGAAAGATATCAAGGGTAAAAAAAATAGCTGAAATCGAGAAACCAGTGAGGATGTTTGGATATAGTCATCACTGTGTCATTCAAAATAAACTAGGAAGTTCACAAGTGATTCATGTAACAAGGACATCCTATTAGTCTCTTATGTCAAACACACCAAAACATAAGTGTGCAGTCACAGTTCCGACACCAACACCAGGTAGCAGTATTGGAGTCTCATACCCATGCCAGAATACTCATTATACATGGTATATAAAGGATAGGGTAGCATTTTGTACATCAATGAAAAAGTAAGTACAATTCGGGATTATTTTCTTTTCCAAAAACTCACAATGGTTCATGCACGTGCAGTGTCGGTATTGGCTTTAGATATTTAAAAGTAAAATTTTCAACTGAGTGAAACTCTTACGCTTATTCAAGTTCCAAAATAAAATTAAGAATGATAATAATTACAGAACTTCAATAGAAGGTGTATGGGTGCCAAAACTAGCATTAAAGGAAATTAAATCGGTTTCTAGACTATTAATCTGGACTATTAAGCAGAACTATAATGACCATAAAGTTCAAGCAATTTGAATATATTCTCTTGGTCTGATACACTTCTCAGGAAGTGCCATTAAAGAGGTCCTCAACCACAAGACAGAGATCCAGAGCCATGACATATATCAACAAAAGATGCAGAAAAATTGGGGAAGTCCATGGAGGAACAAATCAAAAAATATATCCAACAGATAGATGCACACCTTAGCATTTTTCATCTTATGTTTCTGCAATTCTTCGATAAGACTCCCAATGCTAACATTAGAGACAAGTTTCGGTTAAAATAACATAAAAATTAAAAATGTTGGAATGAGAGATTATTGGGTTTGATCTCATACCTCTGTTGCAGATGAATCACCTGAGACTGCAACTCTCTCTCCTTGGTAGAAGCAGATATCTGAGTATTAAATTAAAGGACATTTGATAAAACAGATAGAAACTGATGTAAAAACACCGGAGTACTTCAATTCTTACGATGTAACGGATAATGAAATCAAATTTCATTCTGCCACAGTTAAGTAGGTATAAATTTTTCAAAGACTAAAGTTTCAGTAAGAACTGTATAAAATTAATAAAATATGTCATTGCAGATTCATGCCACTGATGTGCTATCAATCAACTAATATCAAATATACAAGCACTTGGATTCACAACATAAGCAACTGGGCCAAGAAATTGAAATATTTATTAAAAAGGAAAAGAAAAAAATTCTTCAAGCTTAGATAGTCTCCTATACAGCGGACTCTTATCAGTAACCTTGAAACCGGAACAACTTCCTCTAAGTCAGGAAGATTGAACTTGCATGCTTCTTTGAAGTAGAATATTACAAGAAAATTTAAACGTTAAGGTATAAATACATCTTAGCATGAGAAATTCAACACTAAAAGTTCGAACCCTCATCCATCGTTCTACTTTGTAGCTTTGTCGCCACAAGCATTGTATTAGAATCTAATAATGAAGAGGCACATCTGAAGGACAAGTGACCAATAGAAGACTATAATGTATGTCAATGCTCAACAACTTGAGTAGCCCATACTATACCAGGCACTTATGTTGGCAAGAAGAAAGGGTCATGTGCTCCAACACACTACCCTTATCAGATGATAAGCCATATCACAAATCACAATGGCCTACACATGTACATATAAAGCTTCTTTTTTTTTTCTTTTTTTATCTTAAAAAAAAAAATTTCTTACTTGAGTACAATTACACACTAAGACAGGATATTTGTCTGATCCTCCACACATCCCATCTAAAGAATCATCAATCAAATCCATAGTGTGGATCCAACATTATGCAATAATGAAATTGTAACATTACATCAAAGCATTTCTTTAAAAATAAGTTTGAGCAAGCTTCAGTTTTAGAGATGGTCCACATAGCGGCTGCCTTTAGTAATAGTATACATTTTAGAACAATGGACCACTAATGAAAACAGAACTGCAGTCTTGGAATCTAGCTAAAAATCATATATTAGCCAATTGTAGCCTTGTACAACTGAAACAGTGAAATAATAGCCAATCATAGCTAAAAATCATAAGAAAGTAGAATCATAGTAAAACTACAATGTTACAGATTTAGCCAGCAATACACTTAGGGTTCTAAACCAAAAAGAGGAACTCTATACCTGTGAAAGGTCATTGATCCCTGCCTCAGTAGCCTCCATATGTTTATCTGAATCAAGAAAAAGAAGCCAAATAGGAAAATTAAGGGAAAAAAATGATTGCAGGATTAAATGGAAAATGTGAATGATAAAAAGATGAAAGACATTACCTGAGTTCTGCTCCACATACTTGATCAATTTCATTATTTCTTCCTGTCAACATTAATTGAAAATAGGAAAAGAAATTAGAGACAGAATTTCTCAAGTAACTATAAAGATTTAAATACATACCCTTTGCATGGTGTTCTGCTGCAAAATGCATTGCAGTGATGGAAGAACTGAGGTAGCTGTAAGGCTTGGGGTAGTTGGACAGGTTGAACCTCCACAAACTGGGCTGAAGAAGCAGGTTGTAGGACCCTGTTAGAGGAAAGTATGGCAATGGTTACAAAGCCATTGCCTAAAAGATAAACTGCTAAGTTCCATCCTTATTACTGGTGATGGCAAAAACACAAAAATATATAAATTTAAATAGATATTTATACATCATTCCCAGATTTTGCAGGGAAAAAAAAATTAAAAAACAGATATCATGGAACAATTAGTAAGCTATTGAACAAAACCTCCATGGGCACCAAGCAACAATCTCTTGGTCAATACATTCAAACCAAAAGCAATGGAGCCTCATATTAGAAGACTATGGTGCAAGGCTTAAATAATAAACATTGGGGTGGGCATATCAGGGGCATCCATCCAGTATAAAAGGCAAGCTTGTATCTTGAAATGTGCAAAAAAGATATGTAACTACATCCTATGCTGGAAATATCTAGAGTAAGCAGGTAGTTTAATCCACAAAATGGAGGCACAATAACCAAAAGCACAACTCAATCAATGTGACAAACTAATTTACAACAGCAGGGGCAAACCACTTATTATTTGTCAATTTGTTGACATCTCCTTGATATGTTATACATCAAAGGATGTGAATGATTGCCTTGTAAAGCTTTTCTAAACTATAGAATCTTGCTTGGTTGCCTCTGCTGAGATTCAACCCCAATGTACTTTGATGATCTAGATTAATTAGTACTATAAACTAGAGAAGGTCCTTTAAGATCTCGGCACTAAATCCACCCAAAGCAACATAGAGAAGTACTTGAATCAAATAAATGTGCGCACACAGCCACATGATTAGGTCCAAGCAGGAAAAAATTGTCGAAGAATAGAATCCACTCTATCCCACATCGCCTAAATTAAAGGCTTGTTATAGCTTCATATACCCGTATTGGGCGCTCCACCTACAAGCTTAGGCTTTTAGGTTGGAAACTTAACATGATTTCAGAGCTTTGGTTTTCCACGTGACAAGGCCCATACAAGCCTGCAAAGGGGGAGTGTAGAAGAATAGAATCCACTATGTCCCACATCACTTAAATTAAAGGTTTGTTATAGCTTCAATGCTTCATATACCCATATTGGGCCCTCCACCTACAAGCTTAGGTTTTTAGGTTGGAAACTTAACAAAAATAGGGTAAAAGTAACCAATACACATTCCCATGACCATGAACTTATGTGTGCTATCTGCAGCATCATTAGACCTTGAATACATACATAGGCTGCAAAGTTTCTTTGAGATATCATAGCAGACCACTGGGATAGCCCTCATCCTTATTAAGGACTGAGTTGGGTTCGAATTGAGTTTATAAATGTGAGAGAAAATTAATGCGAATATACCTTTGGACTAAGCTCTGCTGCAGTGACTTTAAAGCGTCCTTTACGTTGGACAACTGCTCCTTCTGATGTATCGTCCACTGCATAAACAGATGCAACTGAACGCATAAAAATGTCATAGATTACAAAAAAACTTACATCACCTCTAATTAGAAAGGGAAAAAAAAAATACCAAAAGCAACAAAATCTCAAAGCACATACCAGATGAAAGGTTATTGGTATCTCTCTTTTGACGATACAATAAAGGACCGCTATAGTTCCGCTCAGATTGATATCTTGGTTGTGGATATTCCCTTCAAAAAAATTTCAAGATCCCCAAGGTTATTGCAGTTTATTACATTCAAAGCTTTGTTCTCAAGTAAAAGGCAATAGTTAAAGCAATTACTGTACACTAATAGAAATCACTATGTTGCATATCAAAACGGCGAGCACCCTTTTTTTGATAGAAAGATGAGATGTTGATACAGTGCTACTAAGTATATCATCATTATATCTCAAATTTTCCTCCTATCAAATCAAAATGAAGTCACCAACATATAGTTCAGTTGGTATTAGGATGGTGTCCCCAGTGAGCTCAAAGATAAGTGGAGTTCAAGGCAGCCAAGATGGAACGGTTAAGGTTCGTTTCTAAAGCCTAGTAATGTATAATGTTCTACCGTGTTTCCAAAGCCTTGCAATGTATATATTCTACTGTTGCCTTAATAATAATAATAATAATAATAATAAACTACTAATTATAATGATAGTCATAAAAAATGCACTAAAAGGTCAACCATTAGGATTGTGACACCGCACATGTTCAGCCAGTCCACCTTCAATCAAACCCTTCAACTAACAAGGTAATCAAACCCATCAGCTAACAAGGGAAAAGGCCCAGCCCAAACCACCAACAGTAAGGAGAATACAATCAAGATACAGTTCAGCTCAGTAACCCAAGAGTCACCCGTTTACTCTCAAGTTATTTTTGATGGATTTTTTCAGTCATCTGCAATAGACAATGTGTTCAGTCAAATAAAACGTCTTTAATGGGTTCAAACTTTTTGTCTTCTAGGAAGCCCAGGGTCCTAATAAAGGTTATCAAGGGAGTCAGCTATAATGTTGTGAATTTTGATAAGTTGGGAATCAAACATTGTCTACGTCCAGCATAGCACTATAATAAAAGCACAAGTAGGTCTTTGATGAATGAAGAAATGATCCTTTAATTTATTAGTTATTCAACACATGCATTATCGAATGAGAAATTCCCCCTACAATCAAGCATAAATTTTGGACAAATGGGGATATCCTCATTTTGGATTAATGATTCCACTTCTTCCAGTTGAGAATTCTTGGGTTCACCCTTTGCATCATGCTAGAAGTCTAATAATTCTACCCCCCACCCCGCCTTCTCTCTCGCTGTTTACAGACAGTTTTTCATTTTTGCAGTACTGCTTAAATTGCATATTGACCAGTCATTATCTGCCTGAACAGCATCAGATCTCATCTTCACAGACAAAAGGCAAATTGATATCCGTCTTTCTCACCATATTGAGAATTGCATGAGTCAACCAACCAATCCATGTCTTCTAAGTTCTAACAATATCTTCAGGTCAAGACATTGCATTCCGGCCCTTCACTGCACAAGCATAGCAGCTCCAAGCAACCTTACCACATGTCTATCCCATCAAATTCCCAACCCTCAAGATACAACCTACCTTTAGATCCTACAAATAAATTGTCACACATCCAGAGCCTTAAAAAATTGTTATCAGACCACTCCAAGTAGCCCTATCATGAGTCTATCAAATGATAACTTCTACCGAAACGTATCCTGAAGAAGTTGCTTCAGAAGATATGGTTGGAGAAAACACACGACTATAAAAACCCTGCCATATTTCTATCAAGAAGAGAAGGAAGAAAAAAGTGCTCATCATGCATTTCACTTGAGTATTTCCACCAACGAATATATTTGGAATCATAGAAAATATATACTAAGACCTGCTCCATCCACTCAGCAAAATTTAAGGCTTGCATATTCAACACCACAAGGTGCATTTAACATGAGGGATTCCACCAAACCCATTCAACAAGAAATCTGGTATGAAAGTTGATATATCTAAGACTTCCTCTTTTCCACTCAGCAAAACTTCATAAATCATCAATACATCACAATTGATCAGCACCATATTAATTGGGGAAGGAAAGAAAAAACAAAATCGGAAACAAAATATTTGTCTCTGTTTTGGTAAGAATGAAAGAAAATGTCACCTAGTTAAGAGTTGAAGAAAAGAAAAAACAAATGTAGTAAAGTAATATAATACTTTAAAAAAAAAAAAAATCCAAGTAGAACAAAGTTTACCTGTCCCCTTCAACAATAACCCTTTTTGAAGAAAGAACATTATCCTGTACTAGTGAACCACTCAAAGAAATTTTATGCTCCGGAATGATACGACGTGGTAAAAAGCTATTTCGCACCAAATTTTCATCCTCATTTTTTCCAGTTTCTAGGACTGCAGGCATTGATGATGACTGTGATGGAAACTGTTGCTCAGAATCTGACTGGATAACATCGTTCCAACTTGGACTACTTGCATTCCCATCATCCTCACAAACATCAAAATAACCTCTGCAACAAAAACAACATTGCATCCAATAAAAGAGGAAATAAAATATATGCTATAGATGTACCTGAAAAAACGCCGAAGAACAGTAAATGCATAATAGAAAACATAAAATGAACTTATAAAAAAACTAGTCCAGCCCCACGAAATGTGCAGGACTTATCAATAAGGTTGCATCTAATAAATTAGAATTATGAAAAAATTTACTTTAATTTGATGATTTTGACCGTCTAATCTCAATTAAATTTATGGGGGTAGAGTATGTATTTCGATAGATGAAAATGGTTAAAAATGCTAAAGAGATGGGAGAAAGTCAAGCGTGACATATTATTCAAAAAATAAAATAAAATAAAATATCAAAATACCAATTAGAAAGGAGAAAGCCAAGTGAACCAATTTTTTAAATATAAAAAAATAGAAAAAATAATCAAAATGAGAGAGAGAGAAGAAGTTAGTGAGGGGGAAAAGTTAGACGTGACCACAATTCAAATAAAAAAGAAAAAAATTCAATTACAAAGAAAGAAAGGAAAGTTAGATTGAGACCCACGTGTAATTGATAGAGAATCTTAAAAATCTTAATTTGAATTAATCAGTTAGACCAATGTTATACTGTTGCGTCATTTTAAAGTAGGGTCAGAACAAATAAGAGAAGAGAATAAATGTGAGAAGAGAATTAACGAGTAAAGGCCAAACGGACACGCCACATCAATGTACTATTAAAAAATTAAATATATAACAGTATAGATCACATTTTCTTTAAATGATTTGCAATTCACAATTTTTTTAGCATCATAATACCTTGAAAAAATTAAGCAGTGTTCTTGAACACAGATAATGTGATAAATAGGGTTTAATTAGCCAAAAAAAAAAAAGACTTGAGGAATAAAAGGGAATTAGTCATACTTGAGTGCTTGAAGAGGTTTAATAGGAAATGAAGCAAGTGAACTGTCCAAATCATGAAGATCATTGACCCCATCCTGAAAGAATAAAAGCTAAATGTGAAAAATCTGAGAGAACAAAACAAATTCACAAGGATTCTGGGGAAAATCTAAGAATAAGAGGAGAGAGAGAGAGAGAGCATTTTGGCATGGGTAGTGATACCTCCTCACTAGGAGCAGCCTTCGAATGGTTAGCCATTTCAGGGGACAGCCTCTCTGCTGGAAAACCTACGTCATCATACCGGTCCCTTTGCTTCCCACTCACATCTGGATCCTCTGCATTTGACATGCCATCGTAATCCTGAATCTGCAGGCAACAAACTGCTAGTTAAAGGGTGAAAAATAAGAATGCATATCTTCTTCACCAATGAATCCCATTGCCATCATCAAATTATTTAAGTAGACATCAAACTAGGAACTGAAACTACTTACAAGGGCGGCCTGATTTTTCAAATCCTCAAGATTAAAATTCCAGGCACTGATTCCTCGTATATATTCTTGCTGCAAGGTGACCAAAATTTAAAATCCAGGAAATGAATATCTTGACAGTGAAAATTGGCTAGGTACAATGCAGGACATATAATAGCCTTTGTCTAAACACTACAACAATGCATACATATGAATATTCTCAAGAACACTACATGTTCTCCTTAACACAATAGTAAATAAATAATGAAACATGACGACTGGAAGCGAGTCAAGAGCATTGATAAAACTACAAAACAAACCTGAAAAAGGTAATTAAGCTTGACTTACAATGAGCTGATATTAATACATGCAATTCCTATAATTTGGTCCATTTAAGGCATCTAGACCAAAACGTATCTCCAACACAAACAACCATGCGGACATCTTATATAGGATAGACCACAGGTATGCATATTTAGGTAAATTAGAGGATTTGGGTGATAGTTTCCAAGATAATCATGATCATATTATAGAAAGATAAACAATCCAGTATGAAACCATTAAGGAACATGGCTTTAAACTTCCATACCATTCCTCTGGCATTATAACTAAGCCTAATGGAACCAGGTGGCAAATCAGTTCCAGGTTGGTTTTGGCTCAGACCATGGAAGAGCATAACACTTTATAAGGCATGCCTAGGTAATTTCAGACACAATAAGCAAGTTTTTTGAATCCAAAACAGACTGAACAACTGTGTTGGATGGGATTATAACATTAAAACTCAGGTATAAAGCTATATCGCATAGAATTACATGTTCAGATTGGACAATATGGGGGTATTAGAGCTATATGGCATGCTTGAACTGTCTTGGACCCAGACCTCAGAAATGTGCAAATCTTATTTTCCAAATCATACTGAGCCTTCCAGAAAGATTGAACAGAAAACAAGAACCCTACTAATGGAGCATTAGCAGTTGATATAGACAAATTTCCTTCCAAACAGTCAATGTCGCTATTTTCTTTAGCTATAGTAGAGCATAGCATTGACCTCTGTTTAGAGGGCATAAATATTTTACGACAGACACATGGCATCCTAAACTTGGTGACACGTGGCACCTAATGTAAACTAGTCTCACTCCTCCAATAGGATCTTACATGGGCTTAAGGCCTCCCCTCTAAGTTTGGGCCTGAGATAATTCAACACTTTATGGACCCATTATTTACATTCCAAAACTTAACGCTTAGCTGTTGCTCCATACTCCAATCCAAGACCTTCAAGTTTGAACTAGTCTGTGTCCTCCAATAGGATCTCATATGGGCCTAAGGCCTCCCCTCTAAGTTTGGGCCTGAGGTAATTCAACACTTTATGGACCCATTATTTACATCCCTACACTTAACGCTTACCTGTTGCTCCATCCTCCAATCCAAGACCTTCAAGTTGTTCAAACAAAATGGACTGAGGTGGATTGTTTCAGCATCCCATCAAGTATTAAGCCCTATTTAACGCCCTCCCCAGCTATTGTCATGGCCCCAAGCTAGTCAAGCAGCTGATTCTAGAAACAGGGCAGCACACCTTTTGCCCTGGTCACTACGGGGGGTACAAGATCCATATCATCTAGCAAACATAAGCCATACTAAATGCGGGCCCATTGAATAGGCTCACTTATGGGCCTTGCAGTTATAAAGGCTTACCTACATTACAAGTGGGGAAGGCTCCCAGTGGCCCTAAATCCCTATAAAAAAGCCATCCATGGCTCATTTAGTCATTTACAAAGATTAGAAATTCTTGAGATAGAATACTCTAAAATTGATATTGCTCAATCATTTGAGAACTTCCAAGGCCTAAGAGCATTCCCACTCTTTGGATCTCTTTTATTGCGGCCACACCTTAGAAGTCTTCCCCTCCGGTTGCCTTGCTCTCCCCTCTGCAGCATCCTCATACGATCTCATCAACTTCGTCATTAGATTGAATAGTTTCACCTCACTCACTCCCTATAAGAACCTACCAACTACCTATCAACAATCTCCAAACTAAATGAGATCGATGTCTATGACAACCTATCAAGGCTTATTTTGAGTGCAAGGGTCCAGTAAAGCAAGGGTTTCCTATCCTGCTTTTC
Organism: Hamamelis virginiana; assembly: GCA_017140935.1. Classification (NCBI taxonomy): domain Eukaryota; kingdom Viridiplantae; phylum Streptophyta; class Magnoliopsida; order Saxifragales; family Hamamelidaceae; genus Hamamelis; species Hamamelis virginiana. The sequence goes on from JAESVK010001230.1 coordinate 1,033,646, forward strand.
CAAAGGCCCAAATGCATGATGTTTGTTCTTAATCAACAGAACACAGGCAAATCTTGCTATGCATTACACATATGGAATATATGAAATATAATATAATTTTATAGTTCTTTAGTTCAGATCGATCAAAACTAGGAAACTAAACAATCTTTCAATTCTTTATAAATTATTATATAATAGATTAATTACAATCAGAATCACACCTTTAAATTTCAACAGATAACACTCCAACCCATTAAGCACATATTATCATATAACTAGCTATTAGGTGGAACAGCATCATGACAACTATAATACAGCATCATTTGTTCTATATGAAGATTTTAACTATGCTGCCTTATTCACCTGTGATAATTGCTCCCTATCACCATACAGAGCCTTGTTCTGTACAAGAATCTCGGACTCTTTTGCCTGAAATAAGAAAAGAAAGTCAGAGAAATTGTGATGTTTCTTTCTACATAGTTTACAAATTGGAAGGCACAGCTAGAGAAGAGCAAGAGACCTTCAGCAACCTAAAACGATCACCTAGAGGAGAAAGGCCGTCAAGAATCGTACGAGCCAGATATTCATTTGGGCGTGCATGTTTAAAGAAAGGATGCTTAAAAAGCTTCTCTGAAGTTGGACGCTTCTTTGGGTCCTTCACTAAGCAAGCAGCTACCATCTCTTTGAAAGACTGGGTAAACATAGCACTTTCAGGACAATACCCAAGAATGAATCTATCAGAAAGTTTCAATTGAACAACACATACCTTTGAAAACCTCTTGTCTCTTTCATAGTCGAGACCTGGAGGCGCATTTTGCAAGGTCATCAGCAAAACCTGCAATAAGAAAGTAAAAGGGACAAAGGATTAAACTGTAAACTTTCCCAATAAGAGCATAATATTTCCAGCATACAGATGGTTAACCTATCTCAGAAAATTAAGAATTTACCTTCATTGGCGGATACTTGGAAAATGGGGCATGGCCATGAGCAAGTTCAAGCGCCGTTATTCCAAATGACCAGATATCTGCTCTGTTTACAGAAACAAATCTTAAAACAACTTCAACTGAACTCAACATAAAATTCAGACACCAGAGGAACAAAAGAAAAAGAAAGCATAGATCAGATTAGTCACCCACTCACTTAAAGTCATATCCATGCAATTGCTGCATAACTTCAGGAGCCATCCTAAGAAATAATAGGCAAACAGTTTTTAGTGATGAAAAGAAATTCCTTTGCCTGAAGTAAATCTACAGCAACAAGATCTCAAATAGTAGGACACAGAATAGAAGACCCAAGTGGGAAAAATACCAGCATGGTGTTCCAACAAAAGTATTTCTGGAACGTTGCCTATCCCCAGTATCAAACATGCATGCTGATACTCCAAAATCTGCTAACTTGACTGCACCATTAGAATCAATTAAAATGTTCCCAGCCTGCAATGGGTAGATTAGGAGCATAAATAAGAATAACAGAAAAATAGCAACAACCCCTCCCCCACACCCCCACCCAAAAAAAAAAAATTGAAGTAGCGAGAAAGAAAACATTGCTGGAACAACAAAGCGAATGCTATGAAATAAGCAACATGTATCCTTGCTGTCATAAATACAACAAGACAAACATGTTTACACATAGACTGTCACATGATAAGTAAAGATGAAAAAGAGAAGTGGGACACTCAATGATTCAAAATAATCTCATAAACCATAGGGGTTGATCTCTTCAAAGCAAGCAAAAGACAAAGCTCAGTTGATTTGGCATGTTCTACATGCATGCAAACACGAATATAATTATAAGTATTTCTTATAATAATCCCTTGCTTCATAGGATAGTTTTCTCAAATTTTGTATGATATGTGGCATATATACCCATACCTTTTCATGAAAACCATCACAAACTACCCAAAAATAAATAATAAAAAAACCATCTCTAACTAAAATGCTTCTGAACTGTAATAATCAAACACAAAAATCAGTAGGGCAATGACAAGATAAACAGGTGTTTCACTGATACCTTAACATCTCTATGGATGTGTCCATGGGCATGAAGATAAACAAGAGCTTTAAGAACCTCGCGCAATAAAGTAGCAATTACAGGCTCTTCAAAACCTTCCGGATAAGTAGATTTCATTATATGAAGGCAAGATCCCCCAGACATGTACGGCATCACAACCCAAAGGCAGTGGCCAGTAGTGAAAGAGCAATGTGCCTGTAATAAATTTGGATGATCTATCAAGCTCATTGTCTGTACCTCTCGGCGGATACCATCCTGCATAATTTGCAAAGAATAAGTATTCAATATATTTCACGAGGTTAAACTGAAAGGCTTGAAACAAGCATCAGTCACACATGCACACATTTGTCATGACTTCTAAATTTAATAAATTGATTAAAAAAAAAAAAAGTTTCTCCTTGTTATTAATTATGATTTTATTGCAGAGGCCTTAGAGAGATGTTTAATTAAGAAGAAAACTCCCTTCATAAGAAATATATATGGTACAAAATAAAATAACATGACAAAAACAAAACCAACACATTTTGCCGTATGCAGAACCGAATCTGGCACAGATCCTGGGGGTAAAGTGTTGCTAAATTTATAACGCCCACAATCTCATATGTGACTGGATTGAACCCAAAAAAAAAAAAAAAAAAGATCTAGATAGGTTTGATTCATTGAGGAATGAGCATTAATCCAATTTTTCAATTTTTGAATTACTTCGAATTTGCTTTTCCCATTTTTAGGCAATTCCAAGATTTGGAATGGAGTGAGAGCAATATGCTCTTTATGAGACACAAGGTAGCTCCAGCTAGGAAACTTATATACAAAGAGCTGAATATACTAGGTTGCACAAAAATGTGTGTGTGTGTCAATTCAAGCCTAGAAAAGTATGAGAGAACCATAGAACCATGTTGCAACTTGCAATGGATTCAATATCAAAAGCAGTAAATGGATAGCTGAAAAATCAATATATAGAAAGGCTTTTTCTTTTTTTTTTTATCTGTACATGTGAAGATAGAGGATAAAGTACTATATGAAGCTGATCAACATAACACAGGTGATAACAATTGTGAAGAATATATATGAACATATAGGGATTAATCAAAAGTACAACCAAAACATAAATTTCTGAATTAATCAGTGAGACAGTAGCCCACATACCAGGTCATTATTACACTTTTCCATATCAAGAACCTTGATAGCAACAATCTCATTAAGTGGAACGCAGAGAGCCCTGTAAACAGTGGCACTGACGCCTTCACCAACTTCCTCGTATAACTTATAATCTTTCGCATCAACAGGAAATTTTTTCTCTGATACATGCTCCATGGTTTATTCTTATAGCGCAACATTAACACCCAATTTACTCCTAGATGTTCCAAAAATCATGAGCAAAATGCATACTGAGGAAATGAGATTCAAATCAATGTGTGGTTTCTTCCAATTTGGTAGCATTTTCCCCCTGTTCAATCCAAGATAGTATATGAATCCAATAACTTCATCAAGATGATTTCTTACCCAATATTGTTGCAGCATGCAGAACTATACGAACTCAAAAAGCCTATTTAATCTAAGTACC
>JAESVK010001230.1:1042198-1053999 GCA_017140935.1 Hamamelis virginiana
TCTCAAGAACGCATTTAGGACTGAAAATGAATAGAAGTAGGTATAGAGAAAACCAAACGCATATCCAGCATCTTCTGCAAAGCCACAGAGCAATAATATCAAACTCTGAACCACCAAATATGCTCCAAAATCCAACTAAAATGTCTTCTGTATAAGGTGCTTGCAAAAGATAAAGGAGTTATAGGACTGGGCCAAAAATAGGCAGATAACTCCTAAAAAACCAAAAAAGGTAGTAATTGGAATGGTATTGAACCTGTAGAGGAAAAACAAAAGCATCATTTAAATGATTTAAGAATAATAATCTCAACATAATTATGGAAAAACAAAAAGGATAAAACAGACAGTACACTTAATGGAATAACATGGAATATCGGTGACTGGACAAGTTTGAGAATCAAAACAGGTTGAGCATGAGGAACTCAAAGAAGTCACAGCATTAGCAATGGCACCAGGGTGGGTTTAGGACAGGGCATCCTCAACCCCATCCCACCCCAGTCTCATCCCAAGCCCAGTAAGGGTTTGTAATATCATTTGCGCACTGTTTAAAGGAAAAGCTTCCCAACTCATCCGCACCAGCCACAGCCTGTTTATTATGACTGAGACAGGTCGAAACAGGTTAGGTAACCCTAAAGAAAAACATTTTTATGACATGCTTAAATTCAACACACTAGAAATCTGAAGGTCTGAAAAACAGATGCTAGAATCTAAAAAATAATGAAAAATGAGTAGCAATAGAAATCAAAAGAGAGGAAAAGCTAGAGGCAACAAAACCCTAATAGCTTTGGCATCAAAACACTTACTGAAGCAGAAGAAAGCTATCAATCTGATGTTCTTATATTTTCCCTAATTATTAAAGAAAGCAAAAAAAAAAAAAAAGCAAAATAAACCCTAAAAAAGAACCCAACAAAAAGGAGGGGGATGAGGGAGCTTTAAAAGCAGAACCTTGAGGTTGCCCTACCAAATCCCCAAGTTTTAGTTTTCCTTTCTAAAATTTGGTTCACCAGGTGGCTTACACATATTAAGGATTTCAGTTATTTAACCAAGGAGACAGGGCAACTATGACAATAATAAAATATACTGGTTATAACAAAGTGAGTTCCAAGCAGGGTGGCCAAAATCCTATCCCAATCTGAACCCGATCTAGGTTTTGAAAATTCTCCATAAAGCCCCCCTACTTCGATTAACAACTCCTAAACCGAGTACATCCTTATTCCCAATCCCTCAATCTTCCTTCTATAGTTGTGCAAATAATTGCACCACCTCCTCTTAAAACCCTCCAAATGAAAACACCCCTTCCCCCGCCCCAGAAAAATATGCCAACTCAACCAGATAGCATGCCTTTAGACCCAACCCCTTCAGCACACCCACCTGCTATGGCCACCAGATAACACTAAATTGGGTTTGCTGACCCAATTCCCTAAATCCCTCAGGCCAAACAGAGCAATGTTATCTACTTCTATTGTAGAACACACACTCTCTATCCTATCCTTCAACATAGCCACCAGATAACACTAAATTGGGTTTTCGGGCCTAATTCCCTAAATCCCTCAGGCCTAACAGAGTAATGTTATCTACTTCTATTGTAGCACAGATACTCTCTAACCTATCCTTCAACGTACCCATGCCCAAAGTTCCAATTTTTTTCTCACAAGTAAATCCAATCAAAAAAAAAAAAACTTCTCAGAAATAATACATTTAATCTCCTACTACGCATCAATGCCACACTTCTTATTAGTCTTCTGGTAGCAAAACAAGCAAACACCAATCTACATAGAATAGCCCTTCCTTGCAAAACTACTCAAAACTTTGATTTGCCATGTAACTGATCCCACATCCCCTCTCGCAAAACAAAAATAAAGTAACTTGGCATTTCGACTACTGGTCCAAAGTTCACCATTCTGATAAGCGAAGTAAACATACTATAAACAAAATCCGCTATCTCCCCTTCTTAAATAATCAAATCGAAATTGTAAACTTGCAATAATCAGCCTAAATTAAATCATTATATTTAATTTTAAAATCAAAACAAAACTTCATGATCAATGAATTGAGAATATAAATAAGCATAACAAGATTGATATTGTACAAAAACGGATATATACGAGAAAATTCAATGGTGTCAACACATGAACCATAGATTCATCAAAGATATGAGTAAGGACCTAGGGTTTCGCTACCAAGTAAGAGTCCGTTCTGTCACTGACAGAACTCAAACCAGAACTGAATCTGAGCAGTTCGGATGAGTCGAAGCCCTGACAAAACGGCGTCGATTAGCTGGCGTTCTTCTACTAGTCTGCCGTAGACGATGGTGATAGAATCACATACAGCTCCCTCCCTCCCTCTCTCTCGTATATATAAACACACGTATATTTCTCTCTCTAACAGTTGTCTGCAGGTTCCACGATCGAATCTCTCACCGTTAACAGGGAAGAAAAAGCAAACCCCCTTTTTTCCCCTCCACAGTCCGTGTTTGGCAGCAGAGAATATGTGGAAAAAGAAAAGAAAAAAAAAAAAGAAAGAGAGAGGGAGAACAACAGCGAGGCAAATGGCTGTGGGGCCCCGGTGAGAGATTTGAGCTTCGGTAGGTGAATAAAACGGCAGGTCTGTTCAAATTACCGGCGATTTATCACTGGAGATAGATCGAAGCGGAGTGATAACGTCACCCGAGAGGGACGTGTCTATGGTCAACCACAAGATATGATTGGAGGAAATTAGATATGAGATCAATTTCTAATGATCGAACTGACCTGATCTTTTCTTGTGCTATACCGATAAGGGAATGGACGGACCGATCTCGGCGCACGTGATTAGTTGGTACGTTTTGAATTGCGAACGGTTTGGTGACGGAAATGTACTGGAGCTCACATGAGTTTTTGCCACGTGTAGTCAAGTCTTTCTCAAAGAGTCCTGAGAGAGTCACTGCAGGGATCTTTTGTAGCAGTACAAATCTCCATTTCCCAGTTAACTGGGTCTTTGCTAAAGCTTATGGGCCTAGAAAGTTATCAGTTGGGCTTGAATCCATACACAAGATGGGAAGAGAAAAATTGGGCCGGGCTGAACAAATTCTTTTTTCCTTTTGATAATGTAGAAATCCATTAATCCATGGTGGAAAACTATGACCCATTTCAGATAAGCTAAAGACGCGTTTGGATAAGTTCCTATTTCCTATTTTTCTACTTTTAAAAGTTAAAAAATGAAAGTTTTTTATATTTTTTATAGTGCAAAATTTTGGTAGTTACTTTTAAAAGTTGAGTAAGTAAATATTTACTACTACCTCAACTTTTTAAAGTAACTACAAATTTTTTCAACTTTTTACTTTTAAAAGTAAAAAAAAATAAAAAGAGGTAGAAACTTATCCAAACGGGCCTTAAGTAATTTCAGTTCTTTTAGCTAGATTATAAATGTGACTAAAAGCAATCCCATTAAATTTCATAGCCAAAGTTTAAATATCATCCACCAAATTCATGATATTCCAGTGCTGATTGTAAATCCCACATATTTCTTTAATGATTACTTTAGGAATTTCTTTCTACTTTAATATTGTGAATGCCTTTTCTTTGAACCATAAATAGACTACTCTTGAAAGCTTTACATTTTGCAACCAAGATTGACACTATTCCATATTAAAAGAAGCCACAGTTAATCTTTTCTGGCGATATAAAGTGCATCGGACATATAGTTGTGTCTGGTGATCTTCGTAGGATTAGTTGTAGTACAGATTTTGAAAAATCGATCGATGAATTAGATTCTCCTCTTATCTATGTCAAGTCCGCCAAAAATCACAATGATTCACCGGTCAGTTTTTGAAAAAATCAACTGTGAAAAAATGACGACATTTTGAATAACAAAAAAGTTATAATTTTTCATAGTGACATTTTAAAAAAACTAACCATTAGATCACTGTGATTTTTCAAATGTCTGACATATATAAGAAGTCTATCTCGCTAAACCAGTAATAGATTTTTCAAAATACGTTCTTCAATTTTCCCTCTAAAATTTACCCGACACAACTTTAAATCAAGTACAACTTATATTAGCATCTCTCTTTTCCCGTCCTTCCCATCCTTCATAATCAAGCCTTGAGCAACTCATTTGTTATTGATGATGACAAAAGTCAGATAAAACAATAATAAAAGATAGACTCTGGGATTTCCCTTAGGAAGATCTCAGATGACTTGCACCGGTGTGGTGTTTTGCCTGAAAAAGCTCCGATGATAAAATTAGTGTTCAATTTGATAAGAACATAATCAGAATGTAACTCTTGTTTTGAGATTTATATCACTTACCTCTTTTCAATGGAGGTCTGTCCTTTATATAGGCCTAATCCCTTGTCATTGGCCGCCTTCATCTTGTCATTCAAGAAGGTTTATCTTCTGAATCTGGATATTTCATGTGGACAAATCTTCAAAATACGTCAGATCAATTAAATGCAATTAAATGCTTGAAATATCTATCCAGCTAATACTGAATCGTCATAAGTTTGGCGGTTTTGAGTCAAATCGAGATATTTTAGTAAATTTATTCAGATCGGGTGACTAAGACAGTGTTTGGATAGGGCAACAACTATAGATTGGGAACATACAAGTCTCGAATGGTTGACGAAGAATCAGATCGGTTTTTACCCTCTTCAGTTGCCCCTACTTTCGTGAAGTCGGTTTTAGAGATAAGAAACTTTGCGGAAGTAAATTCAAATCGATATCTTTAAAGGCAAGCAGGTCGGGTGTAGTAAGATCAATCTTGGAAGCATATGTCTTAGATCGGTTTTTTCACATAAAAAACATGTCGGTCTATTCAGTTAGGATTTGGTAAAACTTTATTTAAAATCCGTATCAATTATCAAATCGTCATAAATGCTCTTTTAGTGGCTCGAGGTACGGCAGTTGTCTTTTTGGGAATCGAGATCGTCAGGACGGCGCGGGAGGCGTAATGATGAATATGCCTGTCGTTTGAATTTGGCGTGTAGGTTTTTGACGCGTGTCATGGTAGAATCAGTTGCTTGTTCAACAAGCCACGTATAAAACAAAACAGTGGTTTTGTTTTTTCCCCCCATTTCTTCTTTCATACTCGAGAAAAACCTTTCGCCGGACTGCTCAAGAGCTCGCCGGAAAAAAAACCTTCGATTCCTCAGAGTTTTCCATCTCAGTTTGTCATTTTAAAGCCTTTCGCACCGTTTAAAAGAGGTATTTTTCCTTTGCACCCGTTCATTTGGATTTTTTCCATTTATCCAAACAACCTAGAAATGTCTAATCAGCAAGTTCCCCTAGGTCACCGTGGATCAGACAATCGGGGTGGGTCTGGAACTAGTACATCTGGATCCATCTTCGATACCTTAGAGGTTGACCCAATTCAATCCCTTCCTCCTAATCCGATCAACCGATCTGATGATGAGCTTCCTAGCCCCCCATTTCCATTTGTTCATATCAACCTTTTAGAAGAAGAGAGAGAGACTGAGATCAGGAGGTCGTATTACATTCCCAATTCGGTTAGTGTCCGAATTCCTAGGCCGAAAATTCGGGCTACCGATACTCTTCCTGGGGAAATATGTTTTTATGAGGAAACCTTTAAAATGGGACTTAGGTTACCCCTGCAACCCTTCATTAGAGAAGTACTCCACCAGCTCGGGGTAAGTCCAGTTATGCTTACATCGAACTCATGGAGGGTGCTCCTTGGGTTCATGGTGTTATGGAGATCGCTCGGATGGACACCGAACTTCCATGACTTGAAGTTTATGTGTTTCGTCAAAGAGAACTCCCGGGCTTCTCCTGGCTGGTGGTACTTAGGAAACCGTACAAAGAGACCGGGCATCGGGGATCTTCCCTCTTCGATCAAAGGGTGGAAGAACAAGTATTTCTTCGTCAGTGGGCCTGGATGGGAGTTCGGGGAAGATGAGGAACGCACGTTTCCTGTTCCAAGAGATTGGAGCCCCCGCCCGGGGTTTTTTTTATATTTTTCCCTTTTTTTTTTTTTTTTTTAATGATAGTATATACACCTTGTCGATCCCGAACTAATAAAATTTTGTCTTTTTGCAACGGACAAAATTCTCCGATGTGGAACGTTAACTGATCGTATTATTGGTCGGATTGATCGGTTGTGGAGGGAAGAGCGCGGTTTCAACCACTTGCGTGACGATCGAATTTGGATCCCCCTCTATTTGGCTCATCAGTCTCCGGTAGTTCCTGTCGATCTGGTCGAGAGGTTATTTCGTGATAAAACAATTGATGGCCATCCGATCAGACCCTATTTAGACCGATCAAGAAACTTTGCCATAACAGCAAAAGAAAGAGCGGACGAGCAAAGGATTCTTGGAGAGATCAGAGATCGGGCCGAAAGACAAAAAATCAGTAGGAAAAGAACTTATCAAGCCCGAAAAGGTAGCCTTATGCGCTTAATTTACATTTTTTTTTTTTTTTGTTTCTTGCTGATAAGACATCTATTTTTTCAGCCATGAATATTGATATCGACGATGTTCTCGGGGGAGTCATACCCGAGGAAGAATCTCCTGCTGTTCATCCTCCTCCAGTAAGCGTGGCCAAGGTGTCGGCCCAAGATTCAAAAAAGAAGAAAAGACCACGGGCTGAAGAAGATGTCCCCTCTGGAGTCCCGATCAGTAGGAGGGTCGGCTCTGGATCTGCTTCTGGATCGGGTGCTGGCATTCGCCCCGGTCGGACTTCGGCGGAAAACTGGCTGAGCGCTGGGTCAGGTGCACCCCTCATTCTGTCTGGTCTTACCGTGGCTAGTTCTTTTGTGAATAGCCCGAATGCCAGTTTGAAGGCCCTTGAGGGTCTATATGGGTCGGCTGACAAGGAAATTATTTCTCAAATTCCTCAGTCCGAACTTCCCGAGCTCCTAGCTCATGCTGCAATTAAGGTACTTGATAATGAATTTTCAGTTTTCTGTGTTGATATATAAATGTTCTTACATTCCCCCTTTTGTTTGTAGACTGCACTCATCGGCCTCCACTCCCTTCGAGAAGCCCGGGATGCTCGAAGATCCAAGGCTAATATAGATATAATTAATAAAAAATTAAAGGAGTCTGTGGAGGAGATATCTAGTGAAGTCCGATCAATCCAAGCCGTGCTGGAGGAAAAGAGATCAAAATTTCGAGAGCGCGAAGATGAGTTTACTCGAAAAATTGATCGATTACAGACCGAGCTGGAGAGAGCCAAGGCTGCCGAGAGGGAGAGTGCTGAAAAGGCGGTTTCTGAGTACCGTTCCTCCGATGAGCTAAAAGCATTGATCACGAAGGAAGCTGAGTCTTTTTTAGTAAAAGGGTTCAATGGGGCACGGGATCTGATGAAAAGGTTTTTTCCCGACGCCGATTTTTCGAAAATTACTCTGGCTAAATTGAGGGCTCAACTTCAAGCTGATCTAGCACAAGCTAATCAAGAGCGCGAAGCTGTTCAAGAGAATATTAATAACCAATAAGTGACTGATCAGAACGCTCCGATCTACGCTCCTTCAACTCCAGTCGATCCCTCAACCTCTCAAGATCAGACTAACACTCCGACCTCCCGTGGCAAGGCCATTGACCTAGATTGAGCCTTTTTCTGAATATTTTGTTGTTGCTGATGTGATTATGTAATATCGATGCTTTTTTGTAATGAAAAGTTCATTTCTGGTTTCTATGTGTTATTTTTTTTGTTTGTTGTATGTCGCCATCTCCCCCAGTTCGGGGTGAAGTAGAGAATTTCGAAGTACTTCACATCGAATTAGTATATCATAAGTTGAAAAAACACCGAACTGAAGTCACTAGGGTAACGTTTATACGTTTATGCCCTTAAATCAATCCCATGATTTGTGTGAAGAGCAAAATATAATTGCTGGCCCGAGATCGGTCGGGACTTGAAATGTCGAATGCAAAAGAAATGACCAACCAAAAAATTAATCATTTAAACATAACATTGAAATATTACTCGTAAGATAAAGAAATCGGGAAGATAACAAAGATATATATATGGACCAAACAGATATATAAAGAAGTCACAATCACAAAAAATGAAGAGCATATCACAAAAATGAAGAGCATAATCACAAAAATAAACCATACTCTTCAAAAAAGAACCAAATAAGCAGATCGGGATACCGCAAACGGTAATACACGTATTCCTTTAGGGGTAATATTTTTTAAGATGGGTAGCATTCCAAGGACGAGGGAGCATTTTTCCGTCCAGATCAGCGATCCAGTATGTGCCTATCCTATTGAAATTTTTAACTTGATAAGGTCCTTCCCAGTTAGGATCAAGTTTATTAGGGCGAAGAACCTTTTTAAGAACAAGATCACTAGGTCGGAAATGCCGAATTTTCACATTTTTGTTGTAAGCTCGAGCCATATACTGTTTATAAGAAGCTATACGGAGTCGGGTTGTTTCTCTTTTTTATTCTAACATATCAAGGTTAAAGCAGAGCTCTTGATCATTGATATCTTGATTGAATGTCTCTAGTCGATAACTTGGTAGACCGATCTCGACAGGTATAACTGCTTCGGTTCCAAAAGTGAGAGAAAATGGAGTTTCGCCTGTAGAAACCCGACTGGTAGTGTGATACGCCCATAGAACTGAAGGGAGATCCTCCACCCATAATCCTTTAGCCTTTTCCAGCCTTTTCTCTAAAGAATGAATGATCGTTCGGTTTGTTACTTCTACCTGCCCATTAGCTTGTGGATGACCTGGAGAAGAGAAATTGTTCTGAATACCGAGATCCTGACATAGCGTGCGTAATCCAGAATTATTGAATTGAGTCCCATTGTCGGCAACTATAATTCGCGGAATACCGAAGCGACAGATGATACTCTCCCAAATGAAGCTTCTGATACTGCTTTCGGTGATTATGGCAACGGGTCGGGCTTCCACCCATTTGGTGAAGTAATCAATAGTAACTATCAAAAATTTCTTTTGACCCTTTGACGTAGGAAGTGGTCCCACTATATCAATACCCCATTGTGCAAATAGCCAAGGGCTAGAGATCGGGATGAGCATGCTGGGTGGTTGATGAGGTATAAGAGCAAAACGCTGACATTTATCACATCTACGAACCAGATCGGTGGCATATTTCTCCATTTGAGGCCAATAGTACCCATGCCGAGCTACCTTTTTTGCAAGGGATCGGCCCCTGCATGATTTCCGCAAATACCTTCATGGATCTCACGGAGCACGTAGTTGGCCTCATCGGGTAAAACACATCGTAAGCACGGCCCATAATATGATCGTCGATAAAGGTGGTTATTGATAATACAATACCGAGCTGATCTACACCTCAAACGTCGAGCTGCTGCTTTATCCGTAGGAAGAACACCAGATGTGATATAATATTTGATTGGATCAAACCATGTTGACTTTGTTTGGACATTGTAGATCGGTTTATCAATTTGGTTTATAAGAGGTCTTTCAACCAATTTGATCATGACCGACCTTGGGAGATCAGTATGTACTGCAGAAGCTAAATTTGCCAATGCATCAGCATGGCAATTTTCGTCCCTTGGAATCTGGTTGATAGAAATTGATGTGAAGTAGGTAAAAGCCTCGAGAGCTTTGGCTAAGTATTTTTGCATTGACAACTCCTTTGTTGAATAGGTTCCGTTGATTTGATTAACTATCAATTGAGAGTCGCTGAAAACTTCTAGCTTTTGAACCAAGAGATCGGTTGCCACTTGTAGTCCTGCAAGTAGAGCCTCATATTCTGCTTCGTTGTTTGTTGTTTTGAAATTAAGCCGTAAAGCTAGTTCCACATTTTCTCCATCAGGGGAGATCAATACAATTCCTGCCCCGGACCCCTTTTGATTTGAAGAACCATCAACAAATAAATGCCAATTTTGAAGGTGGATTTTATTTTCGTCACCTTTGCACGCTGATGCTGTCGATTTGGTCGGGGCATAGCTTTGTTCAGGTTGAAGGTCTGGTGTGAACTCGGCTATAAAATCAGCCAATACTTGGCCTTTAATAGCGAGGCGAGGACGATATTCAATATCAAACTCTCCCAATTCCACCGCCCATCGGATCATTCTTCCAGAGGTATCAGGTCGGTGAAGTATATGCCTCAGAGGTTGGTTGGTTAATACAATGATTGGATGAGCTTGAAAATATTGTCGTAACTTTCGTGCCGAAGTAACAACAGAAAACGCCAACTTTTCAAGTAAAGGATACCGATCTTCAGCACCAATCAAAGTTTTACTGATGTAATAGATCGGTCGTTGTACTCCTTTATCTTCTCGAATGAGCACCGAACTGATGGCTGATGATGAAACACCGAGGTAAAGAAATAAAGTTTCGCCTAGCAAAGGTTTTGAGAGGAGGGGTGGAGACCCAAGATACTGCTTTAATTGTTGAAATGCTTCTTCAGCTTCGGCAGTCCATTGATATATCTTTTTCCTTTTGAGAACTTTGAAAAAATGAAATCCTTTTTCGGAGGATTTAGAAATGAACCTGTTTAAAGCAGCCATCCGTCCTGTTAATTGTTGAATTTCTTTGATTGTAGTCGGGGATTTCATGTTGAGTAGAGCCTGAATCTGATCGGGATTTGCTTCTATTCCTCTTTTAGTCACTAAAAAGCCCAAGAATTTTCCCGATGAGACACCGAACGAACATTTGGTCGGATTAAGCCTCATCTCGAAGCGTCGCATAATTTTGAAAGCTTGATCCAGATGATAAATATGATCGGGTGCCTTTAGAGTTTTGACAACCATATCGTCAATGTAGACCTCCATAGTTGACCCTAATAAGCCGTCGAACATCCTTGTAACGGTTCGTTGATATGTGGATCCCGCATTTATTAATCCAAAAGGCATTCGAAGATAACAAAACATACCGATGGCGGTTATGAATGCCGTTTTTTCTTTATCGGTAGGATCCATCTAGATCTGGTTGTAGCCCGAGTATGCGTCCATAAAGCTTAGGAGCTCATGGCCCGCTGTTGCATCGACCAGTTGATCTATTCGAGGAAGAGAAAAACTGTCCTTTGGACAAGCTTTATTTAGATCGGAGAAGTCGATGCATACTCTCCATTTACCGGTTTTCTTTTTGACCACCACACAATTGGATAACCAATTTGGATAAAAGACTTCTCGAATGAAACAAGCTTTAAGAAGTTTATGAACCTCCTCTTGAATTGCTCGGGATTTTTCTTGTGAAGTGACACGCTTCTTTTGTCGGATCAGTTTAAAGGACGGATCAACGTGTAATTTATGCATCGCAATGGTTGGGTCGATCCCTGGCATATCCTCATGACCCCATGCAAAGATATCATAGTTTGCCCTTAAAAATATTGTGAGGTTGACTTTAATCGAATCAGGAAGGTCGGATCCTATGTTGACAGTTTTGTTGGGATCGGTAGGATGTACCTGAATTTCCGTTAGGCCCTCCAGAGGAGTTGATTTTGGATTTTGCTCGTCTTGAAGATCATCGATCCCGGTATCCTGTAATTGCTATGGAAGATCGGTATGCAGTTTCTCTGCTTTATTTTGATTTAAAGACTTTGAGGGAACGATCAGATTCATTGGCGGGATATGCATGGCTTTTTCTCCAGGTGATCCCTCGTTGTAAGAAAGGGCGATGTTGAAGCAAGATCGGGCGATTGCTTGATCTCCTTTAGCCTCTCCTGTTCCATGAGACGTGGGAAATTTCATGCAAAGATGGAGTGTTGACGTTGCTGCTCCGAAATCATTGAGGCTAGGTCTCCCGATGATAGCATTATACGCAGACGGACAGTCTATGATCATAAAAGTTGCGTCTCGAGTAGCTTGAGTCGGGGAATCTCCAATTGTAATCGGTAAGTTTGCCCAACCAAGTGGCTGTAAGGACGATCCATTG
>JAESVK010001230.1:1054099-1083420 GCA_017140935.1 Hamamelis virginiana
ATGATTGCTTTAATTACTAATGGGTCATCATGAGGTAAGTGAACTCCCTTCAGATCGTCTTGAGAGAAAGATAAAAGACCGTAACGCTTGGAGATAGGTCGGTTAATGCTCATTACTTGGTCCGACGGGAAAGTTTGAGCCGACCTTGCATATGTTTTTCTGGATGAGCTGCTTTCTCCGGCGTATGTAAAACTTCCATGAATGGTATCAATTACTCCTGCTATTCTTTGTTGCTGATTTGGCTGCTTTGAGTCGGGATCAGGACGCACTTGAGAATGAATATCATCTTTTGATGGATCGATAAATTCTTTCAAATACCCACGTTTGATGAGACGCTCTACCTCATTTTTTAGGTCAAAACAATCCTCGGTGACATGCCCATGATCCCGATGAAATGCGCAATATTTATTTTTGTCCCTCCTCTTTGGATCCGATCGCATCCGCTGTGGCCATTTCATAAAAGGCTGGGTTTCAACTTCGCTTAGAATTGCATGGATAGGTTGACGTAGTGGCGTAAAAGATGTGAATCGTCTTGTTGGAGATCGGTTTCCTTCAGGGGCATCAGTTTTTTGTTTTTTATCCGGTTGTTTCTTCTCATCAGGTTCACGCTCTTTTCGTTTCTGAATGGGCTCTTGTTTCTTTTTATCAGAGTCAAATAGATCATCTACCCCGATATACTTCTGGCCCTTTCTAACAGCTCGGTAAGGGTTTTTGGTTCCCTTTTTACAAACGAGACTCTGAGGCTTCTGGTCCTGAGTCCCTTCATCATTGCTGTCATAGCTACGCCCTCATTAAGTACATCGATCTCAAGCAAGGCCGAACTAAAACGTTGTAAATAAGACTTTAAGCTTTCATCTTTCTCCTGATCAAGACTCAAGAGATACGTTGCGGGCTTTTTAGGCCGATGATTGCTTACAAAGTTTGCTACAAGTGCCGAGCTGAGTTGTTGAAACGAACTAATAGAGTGCGGTGGTAATCTTTGGAACCAAGTTCGTGCTGGTCCTTTGAGGGTCATAGGGAAGGCGCGGCACATAATGGGATCCGACACACCTTTCAGATACATGTGGTCTTTAAAGGTGAGCACATGCTCTCGGGCATCATTGGTTCCATCGTAAGAATCAATAATTGGTAGTTTAAACTTATCTGGTAATGCTTCTTGCAAGATCGTGACCATAAAAGGAGAAGAATTGTCGATTGCTGCTCCTTCGGGTTTATTACTTCGCGCTGGCTCCTTTTCTTTATGATTGGATGTGCATCGGGTCGGCTCCGGTCTGTGAGATTGCGCTGCAGCAAGATCATGCTCTGGACGCCGTCTGTCGGGATTCACGGTCCTTCTTTTGGAACCAACCTCCGAACTACTCCCCTCTTCCTCGTTGAAACAATGAAGCCGAACTGGAGTACGTCGGCTTTCTTCCACGACACGTCGTAACGGGATGGTGGCATTCACCGGTCGCTCACCAATTCGATCGGGATGGGTTGATATTTGAACTGGGTGTTGTGGGGACGGATTGTGTGAAATGATTAAATCTTGTTGGCGTGTTAGAGTCTGGATAAGCAAAGTCATGCTTTCCATTTGCTCCTGCATGTGGTTAAGTTGATGTCGGTATTGATCATTAGAAGTTGACCCGATTTCTTGGCAGGTTTGGGGATCGACCGGGGATTCGTCTGGAGGAGTTGGCCGCTCATTTTGCAAAGATGGCCGCTCTGACACAGGGGGAGATTCATCATGGGAAGCTCGTCGTGATGGTTCGGAGGTTCTCTCTAGTTGCGGTCCTGGCACCGATTGGTTAGCTAGATGGACCGAGTCGATATTGTCGTCGGCCTGTACTTCGGTCTGGATCATGACCACATCGTCAAAGAGAATTCTGTTTAAAGAAAGGCACCGAAAAGATTGAAATTTCGGGCCCCACGGTGGGCTCCAAACTGATGATGACAAAAGTCAGATAAAACAATAATAAAAGATAGACTCTGGGATTTCCCTTAGGAAGATCTCAGATGACTTGCACAGGTGTGGTGTTTTGCCTGAAAAAGCTCCGATGATAAAATTAGTGTTCAATTTGATAAGAACATAATCAGAATGTAACTCTTGTTTTGAGATTTATATCACTTACGTCTTTTCAATGGAGGTCTGTCCTTTATATAGGCCTAATCCCTTGTCATTGGCTGCCTTCATCATGTCATTCAAGAAGGTTTATCTTCTGAATCTGGATATTTCATGTGGACAAATCTTCAAAATACGTCAGATCAATTAAATGCAATTAAATGCTTGAAATATCTATCCAGCTAATACTGAATCGTCATAAGTTTGGCGGTTTTGAGTCAAATCGAGATATTTTAGTAAATTTATTCAGATCGGGTGACTAAGACAGTGTTTGGATTGGGCAACAACTATAGATCGAAAACATACAAGTCTCGAATGATTGACGAAGAATCAGATCGATTTTTACCCTCTTCAGTTATGGACAAGCCCAAGGTTTAAGATGGATCCATGTGTGATTCATATCATACTGGTGGATCCAAAACTAAAGCATCATTAGAAATTGTTCAAATATGCAATATACAGAGGATTCCTTTTATAAACTATGTGAACAGAGCATCTAATAATTTGACCAATAGTTGTCACATGCACATTCTGCACTAGATTGCAATAATAAGTAGTTAGAATGCTAGTGCAACTGTCATAGACATGGCAATCATAACTATGAACCTCAAAATTTCTAGGTGCTAGAACACCCCAAAGTCCACCCAAAATGAAATCTCTCTCTATATATATATATATATATATATAATGAGATTTCTTAAAGCAACTCCAGTTACTCCAACTATTGAAAAATTTAGTCAAAATGTCTAATCAAACCGTAAAGTTGTCACTAATGATCTAGATATTTGATTAGACATTTTCGCTTACTTTCAAATGACTACTCAAAGAGGAGAGACAGCAGTAGTTGTTCTTGTCGTCTCACTAGTTTTCCACAAATACTTTTCTTCGGTGTGTAATTTAAATTTAAAAAATAATAAAATATTAATAACCCATCAAAATGACCAATGTGGTTGAAGTGTATATAATTTTATAATTAGTTAAAATGGAAAAAATAATAGCATCTCCAATTCTGTAAGGCAAAACTTCATGTTAAATATTTTGCCTAACTAAATCCAAAACTTGCTCTTTAATAGATGAGGCAAAAGGTTAGGTATTTTGTCTACGTATCCAAAGGGGTGGTAAATCTAGCAAAATAAGAGAAGATAGAACAGGAATGGCAAAATTCGACAAGACCACGAACACAATACGAATCTAACACGAAAGTTAATAAGTTAGAGTTAATCGTGTTCGGGTCAAAAGGATAAATCTGTTTAACCTGTTTGATTAAACGTGTTGTATTCGAGTCGCCTTGCGTAACCTGATATTGATCAATTTAACTCGTTTAATTTAACACTATTAAATTACTTGTTGGGATAAAATGGAATTTTTATTAGAAACCTTAGATATAATGTAAGATGCCTATTTACGCCAATATTTTTTTTACAAAAATGCTCTTATCTAAAACTCATAACTACACTAATACCAATGCTTTTTTTTCAACAAAAATGCCCTTATGTAAAATGTATTACTGTACTAATACCATTATAAGGGTCAAAATGACACTTTTTAAAAAATTCCCATTGGAACCCCCAAGGGCCCAATCCTCAACTTAAAATTGGATTCCTAACTTATTGAAGAATTCCCAATCCCCAACCAAAAGTAAGGGTGTGCAAAAACCCGTCGGACCTGACCCCATCCGCAATCCGCGGTTACAATAGTTAGGCGGGTTGCGTTGGGTGGATTTGATGAATTTTTGGCGGGTTGGGTCGGTTGGCAAGTATATAGGTGACAACCCGCCACCCCCCGCCAAATAATTATAAATAAATAAATAATATATTTATATAAAATAAATTTTATTACTACATTATATTTTCCCTTAATTGGATATGTTTGCAAGTTAGTGTTTTTTATTTATTTAGAGATGTTTATTATGATAGTTTGAATATGCACTTATTTTATTTGATATTATTTCAATTTTGAATGTGAAACCATATGTTAGTATGTAAGATTTTTTAATAATAATAAATCTTTATTATTATGTATCTAGTTAGTAGCTTCTATTGTTGTAGGGCAATTTATTTTGGCACTTTAGTTTATTAATATTGGAAGAATTATTTGGATTATAGTTTAATTATTAAATAACACAATATTGTATTGTTATATACGAATTTGAGGTGTTTTTGCTTGTTAAAAATATTTTAAGAACTTAGGTGTTTATAAAAAAAAAATAGTAATGTTTCACTCGTTCAATCCGCCCAACCTGCCGGTTGAAACCCGCTATATATTTAACAAATTCGCCGGTTATTGAGGTATGTGGGTGGGAGAATTAGCCACCCGCGAAGGACGGGTTGGTTGACGGTTTTACCCTCCACCCGCCCTCACCCGACCGGCGCACACCCCTACCAAAAGGGCATTTTTTTCATAAAAAAATTGCTATGGGCTAGGTGCCTTGGTGTAAATATTTTTGGATCGAGTTCATTTCCATAATATTTGAATAACTTGGGTTTATTACAGATAAATACCCTTAATTTTTTTATTAGATTTTATTTTAAAATGATGTGATTTTATCATTTTATATTTTATAATAAAGGAAATCAAGGAATTAATTAGATCATGTTAAGATAGATCCAAGTACAATCACTTCATGTTCAAATTTATGACAATTTTAATAAAATACATCATGTTCGGCTTAACACATATACTCGAGTGCATGTTTTATAATCCTGTCACGCATCCAACCAATTAACATGAATTGCTACAACTAAAAGTAAATTTTAGTTCAAAATAATTCAAAAAATATATTAACATATAAATGACCAGCATGAAAATGAAACACTCTTTATATAGGAAAAATAAGAATCTTTTAATTTAAATATTTTTACTAGATACCTTCTCTTGACACAATTAATTAATATTGATTTGAAATACTCTAAAGATAACCACATTCAGAGTTTT
Organism: Hamamelis virginiana; assembly: GCA_017140935.1. Lineage (NCBI taxonomy): Eukaryota > Viridiplantae > Streptophyta > Magnoliopsida > Saxifragales > Hamamelidaceae > Hamamelis > Hamamelis virginiana. The sequence continues at coordinate 1,059,135 of JAESVK010001230.1, forward strand.
TGGTAAGAGAGCTATAGTTTTATGAGTAATGTTATTTCATCAATCTATTTTACTTATCTTTTTCCACCATATTAGTTTGTAGTTGGTACAGTACTCGTTAATAAAATTAATATTTTTATCCTCTTAAAATCATTAATATAATTAATTTATGTAAAATGCATTGTTTTAAAACCTGGACCATTCATCGAACCGGAAAAGTTATTGGGTTAAGGGTCAACCGGTTGAACTGCCAGGTTAAACCGTGACGTCATAAATATATTATTTATTTATTTATTTCTTAGAATAAAAGCTGTAAAAGATTCAAAATATAATTTTTTTAAAATGTTTGTACAATCAATTCATATATTTGACTTTATGTGCAGTCATCAAAATTCAAAATTGATAATTACTATTGATCATTTTTATTATATATATTTTTTAAAATGCAAGATTAGAATATTGTATTATTAAATTAGGTGCTTTGGTTTCTTTTTGTTATTTGTGGTTTTTTAAGACTAATTTGCCTTTTTAATTTTCTTGGCTTTAAGAGATTTTAAAAATATTGGGACTATTTTAATCATTTTAGCATCTTAAAAAATATTTAAAAAAAAAAAAAAAACAAACAAACGGGTTGATCGATTTTTTAACCGGTTGAACTGGCAGAACTGCCGGGTTGAACGTTTTTTTTTATAAAATGGATTTTTGTGGGTTAAACCAACTGGAGAGAGGATCGATTTCTGATTCAATCGGTTGAACCGGCCAGTCTAATCCGAATTTGATAACAATGGTAAAATGGGTGGTTAAATAAAAATCCTTTCAAAATCGATAATACAATGAGTTCACCTTCACGTGAAATGGATGGATAAAGATAGGTGAAGTAGGGAGTAACATGTACGCGAGCGAGAGTGTGTGGGACGCATCACTTTACTGTCATGTTTTGCTGTTTTGTGCCATGTGGACCAACGGCAATCATATCATCTACCATCTCCGTGGCACGTGGCACAGTACTACAACAGTCTAGTCAGATGGTTCCCCCGTGCATGTTCCGTCCTTTACGCCAGAAACGACCAGCATTTACCGTCGTTGAAGGACCAAAAATAATTCCGCTACGGCACAATCTTTACACTTCAAGAGGCTAGGAAACTACGTCGTTTTTCTAGTTCGCATCGCCTATCCAACGTCACTTTTCCCTCGGAAATAGACAGTTTGTGGGGGTTGATACAGTACAGCTCCAGATTGTAACATTACTTTATACTAGTTGTTGTCTGAGCATCATTTCCACGTGTACGGCATGGATGTTGACATGTGTTTGGTTAATTTCCACATCAGCTTCACCAGACTTTGTGAGAAAACGCCGAGAAAATATATAGCCTGGATGGAGTTCTACCGAGGTGTACTGCTACAATCACCTGCTTCGCTTCCCTTTTTAATATTGTATTTTGCTTCGTAGAGCGGCAAAGTTAACTAAATGCTGCAAGAGCCCACCTCTCTCTCTCTCTCTCTCTCTATATATATATATATATGAGCCAAAGCTGGAAGGAAGAGATCTTTCGAACTTCAGGTGAAAGTAAGGAATTCTCAAGGAACGTGAACTTCTAGGGTTTATAAACTCTGGCAGGCAGCTTAATTTAGTTGAAGAAAGTATCTGCAAGTTTAATAATTTAGTTGAATCATTTTTTCATTCATCACTCAGATCAATGGAGCTTCATATTTTACTGTGTTAACTCGCTTTCTCTGCTTCTCTGTAGCTCAGGGACGAAGAAACCAACGGTCATGTGTTCATCAAGTTGTTGTTTGTAGAATTGTAGTTCATATGTTTGTTTTCTTCAACTTCAATTACGCACTGTTATTATCTGTGAATGCAACTGTTGTGGATTAATGGTTTCTTTATTTTATACCATAAATTAATGGGAATTTGTGTTTAGAGAAGTAGTTATTGCTTTTTTGGGCTGTCTGTGATTTCTCCGGAAAATGAATGAGGAGAATGGGGATGGAAATTTGATTTCTTACCAGTTTTTCTCGGGAAAAGAAAGGAAAAGCCCCTTCTAGTGTATAAGGTGTGGACTCTATGGGAATCTGTGTTTAGAGAAGTAGTTTTTGCATTTTTGAGTTGTCTGTGATTTCCCCGGAAAATGAATTGAGGAAAATGGGAATGGAAATTTGACGGGAATTTGATTTCTTACCGGTTTTCTCGGGAAAAGAAAGAAAAAGCCCATCTGGTGTATAAGGTGTGTGGAATATGTCGGGCGGAAGAAGGAAAGGGGTACATTTTAGCAAACTGTATTCGTTTTCATGTTTTCGAACTTCACATAAAGGGGAACATTCCCAAATTGGGCAAAAAGGGTACTCGAGGGTAGTGTATTGTAATGATCCGGATAGCTCGGAAGCACTTCAGCTTAAATATAGAGGGAATTATGTTTCCACTACCAAGTATACGGCGGCTAATTTTATTCCAAAGTGTTTGTTTGAGCAGTTTAGGAGGGTCGCAAATATTTACTTCCTTGTCGTATCTTGTGTTTCGTTTAGTCCGTTGGCGCCTTATTCCGCTCCTAGTGTTCTTTTACCTTTGGTGGTGGTGATGGGAGTTACTATGGGCAAGGAAGCGGTGGAAGATTGGAGGCGTAGAAAGCAGGTGATCTTTGAATTTCTTTTTGTTGCTTTGAGATTTTGCTTTTGGGTCTTCCTACTGATAAAATGTTTTGCATTTTGTGCAGTTGATTTGCCTTTTGTTGCTAATTTTCTATGTTGAAGTTTGAAAGAAATTAAGCTGTTCATTTATCTCAACAATATTAGATGTTAAAAGAGCCTTATCCAAAATATGGTTTGGAATTTGGTTCTAAAATGAGGATGAGGATGTTAGTTAATATAATTAGATAATCAGCATGGCTTGCCTTAGATGGCTATTATGACAAAGATGGCATTGATGTTGCTTCCAGTGGCCATATTGATTATACTTGTTTTCTAAGAGGAAACGCTAATTGGTTCATCGGTATACTTGAAAAGGATGTTTATAAAAGAAAATGGTTCCATTCTCCTGGTTTTGTTCTAATTAATTATGCTTTAAGATATAGAGGGTGCTGCTGCTTCAGGTTCCTTACTTGAGTTTGATAACTTCAAAGTATTCTTGTTTAAAATAATACTGATCACTGAAAGGTAAATTTACCTTTTGTACCATTGTTTCATTTTAGATGTGTCTGACACTTCATTGTGAGCTTGCAGTTTGAGCGTGTTGTCTTGAGTCTTACCTGCACTCTTTCTATTCTTGGTTGCGTTCATAATCTACATTGTGCTGAATACTGTGTTGTGCAAACTTAGCTTGTCCCTTTAACCATTATTAGTTTTTCTTTCTTAAGTTAAATTGCCTCCTGAATTCATATGCAATAGCTGGATTTTGAAATGGTTTCAGGATATAGAAGCCAACAACAGAAAGGTCCACGTGTATGGAAAAGGTCGTACTTTCTATGCAACCAAATGGAAGAATCTCCGAGTTGGTGATCTCGTTAAGGTGTATAAGGATGAATATTTTCCTGCTGATCTTCTTCTGCTTTCTTCAAGCTATGAGGATGGGATTTGTTATGTTGAGACCAGGAACCTTGATGGAGAAACTAATCTAAAATTGAAGCATGCTTTGGAGGTGACATCGCCTCTACGTGATGAAAAATCCTTTCAGGAATTCACGGCAGCGATCAAGTGTGAGGACCCAAATGAAAACCTCTATTCCTTTGTTGGAACATTGCACTATAAAGATACAGCGTATCCGCTTTCCCCACAGCAGATTCTTTTGAGAGACTCTAAACTTAAAAACACCGAGTATATCTATGGCGTGGTTGTTTATACTGGGCATGACACAAAAGTGATGAAGAATGCTACAGATCCTCCTTCCAAGAGGAGTAAGATTGAGAGGAGAATGGATAAGATAGTGTATATCCTTTTCAGTGCTCTGATTTTGATATCTTTTATTGGATCTGTCTTTTTCGGAACTGAAACTAAGAAAGATATTAGTGATGGGAAGTATAGAAGGTGGTATCTTCGACCAGATGATACAACTGTGTTATATGACCCCAGAAGAGCATTGCTAGCTGCTTTTCTTCATTTCTTGACAGGCCTTATGTTGTATGGATATTTGATACCAATATCACTATATGTGTCCATTGAAATTGTGAAGGTTTGCCAAAGTATTTTCATTAACCAAGATCAGGACATGTATGATGAGGAAACGGACAGGCCAGCACGTGCACGGACATCGAATTTGAACGAGGAACTTGGCCAGATTAATACTATACTGTCTGACAAAACAGGTACTTTGACTTGTAATACCATGGAGTTTGTTAAATGCTCAATAGCAGGAACTGCTTATGGCCGTGGTGTGACAGAAGTGGAGAGGGACCTGGCGAGGAGAAAAAGGGATGGACCACCTGAAGTAGTTGATTCTTCAACTGATTTACTTGGCCATAATGGTGATGTTAGCCCACAGAAATCAACTAAGGGTTTCAACTTCAGAGATGAACGCATCATGAATGGTCAGTGGGTTAACGAACCTCATTCAGATGTCATACAGAGGTTCTTTCGAGTGTTGGCAATCTGCCATACGGCCATTCCTGATAAAAATAGAAACACGGGCGAAATTTATTATGAAGCCGAGTCACCAGATGAAGCAGCCTTTATCATAGCTGCAAGGGAACTTGGCTTTGAGTTCCTTCAAAGGACGCAAACAAGCATCTTGTTACGCGAGTTAGATCCTAGAAGTGGCAAAAAAGTTGAGAGGTGAGCTCTCTCTCTAAATTTGTGAATGATTTTCTTGAATAGGGACAATTATTTTTTGGTGCTTCATGTAAAAGCAGTTTTCAGAGAGCTTCATATACATTTTAAAATTACAGCTAACATTTTCATCTGACAGTTTTGAGAGATTATGTTTTCCTACAAGGGTTCCAGTGCATTATAAAGCAGGGATATGTAATACTCTTGATTTTAATAAAAGAAGAAGAAGATAATGAAAAGATAGTTATGTTCTTCTGGTAGATGAATCATGACATTTTGCATTTCAGTGTTTTTCCGAAAAACAAAATATCAGTTGTGGCTGTCAAATTTAAGGCAGCCAGAAGTAGATAAAAACATTGAAGCAGCAGACTGAAAAATACCTCAAGACGAGGCATCTTACTGTCTTTTCTGTTTTATTTACTCATTTGTTTTTTCAAGTCTTTCGGTTCCTTTTATAGTTTTTGTTGCATTTTATGTGACTCAAATTCTATGTTCCAGAAAATACACTCTTCTTGATGTCTTGGAGTTTAGTGGTTCTCGCAAAAGAATGTCTGTAATCGTAAGGAATGAAGAGAATCGGTTGTTGCTCCTTTGCAAGGGTTCCGACAGGTTTGACTTCTGCTGCATACACTCCTTGTGATAGAATACGTGAACTAGTAAAATGGGTGAATTGATATCAAATGTGTTGTTTATCCACATGTATCCAGTGTGATGTTTGGAAGGCTTTCAGAAGATGGACGGCTTTTTGAGGCTAAGACCAGGGAGCAAATCAACAGATATGCTGAGGCAGGTTTACGAATCTTGGTAATTGCATACCGTGAGCTTGATGAAGAAGAGTATAAAGTATGGGAAGATGAGTTTACAAGGGCCAAAACTTCTGTCACTGCAGAACGAGATGAGTTGGTGGAAGCAGCAGCTGATAAGATTGAAAGGGATTTATTTCTTCTTGGCGCTACAGCTGTTGAGGACAAACTGCAAAAGGGGGTCAATATCAAGCTCTTGTCTAGAAAATGATTTACCTAGTCATTGAATGTGTATCACTATTACTCTTTTAATGAAATTAAGTCTCATATAGCATCTAATCAAATATGGAATGGATGCTAATATTTAGAAAAATGAAAAAAGAGAGGAAAATGGTCTTCATTCCTAGATGGTTAATTTTTGAACTGATATTGTTCTATAATGTATAGGTTCCTGAATGCATTGAAAAGCTTTCCCATGCTGGGATTAAAATATGGGTATTAACTGGTGATAAGATGGAAACTGCGATTAATATTGGGTATGGTAACAAGTTCTCTCTGAGTGTGTGTATGTGTGTCTGTGTGTGGAAGTTACAAATTCAAACTCTTGTGATTCCTGCAGATATGCATGTAGCTTACTCACACAAGAGATGAAGCAAATAGTGATCACACTAGATTCACCAGATATACAAGCCTTGGAAAAACAAGGGAGCAAGGAGGCCATTGCAGAGGTATGAAAATTCTAAGGTTAATGTCACAAGAATATTCTATAACAAAAGAAAAATATGTATCTTATTTCATGGTAAATTTTTTCAAAATATGATTATTTTAGGATTGTTATGAAAGCGTGAAGCAGCAAATAAGAGAAGGAAAATCTCAACTTAGTTCAGCTAAAGAAAATTATGTTAAATTTGCTTTGATAATTGACGGCAAGTCCTTGGGTTTTGCCCTTGACAAGAAACTGGAGAGCTCATTTCTGGATCTTGCAACTCTTTGCGCTTCTGTTATATGCTGTCGCTCTTCACCTAAACAGAAAGCTCTTGTAAGCAGTTTAAGTATGTTCATTTGTAGGATTTGTGTAATTTGAGCTATTTTTGTTTATGAAGAACTGCCAGTCTCTGTTGTTACTGACATCAAAATAATCTGATAGAAATGTACAAGATATGCAGGTTACAAGACTGTTGAAAATGGGAGCAGGTGAAACGACACTAGCAATTGGTGATGGGGGAAATGATGTCGGCATGCTTCATGAGGCGGATATTGGAGTCGGCATTAGTGGTGTTGAAGGGATGCAGGTGATTATTATATAGTTTGCTTAATCTTTACCTGGGGATGTTGTTGTTTCATTGTCAACAATGCCCCAACTTGATGAAGTCTAAATCCTCAACTATTTGGGGTTGACTCTACAAAGCCTTTTTCATCATTCAACTCTATCTATGGCTTTTTATGCCATTTGTTGTCAATAATTTACATCTTTATTTGCGCAGAGGCAATTTTTTGGTTATCATATTGATTTGTGTATATTACCTTTTCACATGATTGTTTGTTCTCCAGATGACTTTCAAAATAAATAAACAAAAAGTGTCATACTGTCTCTTATATCTATTTTGAAGATCCTCTTGATCTAGGAGATGGGGTGATAATCACTTCTAGATGATTTGAGGGGTGATAGGATGATTGGCCAAAGCTCCCCTGCCTGTTCCCCCCCACCAAAAAAAAAATTGCCACAATCACTTCTAGTATGGAAATTTTGGTGTTTAAAGAGATGGTTTGGACATAACTCTAAAGAGATATGTGAAGATATAGTTCTCCAAAAGTGATTTTAGACAAAGCTAATCCAAACAGACTTTAGCAGGATATGGAAATTTGCAACATATTATGGTGCATGGATAGAACCAGTAATATGTCAACTATGAAAATGAGGTTAATAAATTATTATTTTTTTCAATTCTAACAGACATGTTTTAATTTTGGTAGCTGATCAGCACAGCGACCTCTGCCCCTGCCTTCCCTCTCTCATCTCCAAGACTTCACATCTATTGCTGAGAAATAATTGAGAGATTAATACCGAACTGTTCTAGAAAAATGCTTAAACTTCGAGTTAGTGTATCCTATATTCCTATTACTATCAGAACTCTTGAAAGTTGACAGAATGCTGTTTTGTTTTGTTTTTCAATTAATTGGTGTTCCTTGTCTGATATAGAGTATAATTAAGATTCCATTGAACCAGACACATTTTTGCTTGCTCAGTAGATTTCATCAATAAAAGTGGAAAAATTACAAAGGTCATTTGTAGGTTGAATATCAATGCACAAATAGAATAACAATCATGTCTGCCTGGCTTGAGACTCTGCACATCCCTCAAAGCAGGTGGCAGTTTATAACATTCAATGGTATCGAAGGAAAGACATATTACTAGACATGATTATCATCACAGAGACACTTGTCTGCTTAGTGCTTACATGGAAGGAGTTTTGTGGGGAGAGGGGCTGAAGAAAAGGAAATGTCAATGAGTTGATGCCCATGTTTCTCTTCCTGCTATCATTTGAAGTGCTTTTTCTTTTTTTTTTTTTCTTTTCCTTTTTCTCTGCTATATTACTTGTCATTCAATAAGATGATAACTATGTATCTAATATTATGATTGGTTGTTCTCTAATGAGCTTGTTATCCGGAAATTGAAGTTAAATAATAGTGATAATCTGGCTTCTGATACCAATTGTCTTTTTTTTCCCCCTTATCGTCTGTTGCTGCAGGCTGCAATGTCAAGTGATTTTGCAATAGCTCAATTCCGTTTTCTGGAACGTTTGCTGCTGGTACATGGCCACTGGTGTTACAGGCGAATAGCAATGATGGTAAAACTATGTCTCCCGGCCTCTTTCCCTTCTCACTAGAAACTGCAAGAAAATTTTCATAAGCTCCACGATTAATTTATTGAGAAATCAAATTCGCTCCTCCTAGTTCAGTATTTTTGTACTCAAATGTTTCATTTGTTATTTTTCACTTAATACCAAACTTCTAGTATAGAAGCAGGTTCTCATCCCTTCAACTCCCTTTTTCCTGGGGTAAGTTGGTGGCTTATGCTCTATATCATTTCATGGTTTTCAACCATCCAGTTAAGAAAGTGTAATATTTGCCAAAAATATTTGGCATTCTATCATATCCAAAGAAATGGGGATTTGTGTCATGATCAGCAAATTGCTTCATCCCAGCTTCACATTGTCCAATATTTTTGGTGGATGCAGATATGCTACTTCTTCTACAAGAACATTGTATTTGGGTTTACTCTGTTTTGGTTTGAGGCCTATACTTCTTTCTCTGGTCGAGCTGCTTACAACGACTGGTACATGTCATGCTATAATGTGTTCTTTACTTCGCTTCCGGTGATTGCTCTTGGTGTTTTTGATCAAGATGTTTCGGCACGGCTTTGTCTCAAGGTACGTGTATATTATTTTTCTTAGAGCGTAGATATATAGTCAAAAAACTGAAAAGACATTCAGGGGTAAAACTTATTAGCATTACAATTAGATAAAGCATAAATGCAGGGTAACATATGTACTGCAAAACCATAAGACATGCTCCAAATTACGTCTGCATAGTGGCACTGGGTGATTTTACTTTAAATGAGGCAGTTGATTATGAAAAAAGCGAGGAAATATGAATCAATTTGGAATTCACGGATTGTTGATTACATGATTTTGTGAGGGATAGTATTTTCTTTGTGCTAAGAGGAGTCCCTGTATTTAAAACTGGCCAGGAGCAAAGTCCTCTTCCTCTGAGTTCCATCTCTGAAACACATGGGAAGCTTCTCCAAAATTTGAAGAAGAAATTGTCTCCAGTTTTCTTCTCCCATAATGAGAATGCTCAGGACATGTAATGCTTCCTATGTAGTCTGGACTCATTTCCTCAATTGGTTTCTCTTTTGATTCCCAAATGTTACACTGTTTCCCTTATCAACATTTCCCATGGGCCACACTTTTCCATTTCCCATATTGACTTATTGTCAAATTCCGATGGAGACACCTGAACTTCTAAAAGACAAACAACCGAAGTATTCTACAAATTGTTTCCTCAAATTTTCAGCCGAAGTATTTTCCATATGAATTTAACTGTAATGACCCCCAATATTGGCCGAAGGATTTTCTAACCACTGACTATATTAGATTTTACACTTCAAAAAAAATTCTAATTTACTAAGTTTTCTCTTTAACATTAATGGAGTTATTGTGAATAAATGCAGGATCTTTTAGTAATTTTAAGTAAATTACATACAGATATATAGGGGCACCTTGGAAAGAAAAAGTGGTAACAAATGTAGGATCCTTCAATTGATAATAGCAAGGAGACTGAACAGTTTCCATTCTTTCGGATAATAATTTGATCAAAACTCAGAGGGGCCTACGGCTGGTAGATAAATCTACAATCCAGAGTTGTGTAGCAAAATATGTCAAACCTGGTTCCTTTCTACAATTTGAAGCTTTGTATGGGAAGCCTGAAGGGCCAATTTATTGATCAGAATTCGATCTGTTTTGCAGTACCCTTTCTTATATCAAGAGGGAATACAGAACATACTCTTCAGCTGGCCGCGCATATTTGGCTGGATGTTCAATGGGGTTATCTGTTCCATTATCATCTTCTTCCTCACCACCAACGCCATCATTCAACAGGCCTTCAGGAGAGATGGTCAAGTAGTCGATTATGAAGTCCTAGGGGTCACAATGTATACTTGCGTTGTATGGGTTGTGAACTGCCAAATGGCACTCTCCGTTAACTACTTCACTTGGATCCAGCACTTATTCATCTGGGGAAGCATTGCTTTCTGGTACATATTTCTACTAATTTATGGCTCTCTCTCACCTACAGTATCTACAACAGCATACAAGGTTCTTTTGGAAGCCTGCGCTCCGAGTTTCCTCTACTGGCTGGCCACCCTTTTCGTTGTTATTTCCACTCTGCTACCCTATTTTTCCTATAGGTCTTTTCAGACGCGGTTTCTACCAATGTACCATGATTTAATACAAAGAAAACGATCTGAAGGCTTAGAGACTGATACTTCCGACGAGTTGCCTGCCCGGGTCAATGACAGAATACAGTATCTGAGGAGGAGTTTTCGGCAGAGGGAGTCATAAAATACGGTAAGACCCTGAATTTATGTGATAAGGGGCTCTATGGTTTCGGTATATATATATATATAAAATTTTAAAAATGGGCATTTGAAACATAGTTTAGGAGTTGAGTTCAAAGACAAGACTCTTGTAACACTCACCTCCTTTTATATGTAGATCTCATGTAGATTTGCTATGTAAAGCCAATTTGTCAATAAGTACTGTTGAGGATAGTACTGTAGAAGGAAAAAGAATCAGAAATGTTAAAAAGAAATTTTATGTACCTTTTAATGTGTGTAAATGTCAGCTTTCTTTAAGGTGATATTTGCTCCTGCTCGATTTATTAGAGTTTGCTGGCGGGTTTCCTAATACAATAATGGCTTGAAATTTTGCATATATCAACTTTAAATATCTTAAAATTCTGTACCATTCACCATCTCATGTAGATTTTGATATGTAAAAGCTGTCGCATTAAAGTAGCATCAATATTGCTAGGGTTACTACTGTAGAATGAAGAATAATTAGAAATATCAGAGAAAAATTTGATGCTTTCTTTAAGGCTATATTTCTAAAAACAAGAAATGACAACTAACCAACAGCTCCTTAGTAGATTGCTTGCAGAATGCAACAAAGTCTTTAAAATATATAGCAATTATGAAGGTTTTTTTTTTCCTACCCAATTCTCCATGGAATCGGTAAAACTAAGTTTTGTTAAGAAAGAACAGAAGATTTGATATTATAGTTAGTTTCAGAAGTTGATTTGCTTAGCTAAATATTTCTATGTATCTCATATGCATACTAAGGTAATTGAGTGGGCCAGTGAGCTGTAGCCAATTTGGCATTTCTCTTAAGTTGAGTTTTGAGGTTCTTGTTCAAGTTCTCATTGAGTAAGTTTGGTTAGTTTGGTTTGTGCGCTGTTTTTTCTTCCCCTACTAACAACCAACCCTACTGATAGAGTACCTTCTCCTACTAACAACTAACCCTATTGATAGAGTGCGACCACCACACGAAAGCCATCAAACATCAAATTCAAAAAATTCAAAAAGTATTGATAAATATGCCTCAATTTAAAATTTATGGAGAACTTTGTAGCATGGAGATAGAGTTTTGCTATTTCATATCACTACAGTGTTACTGTCTCTCTCAAGTAAGTGTTGTCTCGTATCCCACAAGGTGAATCCTGCTAATGGTAACAGTGTATTTTCCCGTGGGATAACACTTCTCAAAACTGACGAATCCTGAACTTTAAAATAGAGAAAAATTTTAAAAAGACAAAAGGGAATTGGAAAAAATAGATAAAGCTTTTAATATTACAATTTAAGCTCCATTTTTCAACAGGTATGCTCAATGTTTACCTGTGCTTTCAACTGATTGATGTTCAAGATACATAATTGATAATTGTATAATGTAAGCATCTGCTTGTGTCTAAATTTTTTAATATATGTTGAAGGTATTTCCATTCTTGCTGACCCCACAACTGGTTACTGCTTGCGAACAACTTGTGAGGTTTTCTGAAAGGAAACATTTTCTTCTATTTTTGCTTCCAATTGTTGGCTATTAAACTTGGAGACTTGATATAACCCTTGAATTTAAAAGGACTTTCTTTCAACTCACAAACAAGTTATAAGCGAAGAACACACAAATACAAAATATATACCTGCACATAAACATCACTCAAGCACTATTTTTAAAAGAGTATTCAAGTTTTAGAGAAAGGTGATGGTAGTTATGAAAATGAGTGAAATTTCTTTCTTAAGCAATCTGGAATGTGGGATTAAAGCAATGACTACAATGAAAATGAGAAAAAAACAAGTTGTGTTAATGGTACTCCTATGCCAAGGTGAGTTAGACTAGGCCTACTACTATTGTAGACTAAGTTATAGTTACACTAAGGTAAATCAGGTTAGGTTAGGATATAGGTATGATCAATGAGGTAGACTAGGCTAGGCTATAATGATGTTGGGGAGATGCTCCAAATGGTCTATTATTTTTTGCTATTCATAGACTATCCCATTGGGAGGTTTCTTGTCACTTCTCAATGTTTTTGTTCATGATTTTTATGGTAGTCTTTATAACTTTTTGTTTTTACTCACATCACATGGCTGTTCTTCCATCTGTTCCTCTTCCACTTCCACATTTTCTTATTGTGGATAATGATCCTCATGGCAGCTCACTTCTTCACATGCATTCTTGTCAAAGGAATGATGGTGAGACGGTGGCTTCCTTATTCCATTTTCTTCATTTTCTAAGCCAGCCAAACAGTTTGGCTAAAACAATTTTCTGTCTTCAAAATTCAGAAAATAGAAAACATAAAATAAAGTTTTTTTAGGTTCTATTTATTTCGTGAAAATTTTTACAATTTTTATTTTCTGTGAAAATTTTTTAAAAATAATTTTCATTTTCAGTTTTCAAAATTTAAAAAATGTGTTTACTCTGCAAAAATTAAAACTGTTGTAAAAAATATAAAAATAATGTAAATACATTTACTAAACTATATATTATCTCTATATGTTTTATTATTTTTATTTTTTGGTTTTACAGTTGGTCTATATATTTTTTTCTATGTTTATAAGCATTGCCACGATATAATCATTGTTTTCAGTTTTCGTGAAAATACAAAAAACGTCTTTATGATATTTTCACATTTTTTTAAAAACTGAATTCATTTTCTTGAAAATAGATTTCAATTTTTACAAGTAAACGCGTTTTTTAGGCTCTATTTTATTTTTATTGAAAATGAAAATGAAAATTGCGAAAATTTTCACGAAGTAAACAGCCTCTTTTTGTTATCTATTTTCAGTTTTCACATTTCTCTCTTATTTTTTATTCTTTGTTTTTAAATAATAAGTTAGTCAAAAGGGTTTTTTCATTTTTCATTTTTCTTTGAATTCTGAAAACATAAACTGTTATTAGCTAAACATGTTTTTATTCTGTTTTCTATTTGTTTTTAACACTAAAAAAAACTTCTAGAATTCACTGCAAAACATGATAGATTGTGAGAATGTGGCTTTTCATCAACTACAACAATCCACTTTCCTTGCAAAACAGTCCAATTTTATTTTCTTCTATAGAAAGGAACTAATCTCAAGAACTTTTGTCACATGCCATTTGTCATTTTCCCATATTTGCAAATGTCTGTTTCTTTATCCCTTTCTCACCCTTCAAGTGTCACTTTTAGATTTAACATTAGACATTTTTTCTAGGCTCTTCCTTCATAATTTGACTTGAAATTTTGGATCTACCACACTTCACTTACATGAACCAAACTCATCTTTTTGAATCTCTTTCAATTCATTTGATCAAATAGATAGAATTATGGTGCCAACACACATAAAATAATAAGAATTATCCAGATCGAGTTAACTCCATGGATGTAGAACCCTCATAAAATTAGCCCCACCAGTCAGGTTTTTCTCCAACGTTAACCAATGCAAAATGGGCAATAGCTATACCCATATTTAAAAATTAAACAGACCAAAAATCTTGAATCTTTCCTAAAAAAAAAAAAAAAAAAAAAAAAAAAAAATTGATGATGTGGGGTTTCTCATGCATGTTATCTTATTGAATTTATGTGCAAGATAGAGCCATGAAAAGCATTAAATTTAAAAAAATTGCAGGTATATATGGCTCTTAGTTGATAATTTCTATATTTTCGTGGTTCATATTTGAAGTCATACAGGACATGAACGGCTTGTGTTAATCGTGGCTCAACTTGCAATCTCTTGTCAAACCTCTGATGCTACCATTGATAGCCCTATGCCTTGGCTTTGCCCAATTGATCAGTCCTTTCACAGTGAAATTAAGTAATTAAAAATACAAGTAGACAAACATGGTTCACCTTTTTGACTTTTTGTCAATCTATTTCCAGCTATTAATTGCCCTCTATTAGTATTTTTTATTGATCAGCATGCATGTCATTAATTAAGAGATACTAATATTCTTAATTTGGAGGGTCCCATAGTGAGAATGTGATATTATAATAATTTTTTCTCTAATCTCCAATTCAATTAAGGATGGATAGGATCAGGATGGAGTGCTTTCAATTCAAATCTCACCTATTTAAAGATACTCTTGTCTTGTCCCGACCTAAACTTAACTCAAATTCAATTATTTTACCCAAAATTTGCTCAAATCTAATTTTGAAGTGATTAGTCAGGTTATTAAAGATGGATAGGGTTAGGATGAAGTGCTTTCAACTTGACTCTCACCCAAGTAAGGATTGGCTTCTCTTAAACTTAATTATGTTTCAATTATTTTATCCATGTTTTAGAATCATATATATATATATATATAACATACAATAATTCTAATTGGCCTCCCTTGTTAGCCTTCCTCCCCAACCTCCTTGAAGTGTTTGTGTATGTGGGATCGAGGATACATATATTATTAATAATGAAATTTAAGTGCGAACTAGTTTTGATCCTAAGGGCTTGTTTGGGAACTCTAAGTACTGGATGAGGTTACATCCAATCTTTTACTATTATCTAACTTTTATAGTTTTATATAAACCAGCTTATAGTTGATTTATATTTATGGGCCTATTTAAGAACTCTCAAAACTGGATCAAGCCGGTGTCTACTCTGTTGTTTTTACTATCTGGTTTTTAAATAAACCAATTCACGGTTGGTTTAAAAACAATTTTGTTTATACCTTATTTTTAGTACAAACCTGAATTGATTTACAGAAAAAATAAACTTACCAAAAATTACTGAAATAAAAACCTATCAAACTCATTTACAGCTAGCCATATTTTCAAGTTTGCCAAACAACCTCTATGTTTTATTTTTCATACAAGTCTAGATTGATTTATATATATAAATTTAAAAAAAGAAAAAGAAAGAAGAAAGGAGAACTTATCAAATACTGAAATAAAAATCTGGCCAGATATTTATGTTTCTCAAACAACCTCTAATTATATCAAACATAGATCCATTCACAATTAACGTACCCAACCCATTACCATTTAGACATGTCTTTAAATATAGAAAATCATGTATGCATGGTACAATTTTTTTTTTTTTTTTTTTACGTATACTGGTATCATGGACTAGTTTGCACGCACCTGATTAAATCCTGCACCCCGAACAAGACTTGCGCCTTGCGATCCATAACCCTGAATATTAATAAGTAGTGGGAGTCGAACCCAGGATCAGAGGACTTAATACGCCCTTAATCGTGCTTGCTCAACCACTAAGCTACCCACACTTGAATTAATGGTACAAAATTTACGATGAAGGAAACCCTTCCTTTACTTCAATTTTGTTAATTTAGTCATGACAGCGACTACTTACACGTTTAATATATTTTAAACTCGAAAGGCCTTTTTGCTAGGAATTTGTTACGTAATAGATTTTCTAGCTAAGCTCTAGGCATTTTTCACAACATCCAAACACGGAAGCGTACACATGCATGCATATACGTTCGCCATTAGGTATGCATTTAATTTATGATAATATAAAATTCATTATAAAACAAGCCTAGTACGTTCGCAAGTAGCCCCTAATTAATTACTCCGGCCGCCCCATACCTTATTTTATCTTTCTGTTTAATTCCAATCCCCTTAAATTCTGGGCTGGATGTGGACGAGCTTTTGCTTCCCAAACAAGGTTTCTCTCTCTCTCTCAACGTCATGGCTGTGCTGTTTTTCTTGTCTGAGATTTCCCTTCTAGATTGTAATTAAATAAAAAATAAAAGAATGAGAGAGAGAGAGAGATTTCCCTTCTAGAAAGTCTACGGTTTGATGTATATATATATATTCTAGAAAGTATAGAGCTGTGAAATTAGAACCCAATTACCCAACTTTAAATTAATTTGAGTCTGTTTGGACACGACTGGAACCCCAAACAAGACTCGTTCAATTCTTTTTCCAAATGTCAAAAGAATTGTCAACTATTCTTATCCGTGGAATCGTCTCTGAATATTGAATAGCTGCTGAAAAACCACTAAGATAATAGATATACATATATTGACCTTGGAATGTTCTAGATTAACCTACTTCTCACACTGAGAATTTAGGTACGAGTTGGAATATTTGGAATTACTTGACATGATAATTCTCATGGAATAATTGGAACAACCATATTTTTAAAAAATATTTTTATAATGGTACTTTATAATTTTTAGTATTATTTTTATTCGATATATATGAATTGCCATTTTGGTGCTCCAATGGTGATGCAATGCAAATCCATATTTAAAAATTGGATTAGTATCTTTTGAGCAGGCCATCCCTGAGATTTTGGGACCTTAGGCAAGTTCTTAAAATGAGGCTCCTAGCTATTATTTACTAATATATATATATATATATATACACACACTCATACTTGTAAGGTTTTAGAATCTTAATTTCTCCTAAGCTTTATTTAAAAGGTTACGATTATACTACAACAATCAAGTCACAATTCACAATAATCAATTATCATCATATGCATATTCCATTAAACTGAATATAATTAAACTATATTTCCAAAAATGTATTAGACAATCATAGAACAATACTACTAAGAAATCAACAATAATCACATACTAAAACAAAAATGCAACAACGAAAAAAAGAGGTTATAACATACTTGAATACTTTAGCCAAAATCTCTATCTCCATCAATTATTAGAATAGAATCTCTTCACTTCTTCTATGGCTGGCCCCCAAAACTTTATGATAACTGTCACTTGTGCTTCTTAAGTGTATATGCTAGCCCACCCTAAGTTATAACAGTGGCCCCTTCCAAATTTATTGTACTTCTAAATTATATATATATATATATAATGAGTTCTACTCTTGAGCCTCCCATGCATCTATTAAGACTACTTGGGGGACCCCCTTCTAGTAATAATTATTTATGCTGTAACTCTCATCTTTAATTTGGTTATACGTACAATTTCAACATTATTAGTAGGGAGGGCAATTTTGACAAAGTGATAACTAATCTTTCTTTAAACTTAATATCTCTAATTTTGACAATAAAATAAAAAGAAATATTTGAAAACACTTCATTAATAAAAAAAAGTTTTTATTAAGAGACTATTTGAAAATTTTGGAAACCAAATGAAGTTTTATCGGCTTTTACTTTAGTCTAGTTTTTAAACAAACTTTAAACTTTATTTTATGTACAAAATCGATCAAATTTATTAAAAAAATAAACATGTCAAACAATGGTAAAATAAGTTGTTGGAAAAATACGATTGGATATTCAGAATTTGAATAATATTCTGTCTAAATAAATAATATAAACAAATAAAATTAACATCACAGAATGCACTAAATGTATATGTGAGTGAATTAATTCTATATATGCATAGAATTATTACAGATTTTGTCCTTCCTATTGGTGCTTTGAGTTTCACAGACTACTATCTCATAGTATACAATAATCAACGCTTGAAGAAAAAATACAGCAATCTTCAAGTACGGTGGACCAGAATACGTCTATATATATATCTCTCTCTACAGATATGCAAACAGATATGCAAACTAACAAAATGATGGTATGGATGCAAAATTAATCGATAAAGACTCTACATGTTGGTCTATTTATAAACTAATGATGCCTTGCAAGAAGACACCATAACCAGACACAACTGTTGGCAAAGACACAAACAATAGTTGCGACCATAGAGAACAATCATGATTATTATGCACCAACGATGATAAACCGACTTAATTAATATTTAACTAAAATATAATCTTGATAAATTTTCATTCAAAACTCTATCATTCTGAGCATATTAATAGACTATGTTAATTTGTTCAAAATATAATATAACATAAGTTACTATTTTGACAGGAAAAAAAAAAAAGGTAAAATAAAGACTATGAATTATCCTTAACAAAATTTTAAATCTAAGGAACTCACCCCAAAAAAGTTATACAAAATTAATAAGATTAAGGGCTCGTTTGCGATAACTCTTTCTAAAATCATTTTTTGGAAAACTATTTATTCATATATCTCTTTAAAGTTTTGTTCCAAATATGTCTTCACTTCAAAATTTCCTTCCTAACTCGAAGTGATTGTGTCAAAAGCTGGTCCCCTAACTTTTTACAACAAATACATTTAATATGAAATCTTTGCCAACCATTTATTACTTTTCAAAATATTTAGAAGTGATTATCATTGAGTCTCACCAACTCAGGTTAAATTCAGAATTTCCATTCTAAGTGGAAGTGATTGTGTCAAAAGCTGGTCCCTAACTTTTAAAACAAACACATTTAATATGAAATTTTTGCCAACTATTTTATCACTTTTCAAAATATTTAGAAGTGATTATTTATTAAATCTTACTAAATCAGATAAAATTTTATAATTCAAAAATAATTTTAAAAATAGGTAATACAAACGTCCCCTAATAAGTTGATAGAATTCACAATCTTTTGTACTCCGAAAAACCTTTTAACAAGCTTCCTTTGTAATTTGTTATTCATAATCTTTACGTTCACACGTGTGAAGTCGGCGCGTGTACCGTGTGAATCAAGGTAAGAACCCTACATTAAACGAACAACTTTTTAACGGATGAGGCCGTCTAGAGCGTTAACACTTCACATTCCACAAACTTGCACGCGTAAACACTTCGCGGCTTTGCGCCTCTCTCTCTCTCTCTCTCTCTCTGTATTAGTTCTTTCTCTTCCTCAATATTCGACTTTCAGTTCAAACTTTCAGACCCTCTTTCCCCTATAAAAACTTAACCCTTTAATTCTTCTACTGCCATTGATAGCTGCACAGAAGAAGACGAATCAATTAACACGAGAGAATATTCAGACTCTTCATCTCTTTGCCATTGATAATTAACTCTCACAGAAGAAAGACGAGTATCAGTCCCTCCAAATGCAGGAAGAAAGTTCAAGTTCGTTACTATCAGTTTGCCCTAGCTTCAACAGCTACTCTTCCAACAATAAACTAGCTGAAGTCGCCGCTAAAGTTACTGACGGATTTTGCAGAGAATCAGAATGTAGCTTTGATAAGCTACCTCCAATAGAGGGCTCAAGGGAAGGGGAAGAGGAAGAGGAAGAAGAATTCGAGTTCGCTTTAGTTCGGCCGGATCCTGATTCAA
The DNA here is from genome assembly GCA_017140935.1 of Hamamelis virginiana. NCBI lineage: Eukaryota > Viridiplantae > Streptophyta > Magnoliopsida > Saxifragales > Hamamelidaceae > Hamamelis > Hamamelis virginiana. The sequence continues at coordinate 1,078,759 of JAESVK010001230.1, forward strand.
TTTCTTTACCCTCCGGTGAGGTTTTCTATGACGGTCAGATCCGTCCGATTTTTCCGATCTTTAACCGTGATCTTCTGTTAAATGACGGTGATCACGAGATTCACGATCGTGAGTTGAGGAGTACACGTGATGTATCTTCTATTCGAGTTCCTTTGAAAAAGTTGTTTATTGATGAACGTGACGTTCCGTCTTCGGCTTCGTCATCAGAAGCTGACGAATTGGAGCGAATCCCGCCGGGAACGTACTGTGTTTGGTCGCCGAAGGCGGTGGAGGCTTCGCCTGGAAGATGTAAGAAGAGCAACTCAACTGGATCGTCAAGTAAACGGTGGAGATTTCGAGATTTGCTTCGTAGAAGCAACAGTGACGGTAAGGATTCGTTTGTGTTCTTGACGCCTTCAACAACTAATACCTCAAAAAAGAGAGAAGAAAAATCTGATCAGAAAGTTGAGAATTTGAAGGAAAGGAGGAACTCCGGCGAGGTAAAGGTCGCCGGAAAATTGAAAGCGAAGGGAGTCGCCGGCGATAAAGTTTCAGCTCACGAGATGTTCTACGTGAGGAATCGAGCGATTAAGGAAGGAGATAAGAAACGGTCGTATCTTCCTTACAGGCAAGATCTCGTCGGTTTCTTTGCTAACGTGAACGGATTGAGCAGGAACTTTTCTCCATTCTGAGCATTTGTATATGTATATCTGTGTATGCATTTTCAGTGGCAGTAGATCCGGAAAATTGTTAGAAACTTGTAGAGATTTTTATTTCTCAAATTTATTTTTTTTGTAAATTTTTTTTGTAAATTTCATATATTTTTGGTAATCTTCAGTGTATATATATATATAAATCATCAAATCAGCATATATTTATATAAACTTATCTAAGCGTGAAGTCTCTAGTTAAAATTGTCATCAATTTCCCCCATTTACAAGTGCCAGTAGATCCCAAAACAAATTTAGTTTTCTTTCTCAATTTATTTTCTGTTAATAAATTTGTAATTTTTTTTGTTTTAAAAAACATTTGGAAGCATCTGCTTAGATTTGTTGGTGTCAGGCGTTTGTAATTTCTGGAAAATGGTCGGATTTTATGGAGATTTTACATCATAATTTATATATTTACTTGAATTCCGGTGTGAAACCGTTTGTGTACGTGAGAGAGATTGTGAATATGGTCCCTATACCTGTTCTGACTGATGCTAAACATTAAAGGGCGTGGCCCATTAATTGATGCTGCAAAGGGATGGCAATGGGACGGCGGGTTTCCACTCCTCCGTCCTCATTAATTGATGCTACAGTTTTCCATTCTTCTGTTCCCATTTCTGTTATAAAATTACTCTCCATTTCTGTCCCATACTTTCGGACGGAAAAAATAATTTTATTTTCATCCCAGCCTCACTAGTAATTTTAATAATAAATTTAAAATATAATGCACTAAATATGCTTTCAAGATAATTTGAATTCATTAATTTCACTAAAAAACTTGTATTTTAAGAGTCTAAACTACTAAATTGCATGTTGATTGTAATATACTTTTTAAATAAATAATTTTTTAACAACTCATGATTGTAATATACTTTTAAAATCAATAATCTTTCAACGATTCCCTTAAATGGATCTACTTGAAAAAGCAAGCGTTAGATTAAATATTTTGAAAATTAACCTTTGGATGACATATTTCGCTTATATACATGATGCATGCTCAAAATCACATTGATCCAATGGCTAATTTTTTTAAAACAAGAATTATGAATTATAAAAATTGTAACAATTTTCGATAGTTTTTTGAACTTCATCTAAAAAATATGATTTTTTTTTTTAAATTAATCGTTTGATCAATGTGATTTTTTGTAAATGTGTCATGTGTACACACATATAATTTAATCCAATCGTTAATTTATCAAAATACCTATTCCCTTTTGGTTTTACAAATCATATGTCAAACTATGGATAAGGTAGTGTGCGTAGGATTAATAGTAGAAAAGATTTTGATAAATTGACCGTTCGATTAAATACAATTGTTATGAATTTCATGTTAGCAAAAAATCACAGTGATTTAACGGTTAGTTTATGACAAATGTTCATGAAAAATTATAATAATTTAATTTTTCAAAATGTCACAATTTTTATCTAGATAGTTTTTTTTTTTTAATAATCGTTGGATCATTTTGATTTTTTGCGAGTATGTAATTTATAATAAATGCATCTAATCCAACGATCAGTTTTTCAAAATCTATTTTGTGTTTTTCCTTTTAGAATATAGACTATAAATGTGACCTTACACATAAACAACATAATTGTGTAAAGTGCAACTTATAACAACATTGTTCCTGTCATCGTGAACAGAGGTAAAACTTGAATAATTGAAAAAAAAAAAAAAAGAGTTAACAAACCCAACACAATAAGGGAGACTTAACTTATTATATAGAAAATACATAAGAATGATTATAAAATGTTAGATTGTTAGTGAGATCACCGGGATAAGAGAAAATCAAGTAACCAATATTATTAAAAAATAGTTAAAAATGTTAAAATTGATGTAAGGGACATAAAAGTTAGGAGATTATTAATAATTTAAATTTTATTCTATGTTATATATAATAGAATATATAAAATATAATTTATGTATCATATAAAATTATGTTTATTTAAATATAAAATTTATATAAACGGGAATGGGAAATTCTCGCAGGAGGGGATAAATGGGCTGGGCGGGGCGGGATAACGGGACGGAGCATTGTAAACCTCTCTCCGTCCCGGCCGTACCTTGGCGGGATAAATTTTTTTAACCCCATTCCCGTCCCATATCCCGAAAAAATTCGCAGAAAGAAGCAAATTGCCATCCCTATGCTACATGTGATAGTCTGACCCTTATAAATTCCGCACAATCATTTTCCTTCCATCGATAGTGATTTATATATAACATAGCCCAAAAAAAATTATTATTATATATAATATATTAAAATGTTTTGTTGAGGAGATTGTAATTAGAAAAACTTAGGTGGTAGTGTAGTGATTGGCAAGAGAGCTTCAAGAAGGTCAACTGATCTTATTGAATATATAATCCATGAATGATTTTGTATGCTGTGATGAGATTTGAATTAAAAATAAAAAACTTGGGTGGTTGTGTATTGATTGGCCAGAGAGCTTCAAGAAGGTCAATGATGTGTTTATATGTTGCATATGTGACGAAATTGGATCTTTTGCTTGTATTTTTCTGTACTTGTATTTACTTGATATCTTAGATTATGGCGCATCATTAAAAGTGAGAGATGAATAGTATATTTGAATGAACAGATTGAGGATTTGGATTCATCTGTGACTCTGTGAGTGCACATAAATTCCTCTTATGAGCTCTCTCTTATTTTGGGCATGTAATTTGGGTTATGTGTGTCATGAGTTTATTTTACTCATGTAAATTTAATTTGAAGTATGTTCAAATAGAAAAAAAATGTTAGTATATTTTTATTGCTTCGTGTTAATTATTGTACTGATATGACATTATCATTCATCTATTACAAATAATTGTGCTATATCACGTCAACAATCACATTAGGTGATAAAGAAAATGCGGTAAAAATATTGTTAGCGAAAATCAAAATTATTAGAGACGAAAGTGTTGGATGAGACATTTTACGTCGCATGGATCAGGGAGTAAGCATTTCGAATTTTTAAATTTTATATTTAAAAATATATTAAAAAGATTAAAGTAAAAATATAAGTTAATAGTAAATTTATTATAAAAAAGTTGAGTCGCTTGTCATCGTGTCGTCCTTTTCTATTTCAATTTCAAAGCCAATATTAAGTAAGAAATAAGAACTTTCAAACTTGGCAAAACCTTTACTTATTAATTGTTATATTGTTTAATTTTTAATTTTAGAGTTTATTTTTAATTATTAATTATTAACCACTAATAAGTTATTAATTTTTTAACTTTTAAATTTTTAACAACTAATAGAATCATGGTTTTAAAGTTAGTAAATTAAACTCTTATTTAGCGTTAGCTCTGGTGGTTGGGGCATAAAAGGCGCACTTAGGGCATAAGAATCGGCTCGCGGGCGTAGGCACGTACAGTAGGAATCTCACCTAATTTTTTAAGCCTCGAGTCATTTTTACTCTGCATCGACTTGAGGTGAGCCCTAAATTAGTCTTAACACAGAATTTTTAAAAACTTAGATAAGAATAGCACCACACTAGAATGGACCTATAAGTAATGGCAAGTGTAAAACACTATTAGATGAGAAAAAAAATGCCAAAGTTTGATTTGCAAGCATAATAAATTAATCGACATTTATATCAAAATTTTGTATGTGAAAACTTTCCTCTATCATGCCAACGATAAAATGTGTCTTGAGATTTTTATTACCGTGTGAATGTCAAACAAGATTGGATGAATGATTATATTAGACTTTGTTTCGCATGCATGACAAATCATATGATACTTTTTGATAAAATTTTGTACGTAGAATCCTTAAAAAGTATTCTATTAAGCAAACCCATGCTCACTAACTTTTTTCATTTATGTCATTTATGATATGAACGGAATATGATAATGTCCTGCGCCGTGAAAGCTAATTGAAGAGAATAACATTTTTATCTAAAGTATCGAATTTTGGAATTTGAAGAGTACTTTTTCTAAGAAAGAAAAGAAGGAAAATGAAAAGGAGGAATGAAAATG
>JAESVK010001230.1:1110547-1127688 GCA_017140935.1 Hamamelis virginiana
GGAGAGCGAGGGAGAGAGAGGGCGGGTTGGGGTGGAGCAACTCACCGACGTCGGCGTCGGGGCGGTGGGATTTCAACTGGGAAGTGCGCCGCTGGGAAGCTGGGAAGTAGCTGCTGCTGCTACTGTACTCTGCTGCGGGGAAGGTGGTTTCAATGGCTACCGGAGTGGGTTAGAGAGAAAGAGAGAGATGGGTTTCGTTTCTGAGATGGAGTGAAATGGGTTTTGAAATTTTTCTGACATGACACTGTGGGTTTGCAGAGGACATTGGGGCTGCTGTTTTGAAAATCAATAAACAAACATTGCCATTGAATTTTTCCTGACATGAGACTGGGTTTGCAGAGGACCTTGGGGCTGCTGTTTTGAAAATTAATAAACAAACATTGCCACATCAGCGACACCTCTTTCCGGTGCTAATTTCCGGCTCAATAACATTTCTGATAAATATCTCCCAAAAGCCACTGTTCCTCGATTCCCGAAACATTTTATTCTTTTACAACCTTTAATCCTCATTCTGCCACGTAACCAAACGTAGTGGCCTACTGGCTTTCTCGTCTTTCTACCGAGATGAAACTACGTAATTACCCTCAACACTCGAAATATCAGAGCAGTGATTGGCTGAAATCGTCCAAGTCGGCGAGAGCTAAATCTCATTTAAATTGTAGTATATAAAAATCTTTTCAGGTGTCACTGTACTGAGGAAAAAGTACAGAAATCTTCATGCAGGTGGGTCCCCCATTGTATCAATCACTCCGTGTGGCTTCTCTTCCTCAAATCCACACCAATACAATTCCAACTCCCGACAATCAGCTCGAACCTCCATACATATATATATATACACACACTGTAAACGATGACAGTGATGAGGATTTCATTTGCTCAGTTGCTCGAACAAACGCTAACCGATTCCCCCACAAAATGTCTCCTCTGCAATTCCAATTTTCATGTTGTAGAGGTTTCCATTCACCGCCATTTTTGTGCAGTTTCTTCTCTTCATCAGAGAAGCTTGCTCGGCCTGCAATTTCTTCTTCAATTTGGGGAAAAGAGCTGTGCTTGATCAATGGAGTTTCCACGGTTAGTTTTAGAGAAAAAAAGGTCCGTTTCAATGGGGGAATTGTTAGGGTTTATGCAATGTCGAGTGATTCTTCTTCGTTCAAGATGAATCTGAATGAGTATATGGTCACTCTTGAAAAACCACTTGGTATTCGATTCGCTCTCTCCGCCGAGGGCAAGATCTTCGTCCATGCTCTTAAGAAAGGGGTATTCTTTTACGCATGAGTTTTAATAATTGCCTTGTTTTGTTTTTTATTATTATTTTTTTTTTTTTCCTGATTTTGCTGCATGAAGTCTATGGATTTTGTCTTAATTGCCATGCTCTTAAGAAAGGGGTATTCTTTTACGCATGAGTTTTAACAATTGCCTTGTTTTGTTTTTGATTATTTCTTCTTTTTTTTTTTTCTGATTTTGCTACAATAAGGTTTATGGTTTTGTCTTAACTTTAGTTTTCTGCGCTTATAGCTCATTGATTATGAGTTACTGAGTCCTGTGCAATTCAATACTTAGTTATTTACTAAATTGATTGTATAGGGTAATGCGGAGAAGTCGAGAATAATCATGGTCGGTGACACGTTGAAAAAGGCAAGCGATTCTTCTGGTGGCGGGCTTATTGAGATCAAGGACTTCGGTGATACGCAGTATGGAATTTCTTTCTGTTAGCAATGTAGCATATAAACTGATTTTACATCGCGTGGTGTTGTAAGGGATATGGATGATTTTAGTACCGATATATTTGTCATATATAAGGGAATTTTCGACATTTAGCTCATTTTATGTTTTATATTTCATTGCTGTAACCTCCAGTAAGGGTGTGATTGGTAGGACTCTAGCTCCTTTATAAATCATCTGGATACCTATGGCTTTCTATAGTGGCATCTTACCTCAATACCATGTGTTATAATATCATCTGTGTTGAGTTACAACAGTCTTATTTTTCAGTGGACCTATTATATTTGCTATATATTATGGATATAGTTGATGCTTGAGTAGGCATGATTTCATCCTGGATTGCCTGCTGTGCAGTAGAATGCTCCATTCTTCTCGTCCTTGTGGCACATATATGTAGATTGGACTCAACTGGGTCCAACCTTAGAAATTCCATAATCTGAAAATCAACTCGATCAACTTTTGGTAGCTATGAGATTTTAAGCAGGCTTTTTCCTAAATCCTTAGGACATTGAATGGGTTGCCAAACAATTATCTTGGATGGTTCCAACTTCCAATAGGCAGATTTTGGACAAGAAATATCTTAGCTGGGGTGTGTAGATTGTCAGTTAGCACTTGGGACGTGCTTATGTGTTCATCTAAAAGGTTTTTTATTGGGCAGCCAACTTTCATGGGTGGAAGAGTGAATACTGCTGTGTGTTAGATAAATTTTCTACTCCTTTTCATTTCCTTCCCTGTCATTAATGTAAATGCAATTTCTTACTGCCTTAGAGTTGCATTATCTTTGGACTTTTAAATATCTGTTCTGCTCTTCAATTTCTGTTTTATTTTTTATTTTTATAGTTTTTTAGTCTTCTATTTCCTCAGGAAAATGCTGAAGGAGAAAACAGGATCGTTTAGCCTAATCCTTGAGAGGCCCTTCTCTCCTTTCCCAATTCAAGAACTGCATCTTCAGAGTGATCTTGATCTTTTATTTAATAGAGGCCGTGTTCCAACTGCTACTTGGAGCAAAAACATATTGGCATCAAATTTGCAAACATCTTGTGAGGGCAGTGGGAATTCTGGTTTTGTCACGTTTTCCTCAAAGTTCCTAACATCCAATGGTTGGAAGTTTCTGAACGATCATAATGGTCATGTTCAACCACAAATGCACAAAAGCATTCTGTCTGCATCCATGAGCCAACTTGTTTGTATTTTCTCTGAGGAAGAGTCTGGAGATGTTGAATGGGCTCATGGAAGCTTCCCACTAGAGGAATATATTAAGGCTCTGGATCGTGCTAAAGACGAACTATATTATAATCACTCTCTTGGAATGCAATATAGTAAGGTGGGATGTTAACCATTTTTATGCTCTAGACTTGCATTGATAATTCTGCCATTCTTTAAGGTGATCTGAAATAAATTTTTTGTCATATTTTCATTAATCTATTGGTTGCTTGATTTAAAAATAACCAGTTCGAATTCTTTGCAATGATGATTTTTCCAAATGAATGGCTTGCCATCTTCGTAAAGAATTAAGGGAAGCTGAAAAAGAATGGTACTAGTTTCTGCTATGGTAGCAGTGTAGTACACATATATGCATGGGGATAAGTGGACAGAGAGCTTGCTTGTGTACGTTGTTGTTGAGTGACTTCTGGCATGTCTTTGGGTTCTTATAGGCACTTCGTAAGGAAATGCTAAGTATGCAAACCTGAATTGATTTAACTAGTCGGAGTATAACATTCTTCCTTCTCCTGGGTTCTTGACAAGTGACAACAAAAGTTGCAAAGATCATCTAACTTTTGAGTAATACAATATTGGATATTTGAGTTTTTCTTCACACTATATAACTCTCTTCTTGACCTAGTTGGTATATTCTGTACATCTTGACAATTTCAAGCATAATATGTATTTGGTCTACTTTTTGCGGATCTTGTTTCAATTTATTGCTCTCAAAGAAGCCTTCTAAGTTTTTTAGTGAAGCATTTTATTTAAAAGTGCTAATTTAGATCTTTATGTTTATTTTGTTAGATCACAGAGCAAATATATGTGGGATCATGTATACAAAAAGAAGCTGATATAGAGACTCTATCAAATGTTGCAGTAAGTGCTGCAGTTACCTTTTACTTGAGCTGCATTATTCATTTTCAGATATATGCTGTTAACAATTTTTAATATTGATTCTTTTGCTCATTTATGAGTCGTATAAGCTTTCTAGTCACACATACACACAATACATATTTGATCTAGTAAAAATTTTATTCAATAGAAGAATAAGGTATATATTATGCATGCTGTAAAAGGTGTCTTGAGAAGACCTTTTAATTATTGTCTATTGGGGAATGTATAGACTGTAATATGATAATGTTTAGCTGTAAGACTGATGCTTTTCAAATTAAAAATGTAACAAGCAATCAATTAATGTGATGTTTTCAATTCTAAGTGTTGTCAAGTTCAGTGCCAATGATCATTAAAGGAAGGAGAGGAGAAAGGATCAATGGAATTTTCGACTGCACTCTGAAAAAGTGGTAGCAAAGATATTAAATAGTTGTTAACTTGCACCAAACTTCTCTTGAAACCTGGAACATGAAGCTCCAAATATCATTAAGAGTCATGATTCGTAATTTTTAGGTCTACGTGCTGCATGTTCATGTTGATATTCAATTTCAGCCTCTCATTCCATGCTGCATGTTCTGTTTTTCCTCTGGACCAAATGTGTTTTGGGCGGGGACCTAGTGTTGTTGGGTGCATTCACATGCTAATAATTTGTCTGTGCGAGTAATTTCCAAGTTCAGTTAGCAAACTATGTAACTAACAAATTTCGTGAAAACCTTAAATGTGTTTGTTTGGACGGTAGCATGCTCTGGTTTGAGCAGGGAAAATCTATGGACTGTAGTCCATCTTTTTTTTCATGAAAGTCATATTTCTTCAACTCATTAGGAAAAAGAAAAAGAGAATCTAAAGCTAATTCATAACTTAAATTTTTTATGAAATTAATTATAGATACTGTGACCCATCTCAGAATTTGTTAACCAGTTTTGGATACATTGTCAATTAATTTATGTTTTGTGTTTTTATTTACTATTGATTGGGGTCTAGTTATTTCCGCTTTCATTGCTCACTTATATCTTGATCAGGGAGTCACTGCTGTACTGAATTTCCAGAGTGGAATTGAAGCAGAGAATTGGGGAATCAATTACAAATCGATCAATGAGTCCTGCCAAAGAAATAATATTCTTATGATCAACTATCCCATAAGGTAACTAAAAGTTATGTCTTATTCTGTTTGTTGATGGACATTTCCTGCCGTAATGGTGTTTGTTCTACTCCTGGGCCCACTTTGATTATTGAAGGGCATTTTACGCTCTTCGCTATTAACAATTTACTTAGGTTTTTTTTCCTTTTTGTTGCATAATAGATATGGTAGAATTTATTGCAAATTCTGTTTGATGTTGAGCCATTAGAATTTTTATATATGTTTATTGAATTATTTTTCAATAACTGATGAGAATGAAATATTGGTTTATGGTTGGTTTGCTGAAAAATTTTAATATTTGCCTTGTCGCATGGATATTTAACTCTATTGAGTCAGAAAGTTAGTAGTTCCAGAACTTCACTCTATGAATAAATGTTTGCTTACTTTGGAAAGAGGCAGGGGAGTTCTGAATTGATCATCATATAATTCGTTTATTTATTTATTTATATAAGTCACAGTATACTGCTGGTTATGATGAGCGCATAGAAAATTTAACTTTGAATTTTTTGCAGGGAAGTAGACTCCTTTGATATGAGGAAGAAACTACCATTTTGTGTGGGGCTCCTATTACGCTTGTTGAAAAAGAACCATCGTGTATTTGTCACTTGTACTACTGGTTTTGATCGATCCCCTGCTTGTGTGATTGCATACCTGCATTGGATGACAGATACTTCCCTTCATGCTGCTTATAATTTTGTCACTGGATTGCACTCATGCAGGCCTGACAGGTTTTTTTTCACTAGCCCTCCTGAATTTATTTTTTTTCCATTTAGTCCAAAAATTTAGTGATCAGAAACTTATAGGTTGTTACATAAATTAAACAAAAGAGCATTGGTTTACTAGTGTGTCAGTGGGTCCAGAAAAGTTGTGTGTAGCTGAAGTATTTTATTACTCTTCAGTTGTGAAAATTGCGGTTAATTTTAGGGCTCAGGCATTATTTAAGATATTTTACTTTTCACTAAAGGTCTTATCTTGGGTGTGGATTCATTGAGCACCTTCACAAAACTTAACAAAGATTAGAGCATGATGTTAGATATCTTCATTAAAAACCAATAGGTCCATTAAGTAGGTTAAGTTGAAAAAAAACATATAAATAGTAAAGTTATCCTCAGTAATTCTCAATAAGTTTCACTTGTACTTAGTAAATTTTGGGCTTTTTTACTGTTTCTTTTTCTTTAAATGAAATTCAGTTACTGTGAAAAAAAATAATATAAAAGCAGCCTAAATTACTCATGGAGACAAACCCCTTTGTTCTCTTCAAGCCGAAAAGCATACAGACAGTTACTCAACCTTAAACATATCACTTTTGTGATCGTGCCAAACAAGGGAGGTTATTTCTTGTTGCAATCGAAGTATAATTTTAAAGAAAAGATTTTAAAGAATAAGAAGACCAATGCTGTAACCTCAATTTGTTGTGAAAATTAGTTGAGCACTGGTGTCGTCCTTTGGGATTAAAGGCTGAGTTATGAAAAATCTAAGTGAATTTGATTCTATTTAAGGAAGAAGGTTGATTGAATTGAAATTAACTATAATAAGAAAACTGTAATTTGTAAGGAGAAAATCAATAAGATAAAGGCCTTGGGTTTTCAAATCCACTTAAACTCTCATTAATTGCATTAATGAAATGAAATGAATTAGGATTTACAACTATTCATGGTAGGTGATGAATTAAGCTACAAGCATAAAACATCAAGAAAGTAATCACACATATATGAATCATGTATGAATCATCTAGTTGGGTACGAATTGTTAAGCAAGGCATGCACAATTCATCCAAGTAAGGCATGAACCTTCTAGCTTCATATAAACATGTTCAATTAAAACCATTGTACAACTAATGTAATTGAAATAAAGAAAACAATTGCATTGAATGAATAAATTGATATTAAACTGATTGTATGAAAAGCAGTCTTCTAGAGTTGCACAATCACCATAAACAATCTTAAAAACCCTAACCCAAAAAATAAGTGTAGTTGCCCAAGAAACTAAAGAATAAGCTTCATCTATTACCCAAGAAAGAAGTTTAGTTGCCCATGGAAAAGAGAGAATCACCGAAAGCTTCCATCCCAAGCATGAACATCAAAACCCTAGGTGAGAGAAGAGAGAAAACTAGAGAAGAATGAGAAACATATGGAACCAAGGTTTGGGAACCCTAAAACTGTTTGAAATTCGACCTTAAATAGAACTAGGAAGCTTATCTTAAAAACCCAATGAAATACCAAAAGTATCCTAGCTTCAAAATAAAAATTACAAAATTTAGAAACCATGCTCGAGCTTCTCTATCGATAGACCAAGAGGTTCTATCGATAGACCGTTCTTCAAAAAATGCTTTGGTCAGAGCCTCTCCTCTATCGCTAGGCCAAGACTTCTATCAATAGACAAGGTTCTATTGATAGACCATTTTTCCTCCTTTTTTTGCTGTCTTGCTTCTTTGCAGCCTCCAAATGTTTCCTAAAGCATCCTTGATGACTTTTTAGTCTCTAATTTGACTCTGAGAATTGCCCCCACTTGCTTGAACTTCGAACTTTCACCTCCAAAGTGCTTAAAAGCATGGAATTAATGAATATTTCCTACAAGAACAACATCCATGCATTAGAACCAAACTTAACTAAAATGAACAAATAAACAAGACAAATGTATATAAGTAATCCCTATAAGCATTGTAAACAAGGCATGATTACATGGCAATCATTCAGTACTTGAAGTTTTGTCGTGATGACATTGGTCTTCCTGTTGCTGTTGTTTACTTCTATGTACAAAGAGAAAAAGCTGCAAGAAGAAGCTCAAGAACTGAAAACAATGGTATGGCAGTCTATTTGAATATAATGGAATTTTCTATAGGTGCTGCAATATCTCTCGCATGAGAGAGAGAGAGAGAGAGAGAGAGAGAGAGAGAGAGAGAGAGAGGTGCTGCAATCTCTCTCACATGAAAGAGTTGAGAGAGAAAGAGAGAGAAGGGAGAGGTAAGAAAGGAGAAAATGACAAAGCTTTTTTCACATTTACAAGACTAACAGAAACCATTTGTGGTTTCAAAAAGCTAACCATTTTGAAAGTGGTTTTAATTATACTCTGTAGGGATCAAATCCAAAGGCTACGAAAATTGAGTCTGGATGGGTGGTATTCTGGACATCCCAAACTGGAGCAGAACCTATATATATATATATTTATCAATGGGTTGTTTTCCTGGATCTTAGTCCTCACGTGAACTGAATAAGTTGTTGCAAACTATTTAGTGCAGAAAAATGGAATTACAACAACGGTTTACACCGAAGAGTGAAACTTTTTTCTTTTTTATTTTTTGACAATGGACATTTGGATGCAGACCAGCTATTGCTTGGGCAACAAGGGATCTTATAGCTATGGTGGAAAATGGTAGACATGATGGACCTCCAACCCATGCTGTTACCTTCGTGTGGAATGGACAAGAGGTAATTAATGAGTTCAATTCTAATTAAAATTCACATTTAATGTTGATTTCTATCACCTTCAAATGTGATGAAGCAGTTCACAGTTTGTCTTTCTTGATTCTGTATTGGGCTAGAAATAATTCTATAAAGGAGTTTGAAGCATGTGGATTTTATGCCATTGTCTCTGCTAAAATTCATTAATCGGGCTAGAAATAATCCAATTTATCATTTTATTACAGGGAGAGGAAGTATTTTTGGTTGGAGATTTCACTGGTAATTGGAAAGATCCTAGTAGGGCAGTACACAAGGGTGGATCAAGATATGAAGTTGAAGTTAGGCTTCAACAAGGGAAGTAAGTGTTATGCATTCTTTTACTTGTATTAGATTTGTTTAAATGTTATTAATATTTAACATTATAATGTTGTTTATGACCCTAGATAGAGTCGAATGGAAAAATAAGGAACCATGTAGCTGACTCCAAGTAATTAGGATGAGGCTTTGTTAAGCTTGTTGGCTTTTTGAGTTGAGTTAATGTTTCATTTCTTTTTTTCTTTACAACAATCGAGTTAGGCATGTTGTTGCACCCTAATCAAGGACCAAAATATCAAGAATATCACACTGTATTACTGATGTATCAGCATATCAAAGGGTGGCGATACGATATTACACATACATATCTTTTTCTCAAAATATCGAATGAGAATATCGATAAATATCCAATATATTTGAAAATATCTGTTATATATATTGTCAGGACGTTCAATATTTCAGTAAATTTCCTATATATTTGAAAATATTCAATGTATCTTAAAATATTAGAGGTGGGGATTCATTTGTTTACAGGATTATTGATTTATTCATTAGTTATTGTGTAAATGATATATATTTTAAATGTTTAATGTTATTTGACATTTTAATGTGGAATTTGTAGATATTTGTAATTTATTTCGGCCAGTGGGGCACCTCTTACTGTACCTTATACAGCACAAACTTGTCTTATATACATTTAATTTGCAACGTTTTGATTCTATATTGTGTATTATAGTTTAATTCATTGTTTTGCAGAATTTACTGAAAATTTTCGTATTTAACTAATAATATTCATCGTATCTTTAAATCAGTATAAATATTTTCGATGTGATGGATGTATCCATCGATGTTGACATTTAAGTCCTTGACACTAATAAATTGTGGGGATGAAGGTTGCAATCAATGCATAAGGTTTGGTTTCATGCTGGGCAACTCTGTGCCAATTTGTGTGCTCAACCTAGCTCAAACCCAATTTGTTGCCTGCTCTGGGTTCATTGGAATATATTACACCAAACATTGGGATATAATCATCCTGGTCCTAAATAAGAGCTTGACATTTGAGGGCTTTGTTCTATCTGTACTTTGTACTTCTGTTGGATATTTTTCTATTTCCATTATTATTGTTACCTGGTATTAGATTTCCCGTGGTTGTATGACTAGTAAAATTATCTATGGGGAACATGGTTACCTATTCATATTCTAAGCACACTTGTGGCATTCATTTGCAGCTATTCTGACACTAATACTGCATGCAATTTGTTGAGATGTATTATACATTCTGGAAGATATGTTTTTGCGACATCTATTTCTCAAGGGTAGTTTTGTTCATTACCTTCAGGTACTACTATAAATTCATTACAAATGGGCAATGGAAGCATTCAACAGCTTCACCAACTGAAAGGGATGAAAGGGGAAATCTAAACAATGTAATTGTGGTCGGTGATACTGCCAGTGTTAGGCCTTCTGTTCATCATCAACAAAAGAAGGTTAGTGTATTTTGTTTTGCAAATTTTTATTCTATAAAATAAAATGTAGAATGATATTGTATTATTCTATATAGCCTAGAGCAACATTGTTGTCTTTTTTGGTTGTGATGAGCTTTGCTAAAAGTGCTAGTTTTGTTGTGAGTTCATAATAATATATTGAAGCATCTCTCCATTGATTCATTGTTTCACAGGAAGCTCTATCTGTAATGATATATTAACACCTAAATTATATGAAATTGACAGATTTGCCCCCCGTCTTTTGTTTTCAGCTGATATATTCGGAATCATAAATGCCTCAATTTTCATAATTACATATCATATATCAGAAAATATGATGCGTGGCAGTTAATTACTTCCTAGGATTAAATCTAGCTTATTTTAATATATAAAAAGAACGGAACTATTGCATCCTCTTGATGGCCTCTTTTGCTTTTGTGTTACACATTTGTACAAGATCAAACATCTAGGATGTAACCAAGCTGTGTCTGTAATGAATGCCCTCATGGGATGTCATTTTAGCCTAGAAGTCAGGTGGACCTGGTATTTCAGAAGGTGGGTAATAACACTGGTACTGTTTCTGAAAAGCTATAATGTTACAGCTTTTTTAAAACAAAACCAGGATCCTATTTGCTGGGTACACCTATCTTGGAAGTCCCAGGACCATCTGAAGTTTTTTGATGGTTTGGTTTGGTATTCCTTATTTGAATCCCCAACCATGTCATCTGTTGCATCATGATGTCATGCCCCCAAAGTATTTTGTTACATATTACAAAAATTTTGGGAAAAAAGTTGTTTTCTTATTATTATTTTATTTACTTATTTATTAAGCAGTTTGGGACAATTGTTTGGTGTGGTACCATCATTGACCACACACATGAAAGGGAAAGACGTGAATGCCATTTATCATACTACCCACTGGCGTGGATCCAAGCGAAATTTGTGCCTATAGTGCTTCTTGAACCCTGCTCCAGAAAGTTTCTGTAGGTCCCCCCAACCCCAAAAACTGCCCCCCAAAACACGTGTGTGTGCACGCACATACACACGCACACTTAAAAAGGATATAGCTTGCTGAAACAAGAAGAATAGCTACCAGCTTTAATGATCCAAGAGTTGTTAATGAGGCTAGTTTTAGCATAAGATCTCCATATTGCTGATGATTGTTTGACTTTAAAATGTTTCAGGATGTGAATGTTGTGAAGGTGATTGAGAGGCCATTGACAGAAAATGAACGCTTTATGCTGGCAAAAGCAGCCCGATGTGTCGCCTTCTCCGTCTGTCCAATCAGACTAACTCCGAAATAGTTCGGCATACAACTCCTATCCCTTGAATGGCTGTTTGGACGGGTATACATCTTCCCATACTCTCATCTTATAGAATCATCGTACTCTGGATCTAAATGTTAAAAGGTTCTCCATCAAGACATAGAATCAACATGTCCATTAATTCATGCAAATAAAGATTGGCACTACAAGAAAAATCTTTTTACATGATATAATTGTCAGCTAGCCTCAATGCTGATTTACACCATATCCACAGGATATTACCCGTTTTAGTTTCGAGTATGAAGCTATTTATTAGTACCATGTTAATCAGGTTTTAGTTCAGAGGATTGTTGGCCTTTCAAGAGGGTCTCCATCAACGAACAGCCCATTTGCTATTTTAAAAGAATTTTGGTATCATCTGTTTGATGTTAAACCTAGGAGTTTAACAATTATATATATATATATATTCCGCTTGAATAATCTTGATGGATATCTCACAAGGCCTTTGATTCTTGTTAGTTACTGACCTACTGTCTTAAATATGATAATCTGCATTTATATTGTGAGGGCCGCATAGAGGGAAAAAAACCAGCCCTATTTATCATCATAATGAGTTGAGTAGACTGTTCATTTCAAAACTTGCAATCTGTGTAACTCATGACAATCCCTTACATATCTAACTGTAACTATGGATGGAGGTAATTCGAACACCTTTTTAAGGCACTGGTCGCAGAAAGCACTCCTGGAAGAATTTTGAGCCTTGTAACAAAGGTTAACCAGATTATCGAAATTATCTCTATTATTGCAGAATTACAACTGCCGATCTTTTGCGTAAAAACTCTCTTGTAAGACTCATGCAATGTTTTAGGGTAAAATGATCTAGTGAGCGATAGCTTTCTTTAACTAAAATTAGCTAAGAAATCCAAGCCTTTGGATTTCTTTTCATATTGAATTATGCATTTAAGTGAAAAGAAATTCAATGGCTTGGATTTTTAACTGAATTTAGTTAAAGTCAGCTATTGCCGACTAGATAATTACTTATGTTTTAGGTACATAATTAAGTCTAATGAACTTAAATATATTGTTGCATAGTGAGCGTAAAGCATTAGAGGATCCTGATTTAGTTAAGTTCAATGGTGCTCAATCGTCTGACCAAGCTTGAAATTCTAGTTGGGTATTCGTTCGTTTAGGTTAGACTGGATAGTGGATAATTTCAAATAATCTACCAAAGTAGCTCAAGTGGTCAAGGACCATGTTTCATAAAGCTGAGGTCCTAGGATTCAACCTTGAAACCTTGACTATTGTGAAAGATGGGGTTTGCGGGTGATTTTGGTCCATCCGTAGGAATTAGTTTGGGCCCAAATCTCAGCAAGAGTAGGCTCGAGATATCCTATGTTAATCGAAAAAGAAAAAAAAAATTATATTGTTCCCTAAACTATGGGCCTTTTTCACGTTGGCTTCATGTAGTTTCGATTGCAATAATGTGCCTCCTAAACTATTAGATTGTATCAAATTATCCTCTTATGTCAATTAGTCTTATGTCAATTAGTCAGGGGAAAAATGATGTTAAACTTTTTTTTTTTTTTTTTATATGTAGTATTTATCCTAAATTGCTAATATGTCTATAATTATATTGGTGAAGTTTCATGATTTTTTTTAATATATTTTAAATTTTATGAATTATTTTCTCTATATACTAAATAAAATTCATAAGAAATAAAATATATTGAAAAAAAATCATGAAACTTCTCTGATATGTTTATAAATTAGCAATTTAGAATAAATATTGCATAAAAAAATAACAAGTTTAACATCATTTTTTCCCATATTAACATATGACTAATTGACAGAATAGAATGATTTGATACAATCTAATAGTTTAGGAGCACATAATTGGAATTGAAACCACAAGTGGTTCAACATGAAAACATCTAATAAATCCGTGGTAAAGTGTAGTTTAAAAAAAAAAAAAAACATTCAAATAAGGTGGTTGTAGAGCTGATGACGAAAGGTGCAATGTGAATACCGTTTGTCTTGTACCTTGAACGCATCATGACAAGAAGATGACAACATTGTTCTGAACATGAAAAAATGTGACCTAATCAAGTTCTGGATTAACCTTGCTAAAAATAAACACAATAAGGAAAATTCCACTGGGTGCTTTGGACAAGTCTGGATCCTCTGCTTGGGTTTGGATATGTTTGGGTGATGTGTCATAATCAGGATGCTCTACTTTTCACTTGAATAATGTGCAGATAATCCAGATCATGACACATCACCCAAGTACCAAGCAAATCCAAGTAAAGGATCTTCATTTGGTTTGGACTAATAAAAAATTAAGTGGCTCTATACATCTCTAATTCCATGCTTCAATCCTGGCCTTGCACCTGTTGATGTAACACTCTACATCGTTTTATTTAAAAAATGGAACCCTATGTCTCAACCCTCGTAGCTGCGGATGTATTAATTCACTTAAAAAATGTGTAAAAAGCAAATTACTTACAACAAAGTATAAAATAATTAATTGTTTAAATTAATTTTATTTTTTAGAAGTAAAATAAGGTGACAATCCACTTCAATTAACAACATGGGGTTGAGACTTGCAACATTTTCATGAACTTCATCATTGACATTGGAAATCTCTCTTACTCTTTAATAATTAATTTTCTCAAAACAAATCATTCAATTCGAAATTTGTACAAAATTACGTATATACTAATGAATTTGTGAAGGGTCTTGTCTTGTAAGAGGGCTATTGACAATAATAATGGATTTATTAGCAATGAATTAAAGAATATGAGATAAGTATATAAGAAAGGGCAGATCTGACATTTGTGAATTTGTACAAACATTAGTATCCTCCTCCACTTGGGTCTAAATGTCGAAATGATGACAGGAAGATGTTGTCATTATCAGATCATTTTATCAACATTACCTATAAATAACCAAGGCTTCCAAAGACCAAACCTCTCTCTCTCTCTCTCTCTCTCTCTCTCTCTCAACCTGCGAGGCCACAAAAGTTTAGTTTCACTTGAGAAATATGGTGAAAAAGCATCCTCCCATGGAGAATAATTATGGTATTTCGGTGCTGGATCTGTTGGAAAAGTACCGGTATGTGTCAATAACATTCTCTCTCTCTCTCACTCCCTCTCTCTGTCTCTCTTCATTAGGAAAACATATCGCGGTTCTCATCTTGGGCATGGTTGAGCAGAACCGACTCTGTTATATAAAATCATCACATTTAATTTAGGATATGAATAGCACATACTCACAACATACACTGCAAATTCCAATTCCACTCTTCACAATATTTTGCTGGGAGCGGATGTTGACACACACTCTCTTATTATTAGCCCATCCCCACCAATTTTGATTTTTTACCTTTTTATGAAAAAATACATTGTTTTTAAGAAAACTAGCCGTGGTATCCACTAGAAAACATCATTTTGAACAACTTTGTAGAAGAAAGTTTTTCCAAAATCTATCATTTAAGTAGACTTTTTGACCATTTTATTATTTTTACAAAATATTTGGTAAAAAATGCCAAAAAATCTGCTTAAATGATAGATTTTGGAAAAACTTTCTTCTACAAAGTTGTTCAAAATGATGTTTTCTAGTGGATTACGCGGCTAGTTTTCTTAAAAACAATGTATTTTTTCATAAAACGGTAAAAAATCAAAATTGGTGGGAATGGGCTAATAATAAGAGGGTGTGTCAACATCCGCTCCCTATTTTGCTGGCATTGCGTTGCGGAGCTACATTACTTACTGGGCTTAATTTTGGCAGATCAAGGGGCCCAGCCCCATGTCGTCATTCAGTTTTTTGCCCTTTTGTCATTCATTTGGAACTCCAAAAGCATAAGAAAAACCAAAAATAGGAAAAAAAAAAAAAAAAAAAAAAAAAAAAAAAGAAAAAAAAATGCTGATAGTTTCTTACACAGATTTTGTTCTTTAGCGTTTGTAAACTTTTTTTTTTTAATTTTATTATTTTGAAGATCTAAATAAAAGCTGAGAGAATTGATTTTTTTCCCCTCAATAAAATCATATTACACAATAATTTTGTTAATAGAAAATTATTAGCACTAATGGCCATAAGAACATTTGGTGACTTTACTTTATGAAAGTCAGCAATTTTTTACGGGATCATTAATTACTATATATATATATATATAGAAATAATGAAGCCATCAAATGCTTATATAAGTTTATATTAAACTTTAAGTCCATAGATAATTGTGTGATGAATATTTTGAAATACAGACAGCTGGATTGGATGCTATACGTACTAGTTTAAGCATGCTATGTATGCCAAAAATCACAGTGATCCAACGGTTGGTTTCTCATAAATATCACTGAGAAAAACTGTGATAGTTTTTAAAGTTCATAATTTTTCATAATTATATTTCAAAATTCTAACATTGGAGCACTGCAATTTTTGGTATGCATAACATTTATAAGTACAATATCTAATTCAACAATAAATTTTTCAAAATATACATCCTACAATTATCTATGGACTTCATGCTTACATAACATATGTAAGAATATGATGACTAAATCAGGACACACATACACACACACATATATATATATACACACACAGAAGCTCAATGAGCTCACCAGCTACACAATAAGAGATAATTCTTCCTTTTGCCTTAAATTCTTTCCATTCCAAAAAATGCGGTATTAAAATCCAAATATATGGTACAACCATCAAATGATTTTACTAGTACGTTAGCTAACACCATCATTTCTCAATGAGAGAGAGAGAGAGAGGGTAAGAATTTAAAGGCTCTGACCACACAAGCATTGCAAGATATATATGGTCATCAGGTTTATGACTGTTTGTTTAAAATATTACGAAGCAATGGTGTAAGATGAGAGAGAACATGAGTGGCTAATAGTGAGCTTATTCAATCTGTAGGTTTCCAGAGGCCCCGTGACCATGACTGCCATCGATAACCAGACCATTCACTAAAATTTGACATATAAACCACTAGATGGAGAAATGGATCATAAATGTGAGCAGAACCATGTTTTAGAGATAGGGCCTTATCTTTATATACCTATCATCCTCCACCCACCATGCCTCTCTCATCCTCACCATTCCCTTCTAAACCTCATACGTACCTACACATGTATCATTTTCTCCTTTCCACGTGTTCACTGTTGCAGGTGGCCACCCCCGAATATGTCTTTTCTAACGAACATTTAATTTCTATGTCTACAACAATGTGATCAAAATTTTCTATTTGTATAAAGTAAAAATAAAATATGTTACCACTTACCACTGCCCACCGGCCTTCTAATCCTTCCGGTGCATGTGTCTGCAGTACTTTAAAAAGTTTATAATGCCATGCAAAAATTAAAAAAAAAATCTATCAATTGAGAAATCTCTACTCAGTCTTTTAATTCTTTAACATTTAAAATTATCTACAGACTTCATACTTACATAAGTTTATATAAGTGTATGCTGACTTGATCATATATATATATATATATATATATATATATATATATAAGTGTTCTAGTCAGGGTACTTGACTTTAACTAAAGTGATCAGCAAAGAACAAAAGTTCTTGGATTCCTATTCACTTAATGGATGATTCATCTTGAGATTCAAATCCAAGGACTTGTATTTTTTGCTGACTTTAGTTAAAGTTAGGTACCCCTAAATAGAATATATATATATATATATATATATATATATATATATATATATA
>JAESVK010001230.1:1127788-1138496 GCA_017140935.1 Hamamelis virginiana
TGGAGGAAAGAAAAATAATGTCCAACGCCCAAACCTGATCTACAAGGGTCAAGGGCACCAGGCAGTAGCTAGAACCTGTGGTTTAGTGGGTTTTCGCTTTCCTTATCCGCTGGGTCTAGTACTACTATAAAGCCACCCAATTCTCTTCTTCCGTGGCCACAATGTCGACGGCTTCGATTCACAGCTGCTTCCCCACCTCCCTCTCCTCTGTACCTCTCAAAACACCCTCGTTTCGTCCTTCCATATTCGCAAGGCTCAACTCTTCTGCCAGCGCTTCTCCTCCTCCTCTTCCCACCCTTATTAGTAACGACCCTGTCTTTGCTGCCCCTGCTCCTGTCATCAACCCCCCCATTTGGGTACTCTCTCTCTCTCTCTCTATTCTGGCATTGCCCATCCATATATGTTTTTAAGTTAGCGATTATTTTCTCAATTACTAGTGACCATTTTCAGCCATTATATAATGGATGGTTATGATTGACAATGTTTTTAGTTGTAGATACCATTGCAGGTGATTGGGTGCATATCGCTCTCCATTCACCATGGCTTGAAGACCCAAAGCCAGCACAAGTGTCGTTACATTCACCATGGCTAGCTTGTGCTGGCTTTGTAAAGTGCGTGTAGAAAAAAGTACAAGTAAAAAAGCCATACCACATGTACCCTTTTAATATGATAGAGTTCTAACCAAGAATTACTCAGTAGCTAAGATTGTAGAAAAAAATCATCTTGATGGAATTGTCACATTTTTCTAGCCTGTCCATTTTTAGTATGATGAGTTTTAATCATGAATTACTTGGTAATAATGATTGTAGGAAAAGTCATCTTAATGCATGGACAATCTATTGGCTTTTTTTAAATCATTTCATTACCACAGTTAGCCATTTGTATTTTTGGACTGAAAAATAGCGTTATGCTTCTTTTTTTTCTTCTTCTTTTTTTATGCAGTATCTATCATGAATTGCTAATGGGTTTACAAGTATATCGGTGAAGTTTCATGATTTTTCTCAATATATTTTATTTACTATGAATTTTATTTACCGTATAAAGAAAATAATTCATAAAAATTAAAATATATTGAAAAAAATCATGAAAATTCACTGATATGCTTATAGATATATTAGTAGTTTAGGATAAATATTACAAAAAAAAAAAAAAACAAGTCCAGCATCATTTTTAACAGACAAAAACAGACAATTTGTTATATTAAAATAGTTTAGGAGGCACATTGCTTCAATCGATACCAAATCAGGCACATTAAAATAGTTTCATAATAACCACAAACTGTAATTTTTTTATTTGTTTTTTGTTTTTTTGTTGATATAAGATAAAAATAAAAATAAAAATAAAAGAAATGGGACCAGTAGTACACGTCTTGGTGTCATTATTTTAAATTTTTTGGACAGCTCATCTACCAAGTCACATCATCTATTTGAAGGACTGTCACTGTGATGACAAATGTGTGGTTTTGATTTATTGAGCATCCTAAGTGACTAAGTCTCATGCTCCATATGCGCTTTCTTTTCTTGTTGTAAATTTGCAATTACATGAAAAATTACTTGGCGAATGCTACGCCGGATATCCAATCTAAGATTCTTACCCACAAAAACTCCATTCACGACAAAATTTTCCCCACCAAAATTTCTCTCTCTCTCTCCCCAGCATATAGTGTATATATATATATACACATTCTTGTGTATATCGAGATACATAATTAAGTTGATTTTGTCTAAGGTCCCGAATCGAGTGTCACGGATTCTGGTATGGATTCTGAGTTTCTGACCACATTCTCTCCTCTCTCTCTGCAATTCTTTAATTTCCTACTCTTTCTCGCACTAAATTCGGAAACTTCTCACACCAGACAACTTGTATTTAAAGCTGACTAGCTGATGTTAATTTCTCCAAACATTTCGATCTCTTCTGGGTTTTTTGTTTTTGTTTTTTGTTTTTATCGAACGTGCCTTCGTTTTCCTGCAACTTCAAGGTTTAAAAGCTTAATTGGAAAATAGTACTACTATATACTATATACTATATACTATATTTATTTATATATAAACACACACATATATAGTGTCAATAATACTATTTATTGTTAATTAATTATGGTTTTAATTGAGCGATACATGTTTTTGGGGTCGCAGAAAGAAGATATGTCGAAGGACTCTTATGAAGCGGCCATTGATGCTCTCAAGAACCTTCTCAGGTGATCGATTGTCTCTCTCTCCATCTTCCCTTCACCTTTCACTTCTTATTATTACAATTTTTTTTTTTTTTAAAGAGGGGAATACTCTACATTTTTTTATCGAAAAATACCAAGTGGGTCAAATTTAAACCAGATTTTTTTTTATATCAAATGATATGGCGGCATGGTTATGCATTTTTTAAATTTGTTCTAAAAGTTGGCCCCCTAACATTACTCTTTTTGATTTGCCGATAGAGATGGTTTGTCTTTGTATAGTTGCTGGATGAATTTTAATCCTATAACAATCTCAGGGTTGCTCATAAAGTTAAGGATCACGTCTCGTGAAAAAAAGATTTAGAATTGAACTTCGGCATATTAACTATCCATAAATCGAATTTATGAATCATAGTCTTATCTCACATCGGATTTGGAATGTCTAGGACTTATAAAGCAAGTGCAGTATTACAAATTGTTACTAGCTCTCCATATTATGATTTGAGATGTGGGTGTGACTTTTACAATTACCTCCCAAATTGTATGAGACTTACAATTTCTCTTGGTTTTGCAGTGAGAAGGCAGACCTTCAACCCATGGCTGCTGCCAAAATTGAGCAGATGACGGCCGAGTTAAAAACGGCGAACTGCCCCATCGAGAGGATGAAAACCGGGTTCATTCAATTCAAAAGTGAGAAATACGAGTGAGTACTTTTCAACTCTAATTTGTAGTTTCTGTACACACAGCCTTAAATTAATAGCCTGCATTTGTAATCAAAAAAACGTTTCTGGACTCGTTTTTGCAGGTCGAAACCGGATTTGTTCGCTGAACTCTCCAAAGGACAGAGCCCCAAGGTCTTAATTCTTTCTCACAACCGTCATATTTGGTTGTAAATTCCGAAAACAGTCTTTTATTTTTTATATTATTCTTGTCTTTAAGGGCCTGTTTGGAAACTTTGAAAACTAGGTCCGGCAAGTTCTGATATCTTTATGTTATATGGTTTTTATGTAAACCAGCTTCCAGCTGGTTTAAAAAAAAAAAACTGTGTTTATGCCTTATTTTCTGGATAGGATCGAACTAATTTGCAGAAAAAATACACTTACCAAACAGTACTGAATAAAAACCAGGCAGGCGTATCCTCAGCTGGCCAGGTTTTTAAGTTTGCCAAACAGCCAGAATAAGTTTTTTTTTTTTTTCCCCTTAAATTTGAAAATAAAGAATTAATAGCCAAAAATATTTTTTATTCTTTATTTTTTTTTTGTTTTGTTATTTTTAACAAATGAAAGCATGAGTCTGGATCCTCTACTCGGGCTTGGATATGCTTGGGTGATGTGTCGTGATTTGGATACTCTACTTTTCAGTTGGGTGGTGTGCAAATGATCCAAATCATGGATTCATTTTCCTTTCTTTAATACTATTTATTTGATAATTTGAAAGTGGTATTGTTGCAGTTTATGGTGTTTGCTTGCTCGGATTCTCGAGTCTGCCCATCTCATCTTCTGGATTTCCAACCAGGGGAGGCTTTTATGGTCCGCAACATTGCTAACATGGTCCCTCCATATGACAAGGTCTTGCCCCTTCAACAAAATTGCATGTCTCATTAGTAATAAACATGGCTCTTATGATCTTAAATTTTAACATTTCAATCGCTTTTTGACATTGCCTTTAATTGTGTTGTTGCTCTTCTGCAAACAGGTTAGGTACTCTGGAGTTGGAGCTGCTGTTGAGTACGCAGTTTTGCATCTCAAGGTAAACCCATGTACATTGCCTTATTAACCTACATCTTGCATCTCTCTCTCTCTCTCTCTCTCTCTCTCTCATTTTGAATTCATTTTCCACAGGTGGAGAACATTGTGGTGATTGGGCACAGCTGCTGTGGTGGGATAAAGGGGCTCATGTCTATCCCAGATGACGGATCCACCTCTACGTAAGGCCTTACTTTTGCGCGACCTGATTATTTCTTAACCACAATTTAATGTGCATATATATATATATATAGTGGAGCTAAGTAACACTAGTATTTTCAATCATCATTTTGGTTTCTTCGCATCCCTGAATCTTGGAAATTCCTTCCAATATAGACGTCGGTTTCTAGAATAAGCATTCTAACACATTTTAGAGGACTAGAATATATTGGATAATTTGGACTCACTAATGATTAAAATTCCTTCTATGATTGAGAAATTGCAGTGATTTCATTGAAGACTGGGTCAAAATTTGTCTGCCTGCCAAGGCCAAGGTGAAGGCAGAGAATGGCAGTGCACCTTTTCCAGAACAATGTACAACTTGCGAGAAGGTAAAGCCCTCAATTACTTCCTCAGCTCCTTGGACATACATATATAAGTACCTGTTTACTCTCTGCCCTTTTAATCCGAATGTTTTTCCTTTCAAAATGCCTTGAAGAATATTAAAAGATAATTGCAAAAGTGTCCAAAATGATCTCGGATTCAAGCACATGAAGGTGCATTAATACCCATTTGTTAGTGTTGGGAATTATGAGATGGGTTTGACAAAAAAAAAAAAAATTCAAAATTATTATTATTACTACTGCTGTTCTTACCATTTTATGTGTCCAATAATGTATGATGCAGGAAGCTGTGAATGTATCGCTTGGTAACTTGCTAACGTATCCATTTGTGAGGGAAGGGTTGATGAAGAAAACTCTAGCATTGAAGGGAGGTTACTACGATTTTGT
Source organism: Hamamelis virginiana (assembly GCA_017140935.1). Taxonomy (NCBI): domain Eukaryota; kingdom Viridiplantae; phylum Streptophyta; class Magnoliopsida; order Saxifragales; family Hamamelidaceae; genus Hamamelis; species Hamamelis virginiana. Next base: position 1,132,654 of record JAESVK010001230.1, read on the forward strand.
TAAAGGATCGTTCGAGCTCTGGGGGCTTGAGTTTGGCCTTTCTCCCTCTTTCTCTGTATGAACACCAACCAGTATCCGTATCTTAGTGACCCTCCCCATCTTTCTTCCCTAACTTGTTCATCTCCTTTCTTCAATTATATGTTGTATGAATTCGACTTAATGAGCAATAATTTACAATAAATATAAGAGTTCATCGGCGGCTCTTTTTAGTTAAATATATGTGCATTAAATTTTCTTTCTTCAACAAATAACCAAGCTAGATTAATTGTACTCTAATTAATTAAGTACTTTTTTTTCACTGCTGCATTTTCCTTTTTTCTTTCTTTGTTAGGTAAAAGATGTTGCTACGATACTGCATTGGAAGCTCTAGGAATATGCTTAGAGGTCATCATATCCCTGCAGAGATGAAACCGACCCCATAGTTTGGATTAAGGCTCTGTTGAATTGTATAAAGATAGACTAATTAAGTTATGTAGAAAAGTCCCTGCGAGTCCTTCTATGATCGAATCGATCTTTACTGTTTGGCTCAATTCTTTTTATACGTGTTTCTAGTTTCGTAAGTATAGGGCTCATTCAATTATTTACTAGACAACTTTTTAATGTCGAAAAGAAGACAGAAACTAGTATCTTGCAATTCGATCAAAGGGGCAAAGTCCCAAACTACACACTACAAATACGTGGCCTAGTCACATTACAATCATTCTAGCTCTTTTGGAGCCACATTATACATTTTCAGACCATAGCTATGGGATTTACTTAGAGGCGCCAACACATCTGCACATGTATTCGCCTCTCTAAGAACATGCCTCACCAGTCACCACACATACCTATTCTCCGCTCATCAACTCCCTACAAGCTGCCACCAGAGACCAATTGGGATGACTTTCACAACTCCTTTGTTAATCATATTAATTTAGCTGAGAGAATCAGATTTCAACCATCAACCATCGAAAGGTTGCTTCCCAAGCTAGCTATTTTCATCCAAGAAAAATCCCCCATTGCTTTGTCATGTCATTGCAGCAGGTACCTAAATTTGAAGAAAATTCAAGTAACCATTGCCCATATATCTTCTGCTCTCTTCCTCTATATTTTCGAGACTCCAAACGTCTGTCTAGCAGCAGACACAATTATTTACATTCCAAGCCCCATTTTCAATAAAAATCTGCCACTTTAGCCTTGCTTATAACCTCCCCTGCAAACACTTTAGCCTCCTCCTTCAACGGTTTCCGCCCTACCCATTAATCATTACAAAAGTCAATTACACTCGAAATGAATGAGGATACACTAGAGCTGAGTATCAAATCTTGGATAATTTATTAACTCAAATTCCATGAGTTAATACCAAGTCAGATGGTTCTGAATTTTTAGGCCCCAATTTCAACTATAAATCCCACAAACTTGACCCCTTGGTTTAATTGCGACTCACCAAAGTTTCTGTGGATTTTAAAACCACATGGTCCTTGGTCAGGCAAATGATTTAAGCTTGCAGAGACACACTAAATGACTAAAGTACAAGAATGATTTGGTGTAATTCAGGATAAGGCTATCCATATTCTCTGTTTGTGTCAAAGATATCTTGGATAACTTGCTCATCAATTAATCTGAGTGAATCAGATTGCTGATTTGGCCAAAGTTCGAGTCACCAAATTCCATGCATTCAATACCAATTCAGTCAGATGGTTCTGAATTTTAGGCCAAAATCCCACCAATTTGACAACTCAGCTTGAGTTTTGTAGGTGACTCACCAAAGTTGCTGTGGAATTTGACTCTAGGACTGTTCGTGACCTCATCAAAGGACTTGACCTCATCAAAGACCTACATGGACATGTGATCCGGGCTTGTAGGGTGACACTAAAATAAAAGAATGATTTGGAATAATTCCGGGATAAGGCTATGCATATTCTCTGTTGGTGTGTCAAAACCTTGGATATATAACTTATAACTCACCTTGCAATCTGAGTGAAAAAGGTTGCTGGCTTGGCCAGGTTCCCGTATCACCAAATTCCATGAGTTGATACGTCCGAGCCTGAATTTTTAGCTTAAAATTCAACTATAAATCCCAGAAAATTAACTTCAAGGGCTGTTCAAGTGGACCTTCGGGCGAGCAGTTAACTAATTCGGACGTGCTGGAATTGAACATTGGCAATCTCTAGGAGGCTTGGAGCGGTCACGAGGATTATTTTCCCGTGAATCCGCTAGTCCAGGCATGGAAGACCTGCCTTTGACCGGACCGAAATCGGAGACTTAGTGGGTTGTGCGCAAGCTAACCCAGAATAACCTGACCGCAATACCCAAAAAAAAAAAAAAAAAAAATCCCAGAAAATTGATGGGAATCCTGTGATGTCTAAATTCTACCAATTTGGTAACTTGACTTGACTTGACTTTTATAGGTGACTATGGGGCCCCTCATATAAATAGCACATTAACCCTCCCTCCTATTTTTTTTGTGCTAACATATGGTATCCTGGATCTGCTCTCATTAAAGTTTGGACCCACATTAATTCCCATAAATGAACGAAATCACTTGCAAATCCCATCCCTCACAATAGTCTAAATGTCAAGATTTGATCCGTAGACCTCTGTTTCATGAGACGGGGTCCTTGACCAGCACATAATGTACTCATATGAGTATGCGCAAATTCTGTACAGAACTTTCACTCCACAAGTTGTTATTTGAATTTTGGACTCTAACCCCAACTTATATACAGAAATTATCAAGTCAGCATATGCTTATATAAGCAAGAAACTCAGAGATTATTGTGGAATGCATATTTTGAAAAGTTGATGTTAGATTAAGTACTATACTTATGCATGTCATATTTGCCAAAAATTACAGTGACTCAACAGTAGGTTTCTAAAAAATGTTACTGAGAAAAACTGTGATAGTTTTCAACCGTCATAGTTTTTTATAGCTACATTTTGAAATTCTAACATTGGATTACAGTGATTTTCGACATATATAGATGACATCCATAAATACAGTATCTAATCCAAGTAGCCAACGACGTTTTTCAAAATACGCATCCCACAATAATGTATAGTCTTCATGCTTTCATAAGATATATAAGCATATGTTGACTAGATCGGGACTTAGTTTATATATACAGTGGAATGATCAAGTAAACATTTGCTAACATATCCTAAGTCAGTAAATACTTAAATGGCAGTTAGATTTTGGTTATTAATTTGAGTGATGATCGATCTACGCCAGGGCCGGCCCTGAGATTTGGGGTTCCCTAAGCGAATTTCTGAGGTGGGGCCCTATTACGTAATGATACAAAAAAATTTGTATAAAATATTTAACAACCAATTGTTATTCTTGTATTTGCTAGTACACACAAAGTTTGATGGCACATATCATTACTATAATCAAACCTAAAATAAGAAAGAAATTAAAAATCAATTAACTTCTCTAAAATAAATTCATACTACCACCATATATAGTAATTAGCAAGCATATAGTCCTAAAATCGAAACCCTAAATCAAAATCTTATTCTTAATCTCACAACAAAGAACAATAATAAATTTATATTACAATACAAAGTAAGTTTAAAGTTGTAAATCAAAATCTTAAATAAAAAATTTCAATCTCATAATAAATGAATAAAAATAATAAATTGAAAAAAATAGAGAGAAAAATAAAGAATGAATGGTTGCTTACTTGCTTGGGGTGAGTGAGAGAGAAATTATTTCTTTGGCAAAAAATAATAATAATAAACTGAAATCTCCATGATAAAATCAAGTACATACAATATATAATTCAGAAATTATTGTTTCAAAAATTAGGAGTCTAACTTTGGTCAACCATCCTACCACCCTTCAAGTTGTCTAAAAGTGATTGATTATCACTGCATCCATAAGATCAAGTGGAATTTCAAATTCTAAAAGTGATTTTAGACAAAGCTAATTTAAACAAAATTTTAGGATACATTTTAGGATACTTTATAGTGTATATGTATATTTATTATTGTATTTTATATTTATATTTTAATTTCTAAAAATATTTTAAACATATACCAAATTGGGGGCCCCTTAAAATTGGGGGCTTCAAGCAAATGCCTTAGTAGGCAAAAGCCAAGGGCCGGCCCTGTACGTAAGGTAAACCAGCTTAATATATTTTTTTTATCAAGGCTAATCATTTTTCTTTTTTTTTTTTTGGGGGTAAATTACTAGCTTAGGGGCTAGGTCCCGGCCTTTGTAATAGCTTTGCCTAAAATTACTTTTGGACAATTATCTCTTCACACATTTCTTTAGAATTAATTATGTCCAAACCAACTTTTATATAATATATCAAAATTTTCATACTAGAAAATAAAAATGATCGGTTATGACAAAAGTTAGGAGGTCTAGTTTTGGCTAACCTCCCTATACCTCTCAAGTCTTCGAGAAGGGATTATAATTGATTATCACTCATCGATCTCTTTAAATTAAGTAAAATTTTGATTTCCAAAAATGATTTTAGGTGAAAATATTTCGAATGATCGAGGCCGGCCTTAATATTACTTAAGAAAAATACATATGTCCTATATGCTTTTTTATTAATAATTTTTTCATTTTATTAAAATTCTGTATGTGTATGAAGTTCTATATAAGAATGTATTTAATTACTTGAAGATTTGTTTATTTATTTGAATGGGTTTTAATTTAAGGCATTTTTGAAAGCATGGGATGGAGCATGCGAATGGAAGGGGAGGAGTAGGGTTTTGATCCCGCCAGGAACATACATGTTGGGGTCAGTGATATTTAAGGGTCCATGCCAAGGTTCCATCACATTTCTAATATATCAAAGGAGAGTTAAAGGCTCCAACTGACGAAGCTTCGCTCTTTACTGATCATTGGATTAGCTTCCAATATATCGATGGATTGATTGTCAGTGGAGGTGGTTTGTTAGATGGCCAAGGAGCTTCGGCTTGGTATCACAATCGTTGTGACAAGACTGCGGAATGCAAGCCTCTTCCTGTTGTAAGTTCTTGCTCCCACTCCCTTTTTTTTTTTTTTTAAATATATTTTTTCTCTCTATTTATAGAGGTGAGTTGCATGGTGGTGTCAGGGCCGGCCGTGAACTTTAGGTGGCTTAAAACGGCTATTTAAAAGGGGCTCCTTTACATGTAAACTCTAAAGAAAATCTGTATCTTAATTACTACGTTAAAGATTTTAGTTTCTTATAAAACAATTAATATCTATTATAGCATATTATAGCACGGAAAATACTTAAATAGAAAAGGGTTTTCAATTGGTTCATATTTTTGTTTAAGAGGCATGACTTATATAACCAAGTGATGAATCCTGCAGTAAGAAAATAATAAAATCAAATAAATTGTCTTCTTTGTTTACTGAAAAAAATTCTAAAATTTTAATTTAATTCCCAAATTAAAAGTCCTAAAATAAAAACCCTAAAATAAAAACCTAAATAAAAAATCCTAATATCACAACAAGTAAATAACAATAATAAATTCATATTATCATTAAGTAAGCCAAAAGCCCTAAAATTAAAACCCTAAATCAAAAATCCAAATCTCACAATAAGTGACCATAATAAATTTATACAATAAAACAAAACAACCCTAATGATTATCTAAAAAAAAATTAATCTCATAATAAATCAATAATAATAGTGATAATAGGATTAAAGAGATTCAAAAGAAAGAGAAAAAAAGAAAGAAAAATTATAAACACCTAAAAGAGAGAGAGATGGCAGACCCACTAATCCACTGTGTTAGTTTACAACAATACAAGTCTGCTACTTTGCTAGTGTGTTGGGTCTTTTTTTTGGGGAAGAGAGAGAATGAGAGTATGGAACAAATGCAAAAGTCGTGGGGGCTGTGAGAGGAAGTGGGTCTAA
>JAESVK010001230.1:1143496-1182799 GCA_017140935.1 Hamamelis virginiana
GAGAGAGAGAGAGAGAGAGAGAGGTGAATGGTGGCAAGTTTTTTTATATATGCGTGTAAATGAGTAAGTTTCTTTAGGTATATATATATAGTAGTTGGGAGAGAGTAGGGACTGTAATACATGGAATCTCATGGTGTGTCTTTTATACAAAATTGATTATGAAAATGATGATTAGATGCAATTTGGTACGTAGAAATCTGACTTTTCCATGGATATATTGATTAATTAAAGGGATTCTTTTGCAACTAGCTGCTGTGGACATGCCTCAAGAAAAAAAAAGTTGTAATAAGTTCAATCCACGGAGGTGAGATAAGATAGTGACTTTAATTATGTTACAACATTGGAAGGAGGGCACGCATTGCAATGCAAGAATATGAAGTGGGTAGGTGACCTTAGTCTTAGATTCAGTGCTAAAACTATGAAAAAAAGGAAAAAAAAAATTTCCCCATTTGCATATTACATCTTCTTATTCTATTAAAATAAGAATATGAAGTGGGTAGGTGTATTTAATTTCACAGATGGTATTTCAAAATTTATTCTGTAATTAGTCCTATGCAGGTGATCTTACACAATTTTGCATAGGGTGCACGTATCTTTTATATATATATATATATATATATATATATATATATATATATATATTATGGGTACGTATACATTTAAGTTTATGTGAAAACTTAAGTTTTTAATCTATGTGAGATATGTATTTTGAAAAACTGACCATTCGATTAGATATTTTTCATATGCATGCATGCATGCCAAAAATTACAATGATTCAATGGTTAGTTTCTAAAACACATATTGTCCAAAATTGTGATAGTTTTCACTGTATCAACTGTCACAATTTCATATAATCTATATTTTAGAAACCGATAGTTAGATCACTGTAATTTTTGACATACGTGACATTTATAATTTAAAGAGTACTTAATTCAATGGTCAATTTTTTAAAATACATATCTCATATTGGTTAAAAATCGAGTATAGCCTGTACATAAGCTTATATGTGTATGTGCCTATATGAAAAGAACTCATAATTAAATAAGCATTTTTATTCAAGTTATGATTTTTTTGTTCCAGGGCTATCATTTTAGGCAATTTATGGTCCATCATATTAAAAGGATAGGATAAAATAGATTTAGGTACGAACCAATGTGAATTGGCCTGGTAGCAAAGGAGTGAGTTGTAAACTCAGACATTTCTAATTTGAAACTAGCTAAACTCTTTTAGTTAACCACCAGTCAGAACTAATAGCCGGGGCATTATGAAAATCCATGAGGTGGCAGCCCAGTATGGAGAATGGAGATTAGTTAGGTTTTGACAGTTTGGATACCTCGGTTGCTTGTTAAAAAAAAAAAGATTTAGGTATGATAAACTTTCTTATCAATGATAAACTTTACAAAGGGATGAGCTGTAAACCCAGACATCCCAAATTCGAAAATTTAGGTTTTCAAGCTGCCACAAGGCATCCCCACCAATTAGTTTATCCTCCCTCCCTCCTTACACAAAAAATGAAAAATCAGAGCTATAATTGGAGAAAATTGGACCACCAGTACTATGAGAATGTTGGGAGCAATAAGTAACAAGATCACAAGTCCAAGAATTAATACCCAAGGTAATCTATCTTAATTGGAAATTTTCTCTCTCAAATAATGCAGCCTTCATTCTGCATCATAAGTGCTAAACTATTTGAAATCGGTCTAATAAAAGACTCATTGGATTGAATTAAGTAGAAAAATAAATGAGTGAAAGTCAAATTTTGTTTTTAAACTCGTTAATTTATCAAATAAAGTACAACAATATGTTACTTGACTCAGCTCAAATTATTACCACCCCACTTAAATAAAATGATGGCGGGTCAAAAACCAATATTATTAAGGCCAGGTCTATTCATTTGTTGAGAATTGTGAACTCTTAGGAATTCAAACTTCCGAGAGTTTTAATTTTCGAGAATTATAAGTAGATCTTATTTTGCTAAATATTTTGCTAAAATAAGATCATCATTTATCAGTTTAAATTAAGTAAAAAATCACAATTAATTGTTTTACATATTTTTTTAGAAGATGAAAAATGCTATCGTAAATTTGACAACCGTTTTGTTTAGTTTAAATAATTATGTTTTTACAATTATATACAAAATCAGTTTATTGATAAAGAAAGATGAATTTTGAATATAATATTAGTAATATTGTATATTTAAGTACGTGAGAATTGGTAATTCCCACCAGTAGAGGTGTGAATTTAAATTCCTGTATTTCATTAGAATTGAGGTGTTTGTAGAAATTATAAATTCCACGGATTTTACCAAACAAACAACTGAACTTTCGTCAATTTTCAGAAATCCAGAATTCACACTATGAGTTCTGAAGTAACAAACACAAGTACCCTTAGTTTATCTGTGTATTTACAAAATCATGACACAATTTTTGCTTGAGGTTTCAAGAAAGGTCAACCAAAATTTAGGTTTTCAATCTGCCACAAGGCATCCCCATCAATTAGTTTATCCTCCCTTCCCCCTTACACAATAAATGAAAAATCAGAGCTATACTTGATGAAAATTGGACCACCAGTACTATGAGAATGTTGAGAGCAATGAGTAACAAGATAACAAGTCCAAGAATTAATACCCAAGGTAATCTATCTTGATTGAAAATTTTCTCTCTCAATTGCAGCTTTCATTTGAATTCGGTCGAAAAATAGGTGAGTGAAATTCAAATTTTATTTTTAAATTCGTTAATTTATCAAATAAAGTACAATAATATGCTACTCGACTCGGCTAAACTTATTTACCACCCCACTTAAACAAATTGATGGTGGATTAAAAACCAATATTATTAAAATGAATGCTTTCAATAAAAACAAAGGTGACATACCCATAAGTCCCTTACATAAGCTTTTTATACCACCAAGTGCAATAATCTTTTTAGCATAACAAATATACAAAAGAATTTGAAAATCTTATGGACCTCATGGTATAAAATTGGGCTTCAAGATGAGGATCGGAGGTCTTGAATTCGAGTCTCTGGTCCTTCACTAGTTAGATTCATGAGCTTGTGACTCGATTATCCAAATATCAGTAAAAGTAAGCTTTAAACACCCTTCGTTTGAAATAAATAAATAAATCCTACAAAAATATATTAATACGCATAAGAGTAAAAAGAAAAATTACATTGTACGTAATTGTACTCGTCTCATGGTGTAATTCTACTCTATCTGCAAGCTCAACTTGGCATTTTTTTTCTCTTTTTTTATTTTTATTTTTATTTTTTTATGTTTTTTTGGCAGACCAACTTGGCATTTGAAGTGTCTTGATGAGGGTCGACCCAAATTCCTTGGTCAAATGACCATTTTGCTGGCTAGTGGCAGGCATGTATTTTAATGCTATGAATGAAGTTACCTTGGGGCTAGCAAAGTCATTATCCGAAGAATTACTGGTATAATTTTTATTTTTTTTATTTTTTAAAAAAATACCTTTTGAGAAAAAATATTTATAAGAATCACCTTCTGAAAAAATTATTTATGAGAATGACTTCTTTTGATCAGTCAAACTGCCACCAAGTCATGTAGGACCCACAAATCCTACGTGGAATCAATAACAATTAGCAGCTGTTCTTGTTTGAATAAAAAATTCAAAATTATTTTCACTGCAATACCCCATAATTAGAAGCAACATTTTGAACCTCGACAGAGAATTGTTGTTCAATTCTGTGATTTGGGTCTTATATTTTTTTGTAAGATTGTAAGGCAATTCTTATAAATATATATATTGTAATAATTTTTTATACTGTAATAATTTTTTCAGAAGGTTATTCTTATATATATATATATATATATATATTGTAAGAATGTAAAGTTATTTAAAAAAAAAAAAAAAGTCATTAGGGCACTAAATATATGCAATTGTGAAAATGCCCCATTGCTAAATTTAGAAAGTACAACAAGGAATCTTGTACTATAAAATTAGGACAGTCAAGTTTTGACTGCTTTCATTCTACACCTACCCATCTGCTATCCGTTGCAGTTGGACCAATAATAAAGAGGCCATAATTCTTTACACCACCCACCGAGACAACTATTTATTGGGCAATGCTGTGTGTTCCATTGCTCCAATCAATAGCCTGTACGTGCTTTGGTATGAATTCTCATGTCCTAAAAATTATTGCAGGGCAGGCACGATATGATATTATTACTATTGTGATTTTAATACTTACTATAGATGGCCGCTCGCCTAATTCCTGCATTCATGCACAGCTCAGAACTCATAATAAATGTTGCACAGCTCAGAACTCATAATAAAGTTTCATTTGAAAAATATCGAATTTAATGGGTAATTTTGATTTTTTTTTTTTTAATGGGTAGTTTTGAAAGTTCACAGTATTTTCTTTTTTTTTCTATAATGATTTTCTAGTAATGTATAGTATTTTTTTAATTCTATTTAACTTTTTTTTTTTTTTACCTACTTTTTGATGTTTTTATCCGATGTGGGATAAGTATTTTGAGAAACTGACTCTTGGATCAAAGGTTCCACTTATACATTCCTTGCATATCAAAAATTCCATTGATCCGACAATCAGTCTCACAAAGTACATCATGAATGCCAAAAACTCAACATGAAATAGTTTTTTTTTTTTTTTTTTTAAGATATCGACAGTTGGAATTGATGTTTTACATATATATATATATATATATATATATATATATATATATCATGTATGCCAAAAACCACATTAATCCAATTGCTATTTTTTTAAAAATGAAATAATTTTGAGATAAATTAGGGATATTGTCACAGTTAGTGTTCTAAAAACTAATAATTTTTGGCATGTAAATATGTATAAATGGAATATTTAATCCAATGAGGCAATGATGAATTTCTTAAAATACCGAGATAAATTTGGGCCTTACTTAGGGCCCGCAACTAGTTGGTGATTAGGACAGGCGAATCGCATGTATAGGGCTTGTTTGGTTATATAAAAGCAGAACAATAGACTACACAGATGTTGAAAACTTATGTTGTCTTTGTATTTCTCATCAGTCAAATTTCCAACCGCAACACAATATTTTGGACTTGTTGATCAAACTGTATGCCTTCAATATTGGCCAAGGACAAAGCCTTTTAGATTTGGGCCTTCTTATAACTTGGGCTAGAAGCAAGTCAGTCCAGATAAACTTTTGGGAGGGGATGTTGACACACCCTTGAATTATAAGCCCACCCCCTCCAATTTTGATTTTTTACCGTTTTATGAAAAAATACATTGTTTTTAAGAAAACTAGCCGCATTGTCCACTAGAAAACATCATTTTGAACAACTTTGTAGAAGAAAGTTTTTCCAAAATCTATCATTTATGCAGACTTTTTGGCATTTTTTACGAAATATTTTGTAAAAATAATAAAATTGTCAAAAGTCTACTTAAATGATAGATTTTGGAAAAACTTTTTTCTACAAAGTTGTTCAAAATGATGTTTTCTAGTGGACAATGAAGCTAGTTTTCTTAAAAACAATGTATTTTTTTCATAAAACGGTAAAAAATCAAAATTGGAGGGGGTGGGCTTATAATTCAAGAGTGTGTCAACATCCCCTCCCCTTTTGGCCTTTCCCCATCGGCCCATCCTGCAAAGGTGGACAATGCCATGGGCCTAAAAAAGAAGTCCTTATTTTGGACAAAACTATGTTGTAATTGGGTCAATTTTGATGAGTGTCAAAGAAAAGGATGATCATGTTTCTTGAAGGATAATGCATAGTAATAAGTAAGGGTTCGTTTGCATTATTTTTTCTTAAAAACACTTAAAAAGGGTTTAAAATTCCATTTAATTCAAGAGATGGAGTAATAATAATTTCTAGACAACTTAAAGGGTAATAGGATGGTTCGTAAAATTTTCATACCATAAGTGATTGTGGGAAAAGCTAGAGGCCCCCAACTTTTGTCACATTCACTTTTAGTATAAAAATTATGATACGTGAACATGAATATAATTCTAAAGAAATATGTGAATAAATAATTCTCTACTGATTAAAAAAAAAAAAAAAACCTAACGCAGAGGAACCCTAAGCACGTTGTCATGAAACATGAGGATTGTGATTCCCAATTCAGTTTTGTTTTTCGTTTTTTCTTTTTCATTTTTGGTCTATGTGAGTGGTGGGGGATGGGGGAGGTTTTGAATGGTTTAAGGGGTAGATAGACAGTACCTACAACAGGGCCGGCCCTGAGGATTTGGATGCCCCAGGCAAGCTCCTAAAACGATGCCCCTATTGACTAAAAAAAAAAAATTTAGCAAAATTTTAGTTATTGAACCTTAATTTTTCATAAGCTAAAATCTACAGCAATCAATTCACAACATCCAAACCTCATATCATCATTACAAATATAATTAAACCAATAAACAAGACATACATGATATAACAATTAATTCAAAAGGAGGGTTTTCAATAGGTTCACCCCGAACCTACAGTAATCATTACAAATATAATTAAACTAACAAAGAAGACCTACAACAATCAATTCAAAAGGGGGGGTTTCAATAGGATCACCCCCGAACCTCCTGTCATCATTACAAATATAATTAAACTAATAAACTAAAAAAGACCTACAACAATCAATTCAAAATTAGGGTTTTCAAAAGGATCACCCCCGAACCTCCTGTCATCATTACAAATATAATTATAATAATAAACTAAAGAAAACCTACAACAATCAATTCAAAAGGAGGGTTTTCAATAGGATCACCCCCGAACCTCTTGTCATCATTAAAAATATAATTAAAATAATAAACTAAAGAAGACATACAACAATCAATTCAAAATGAGAGTTTTCAATAGGACTACCCCTAATCTCCTGTCATCATTACAAATATAAATAGAGGCTAAATAGTAGAACATACCAGAGTAATCTGAGTAGGCGAGCATTATCATCATCGCCATCAATTACTAAAAACAAGGATTATATCGTGGCAATGCTTATAAACATTTTAAAGAGCTATTGTTAATATGCAGCTCCATTGATAATCTGCTAGACATATATAGTATTACTATGTGATAAGCACATAGCACGTGAATGAGTACAAATAAATTAGTACAAATAAATTCTAGGGCTTGTTTGACAAATATAAAAATTCAACCAACTGAAATAAATGCGATCAGTTTTTATTTTACTATTGTTTGTCCATTTGGATTTTTTTTTCCTATGCATGAACACAGCTATTGTTTTCAAATCAACTATAAATTGATTTATTTAAAAATCAGATGGCAGTAAAAGATTTGACTAAGTGAAAATAAACCTTAAAATATGTTTTGTCTAAGTAAAAACACACATATTCATTCAAATTTCAAACTCTTATTTCCTTGTACAAAAGCAACAAGAACATTTCCCCCAATAAATAAAAGGATAGGCCTTTGCTTCATGATCGATGCTTGGCTCCTCAAACTCTTTTCTCTCCTCTGTAACCCAAATCCTATAACTACTAAAACGTGTAATTAATTTTCTAACCCAATGAACCCATAAATACTTTGAGATTTATACCCTAAATTAACTGAAATTTAATTTATACCAACCAATTAACTGAAATACCCTAAATTAACTAAAATTTACCAACCAATTACCCTGAACAAAGAGTGAGAGCATGAAGGGATACTTGCGGCTGAGAGCTTTCTTGAGAGGAGAGATGGAACAACTGAACAAGTGATAAATTGAATTATTGAAGCTGCAAAACTCGATTAAAGTGATCCAACCAAAAGAAATGAGATAACGTGATCCAACCAATTAATACCCAAATTAACCAACCAATTAACTGAAATACCCTAAATTTACTGAAATTTACCAACCAATTACCCTAAACAATTGTAACAGAACCCTAAAAAATTTGTAAACAAACCCTAAAAAATAAAGAACTAACCGGTTGGAACGGAGCAGTCGCATCGCTGTGAGCCTTCACCGTTACCCACCACGGCAATGCCATGAGTGAGTCGTGAGTCGTGTGTGAGAACTGAAAAGGAGAGGAGAGAGTGAGAAACTGTAGTCTGTAGGTGAGACTTGAGAGACTGAGAGCCTGTGCGAGAGTCGAGAGACCGTGCGCGAGAGAGAGAGAGAGTGCGGGCTGAAGAGAGTAGATCGGATTGTGGGGGAATGGGAGATGGGCTGCAGGGGAAATGGGATTATGGGAGATGGGTTGCTAGATTGGGCTATAGGGTTGGATTAGAATTTATTTTTATTTTTTTGGGCTGTAGGCTGGATTAGAAAAGGGAGGGGATGTTGACACACCCTTGAATTATAAGCCCACCCCCTCCAATTTTGATTTTTTACCGTTTTATGAAAAAATACATTGTTTTTAAGAAAACTAGCCTAGGTATTCACTAGAAAACATCATTTTGAACAACTTTGTAGAAGAAAGTTTTTCCAAAATCTATCATTTAAGCAGACTTTTTGGCATTTTTTACGAAATATTTTGTAAAAATAATAAAATGGTCAAAAAGTCTACTTAAACGATAGATTTTGGAAAAACTTTCTTCTACAAAGTTGTTCAAAATGATGTTTTCTAGTGGATAATTGGGCTAGTTTTCTTAAAAACAATGTATTTTTTTATAAAACGGTAAAAAATCAAAATTGGAGGGGGTGGGCTTATAATTCAAGGGTGTGTCAACATCCCCTCCCATTAGAAAATTGAGCTATTGTTGGGCTAAATATATGCCCCTAAAATTCACTCATCTTTGGGCTGCCCAAGGCGGAGGCCTCTTGGGCCTCCCCTCGGGGTCGACCCTGACCTACAAACAGTTAACTGTTTTGGAATAACAAGATGACAATGTTCTTCCTGTAATTACAAATAATGTAAAACCCTGAATAAATGAATTGAATTTAACTGCAATACAAAGATTAATTAAGGGCTCGTTTGAATTAACTTTTCCTATAATCACTTTGGAATTTAAAATTTCACTTGATCTAAGAGGAGGGATAATGATCACTTTTAAACAACTCAAGGTATGATAGGATGCATGACAAAAATTTTATACTAATAGTGATTGTGGCAATAGGTAGGAGGTCCCAACCTTTACCACAATCACTTTTAGTATGAAAATTTTGATATGTGAAGACACGGTTTGAATATAATTTTAATAATATATATAAAAAAGTAGTCTTCCAAAAATAATTTTAGCAAAAGTTAATGCAAAGGAGCCCTAAGACAAGAACCCAGTTCACAATCTCAAGATAAGGATGTGTACAAATCACATGGGGGTGCAAATCATCCTTCAGCCGGTTTCAACATTTGGGTTTAATTTAAGTTGGTAACTTTTCACCGACAAAGTCTCAATTACGTAAAACTGGAATATAGTGGTTAAGTAAACGGCAATTATGTCACCCCAAGGTCAAGACCCGACAAAAAACAAATGTTTGTTAAAGCCCAATTAGGTACATTTTGAGCCCATGGTTTTCACTAGGGCACAGGGTACTGCTGGTGGCAGAATGGGATAAACCCATTGTGGCCCGAAGAATGTTTATACAAACACTCCTAATCAACCATCTATGGTTGGTTAATGCAATTGGTGGGAGGAGAAGGATTTGAGTTGTTATATAGTTTTAATAAAGGCCATTTTACTTACCTTCTTGCTGGAAGTGAATTTGTCATCCAATCTCAAGCTTAAGTGATCGAAGTATGTGGGCATCATAGAGTAGACAACATGGGTCCAATTCTAAATAGTAAGATACAGAGATGATAGTCTCTACAAGAATAAGAAGAAAATTATAGTTTGAACCCTTCAACTATCACCGATTTACATATTGCATCCCTATATTTTTAATTCGAATATATAGACTCTTTTATAGTTTTTATTTGTTGTACTTTTTATTTTTCAATCAATCGACCGTTTAATTGTTTACGAAAAACAGTATTAAACTCGTTATTTTTGCATGTAGTAGTTATCCTAGATTGTTAATGTATTACAAGTATTTTGGTAAAAGTTCATTATTTTTTTCAAAATATTTTAATTTTTATGAATTATTTTCTCCATATAATAAATAATTCACAATAAATAAAATATATTGAGAAAAATCATGAAACTTCATTAGTAGTATGCTTATAGATAAATTAGCAAGAATAAATATTGCATATAAAAATAATGAGTATAATACCGTCTTTCATCAAAGAATCAAACGACTTAATGACAAAAGGGTAAAAATGCCATAAATGAAAACTATAGGGATTCAATGTGTCTAAATTAAAACTATAGGGATGCAGTGTCTAACTTAGTGTAGTTAAAGAGATCAAACTGTAATTTTTTGAAAGAGTAAGGCTACATTGTATCGTTATTGGGTTAACCTAAAACAAGTTTGTTTTCTTTTATGTCAAGACCGTGAAATCAAGATTCAAGATGCTACGGTGGAGTAAATAGGGTTTGAATATAGAAATGAGTGATCTTGCTAATTCTTATGAACTAGTTTGGACGGAAATTTCAACGTAATAGGTCTAAGATACCTTGTATTGTTAAAATAACAGTTATTTTTTTATGAGGACGTGTTATAATAGAATATGTGCAGATGTCACCTGAAATCGTTAAGTTGGAGAAAAGGGTTTAGATAGGGAGCATTCTCTTTGAAAATTGGAAGGATATTGAATGTATAGAATATATGCATAATAAGAAAATTTATACATAAAATAATATATGTATTAGGGCTTGGGCTTGGGCTTGGGCTTGGGCTTGGGCTTTACCATGGTTTTTTGGTAGCCCAGCCAAGAGAAACTTTGCTAAAAATGGTTAGGATGAGAAGTTATTGATTGACCGTTAACGTGCATTTACAGTACACGACTTCGGCCCACAAATCCAAGATCGCGACATTTCTCAAGCTTTACCGTCATCGTTAAGGCACTGGAGACTGGAGTTATCTTCTTCATATAGTCTTCCTCAATCCTCATACATTTCCCTGTTCCAAAACCCTACAAATTCCAAAGTACAGAACATAAATTCTCACAACTTCTATCTTCTCTCTTTCTATATATATATATATATATATAATCTTCTTTATCTGTCTCATCCTAGAACCTGTGAATGATTGGAGAAATTTGATCGTCAATAGCAATATCTGAAAAGGATTCTTCGAATTGGAGCGAGTTCGATGAATACGTCGCAGTTCATGGACAAGCAGATTATGGATCTATCAGGTGGATCGCCCAATAACGATTTCATCGATCTCATGAACCCTCAGGAAGACCACCAAATCGGTGGTGGTGGCAATAAGAAGGAGGAGATCTTGCCCAATTACGATTTTCAGCCAATCCGACCCCTCGGTGCTTCGCAGTCGCCAAATCTTGATGGCACCAATGTTGGAGGATCTAGGGTTTGGAATTCCGCTGATTCTAAGATTAACTCGACTGGTCTTCGAGTAAGATCTCTCTCTTTCTAAATTTATATACTGCATAATTTGATTTCTTTGTGTAAAGCCTGGGTTATTAGGGTTTAATTGGTGATTTTCGTGTGTATAAACACACACACCCCCCCATATATCGTATGACTTATATACATATTATATATATGACATGATTTTTTTTTGTGAATTGCCTGATTAGTTAGGGCTTTATTCTTTTTTGGCTTTCCTTATTATTATTTTTTTCTTGGAAGATTTGTTGGTCTATGGAGGGATTGAATTTTTATTTACGTTTTTATTGTAGTAGGGTTCATTTGTTTAAGTGAATAATTTCTGTATTTTAGTATGTTATTTGGTCTTTTTTTTGTAGGTTTGATAATTTTTGTGGGAAGGAATTATTGTTGATGTTGATAGTAAAGTACGGTTTTGTTTAGGTGAATAATTTGTTTGTAACAGTTGAGATTTCTCCACAGTAATTGATTTTAAGTTCGCATTGGTTTGTGCTTTTGAGATATCTCTTCACAATAGTTGATATTAAACTCGCATTGGTTTGTGCTTTACAATAGATGTGTTGGGTACAGTACATTTTTATAAAGACAAGGGCCCAAAAATCCCTGCAAACTCCCTAAGTATTGTTTAGTATCTCTTCATCCACACCCTTATTTTGGGTCCAGTACATTTTTTTAGTCCAGTACATTTTTTTAAAGACAAGGGCCCAAAATCCCAACATATTTCAAGTGCAATAAAGAGTAATTTTGGCAGAAAAAACAAAGCACACTACGGTTCTGTTCGCTTAATATAATAGTATAGATACATTGCAACTTGTAAAAATATGATTGTTGCATTAAGGGATTATTGGCATTGGCATGTCATGAACAGACCATTGCTCTTTGAGAAAGTACTGGGAATCAGTTGCTTGTTTTGAAAGTTTTTGGGTGCATGTATTAAGATTTTGTACAATATACTCTTAACCTTAGTGGACTATTTGGAATGGTTTTGTTTATTAGATGTTTGAAGCGAAATGCATGCTGCATCGTTTGTTGTGGTGAATATCAATGAGTAGTTTTTGAAATTGGAACTTTTTGGAAGGAAAGTTAGCTTGAAGGCTGTTGGAGATTGATCATTGTACTTGTTTTTATGCTTTAACCTTTTTCTTTTTCTTTTTTTTTTTTTAATTCTTGTACATTGCTTCCATTTTCTGTACAGAATTATGGTTCTCTAGACTCCGTTGAACCAGCAAAGGTTGTTCAAGAGAATATCTATGATGGAGCTATAATTTCCGAGATTGATCGAACAATGAAGAAACATGCTGATAATTTGCTACATGCATTGGAAGGTGTTAGTGCACGTCTATCTCAGCTTGAAAGCAGAAGCCGCCAACTTGAGAATTCTGTGGATGATTTGAAGGTATCAGTTGGAAACAATAATGGAAGCACTGATGGGAAAATGAGGCAGCTGGAAAATATTCTTAGAGAGGTATCTTCTCTCTTGACTCTTTCCTTTATGCTGCATTTGATATTAGGGAAAATTTGATACAAGGCCACATGCAGTGGATGTACTGAACTTTCACCAATAATGTGCTCACAACTTAAGAAAACTGGTAGTTTTTATACGAAACTTTATGTCTTTCCAAAATGAAGCGAACTGGCATTCTTTCTATTTTTATTTAAAATTTCCTTGGCACTTTTAAGCATTATGCTGCCTTTGCATGTGTTATTCATATCATATTATGCAAATATATCAGTAGTCTTACATACCAATTTTATAATTTACATAGCATATGCTGTGTTCACTTACATTATTATGCTGTCGCCCCTGCTTTATATTCCTTTGAAATATGATTATCATCATCATAATTATTAATTTTCATTTTTATTTGGATGAGAAATGAAATGTGTTAAGAGGGGGAAGAAGTACAAGATCTTATAAATTACCAAGTTGGATGAACAAACATGGAAATAATAATAATAAAATAAATAAAGAAGATGAAACAGAAAACCACCAGTCTATGGTGGAAAATGTGGATAACAGTAATCCATGCATTGAGGGAAATGGTGGCACGTTACTCACGAACGGCTCTACTAAATCTTATTGACCAAACATTTGTATCAATTGTACCTATAAACCAATATTTTCAATGGCCAAGGTGTTAGGTGGTTCCCTCCTGTGAGGTGAGGCATAAGCCCAAGGTGTGGGGCATTAATCTTATAAATTTTCAAAAAAAATTATTTAAAAAATATTTTTTAAAAAAGTTATTAAAAGTGACAAAAGTAAAATTTATATAAGGATTTTAAATATAAAGATATAAATTACAAATATTTTAAAAGCAATCTAGGCCACAAATGTAGTTGATTAAATAAAACACATATACTAACGTAATTATTACACTATAGACTCCCAGTTGTCTTTCATAGTGTTACCAAAATATAAAATTTTCATACAACCAAAATTGAAATAACTTAAGTTCCTGTAACATATCACATTAAGTCGTCCTCATCAATATCATCATCTTCATCTATTGTATCTATAATGGGGGAAGGTTGCACTTATGGGAAAAAAATGAAAATCGAGAATATAAGAAGAATAAGAAGAGAAGAAAAGAAATGCTTAACGGAAAGGGAGCATAAAAAAAGGAAAAAAAAAGAAGAAAAAAAGAAGGCAAATTGAGGATAAGAGAAGAAGGATAAGAAGAAAACTGAAGCATGATATGGATGGGAATACGCCCCAGTCCTTGGGGTGTAAAGAATGTGCCTTTTCCACCCTAGGTGGGATGTGCTTTCAGCAGGAGTCCAGACCCAAAACTAATGGCCTTGAGCATTTTTTTTCTCACCTCACCCTAGGGTGTGCTCAAACAACACCTTTTAAAACACTGCTGTAAACTATTATTAATCCAATGCTCTTATGTTTTGTTTGTATTGGCTGAAACAGAAACCCAGTTGAACTTTGCCTTGAGCTATGGTTTATTATGCATACTAGCCTATGTATACTGCGTTTTAGATCATTCTGTTATAGCTTTTGGTGTTCATCAACAATTGCATGCAGGTACAAACTGGTGTACAGGTTTTAAGGGATAAGCAAGAAATAGTGGAGGCTCAGCTGCAGCTTGCAAAGCTGCAGGCACCCACGGTAGACCAGCAGCCTGAAACTCAGAACAGTGGACACATAGATTCAGTGCAGCAAGCGGCATCTGCTCCTCAGCAATCTCATCATCAGCTTCCTCAGCCTGTTACTCTTCAACCATCACTTCTTCCTCTCGCTCCCCCTAATGCTCCTCCTCCTCCCCCTCCGCAACAGAATTTGCCACCTCCAGTTCCACCACTGCCAAACCAATTCCCTCAGAACCAGATTCCTTCTGTCCCTCAGCGTGACCCTTACTTCCAACCCCCTGTTCAGACACAAGAAGCCCCAAATCAGCAATACCAATTGCCTCCAACTCAGCAGCCACAGCCTCCTCTCCCAGTAGCACCACATCAACAATATCAACCGGCCCCTCACCCACAGTACTCTCAGCCACCCCAGCTGCCTCAACAGCATCCATCACCTGTTAATCCTCCTCAACTCCAACCTCCATTAAACCATCATCCTGAAGAATCACCTTACATTCCATCTCAGAATTACCCACCAAGCCTCCGTCAGCCTCCCTCTCATCCACCCAGTGGCAGTGCTCCCTCCCAACAGCTTTTCGGGCCTCCCTCCCACATGTATGAGCCTCCATCCAGTAGATCCAGTTCAGGGTTCTCTTCTGGGTATGGCCCACCAACTGGCCCTAGTGAACCGTATCCTTATAGTGGATCACCTTCTCAGTTTGGAAGTGGCTCCACAATGAAACCACAGCAACTTCCTTCATCTGCCATGACCCAGGGTGGTGGAAGCGGTTATCCACAGCTCCCAACTGCTCGGATATTACCACAAGCATTACCTACTGCCTCTGGGGTCGCTGCTGGATCAGGTTCCACTGGAACTGGGAACAGGGTTCCGATTGATGATGTGGTCGACAAAGTGACAACTATGGGATTCCCAAGAGACCATGTGAGAGCAACAGTCCGGAAACTAACAGAGAATGGCCAGACGGTTGACTTGAATGTAGTGCTGGATAAATTGATGAACGATGGGGAAATCCAGCCCCAGAAAGGTTGGTTTGGTCGGTAACACACGGTACTTCTGATTCAAACTTGTGTATAGAAGTATTGAACTGTCTGTTTTTGTATTCCTTGCGGAGAGGGACCTTTTGTGTGGAGATAGGGGGTTCTCCCCTTAACATGCTTTGCTTTTTCTTTTTGTCTTTATATTCTTCCCCCCAAAATCCCCTTCCTTTTTTTTTGTTATTGTTTTTACTCATTGTGGTTATTGCAAGACTGTTATTTTTACCTGTCTAGCTCTGGTTTTCTCAGCCTCTGTTTTCATCTCTCTTCATCTGGTTATTGTATAATAACAGTCACAGTAATTCAAAGCAGCAGATTATCTCATGTTTTCGACTGATGGTGGTTTTGAGTTTCATTGTAGTACTACAAATCTGGTGTCATGGTTTATTTGCTTTAATATTTTCCTTGGTTGGCACTTCGCAGTAAACCTCCTAAGGAAGGATGCATGGTTTTAAACTTTTTAAGTTTTAGGAGGGCTAAGGTCGAGCAATTGGCCATCAAAAAGCATTGAGAGAATAGTGTAGTTAGAGCACCCACAGCAGTGTAGCTATCCCAACAGCCAAAGCAAAAAACCACATATTTTTTGGCTAAAAATCAACTGCAGCAGTCTAGCTAAAGCAAAAAAAAAAAAGCTAAAGCAAAAAAAAAAAAAAAAATTTGCTCTACGAACAGTGGCGAGCTAAAAATGGCCTCTTTTTTGCTGCGCACTGTTGATCAGCAAAAGCCAACTGATTCTGCAAATTTGTGGCAAAAATCCCTTTTGCCCTCCATACATCCTCACTGGGATAGAATATCCCCGCTGGTGAGACTCCTGCTAAGCAGATCCAACCACGCCAAGCTTCCAGTCGTCGCATCCGGTAGGCAATCGCAGCTTTAGATCTTCGCAGAAGCCAGTCGCAGCTCGCGTCGCACGTAAGCACCCCAAGCCTCCTCAGTCTTCACTTCAGCCTTCCTGAGTTTCTTTAGTGCCTTTAATTGTTTTAAACCATTTTAAATGTGTTTGGACCGGTCAACAAAGTCAACATTGCTGAATAATGAGTTTATTAGAATAATATATAAAGATTAATAATTTTTTTAAACCGAAAATAAATAAAGATTAATATATTTTTGTTTTTAATAAAACTTTATCTCTAAAAATTTTAAATAAAGTATAAAATATTTTTTAATAATTATAAAAATATTCATTAATTTTATATAATTTGTGATCCAATGGTTGATTTTCGAGAAAACTGACTGTGAAAAAATCTGATAAATTTGTGTTCATTAGAGTCTCAGCTTTTTTCAAATGCAACTGTCAAAAACCAACCATTGGATTAATGTGATTTTTGGCAGGCATGACAAACGTAATAGGATTATGTAATCCAACGGCCGATTTTTCAAAATACTTTTCACATCTATCCCAGTGAGGATGTACTGTAAAATTGTAACGCAAAAATTGTACCCTAAGAGATGAATTCTAATTTGATATATATGTTTTTCTTTTATTAATAATGAGAAGAAGTACAAAATGTAAAAAAAAAACTTTATAAACAATTTAATAATAAAATATTAATTTAAAAATTATTAATTTGATAAATTAAAAATAATAGTGGTTTGAGTCATGTAGATGAATGAATGGTATATGATGTAATTGATAAGGAAGAATAAGGGTAAAAGTGGAATAAAAGGGTTTAGCAAAAAAAATTTAACTACACTGTTGTGGCAAACAAAATTTAGCTAAAAGCCAAATAGCAAAAAGCCACTTTTTGTAGCCAAAATTTAGCTTTGGCTAAATTTTTTTTGCTCTTATAACCTATTATCATATATAAGACTAAACAATATTGAACACGGCCCAATTTCGATGCCCCATGCAAATGAAATCATAATGTGGCATTAGATAATGAATACATTGGTTGATGTCTTGATTTTTGTAAGATGACTTTTTTTATGGATCTTGTATAATTAATGGCATTACATTTCCAATTCTATGCAAGGAGTTGGTAGTATGGTAGACCTTTTTTTCTTTTTTCCTTTTTTTAACAGTGATGATGGATGCCCTACTCCAAGATTTGGGAACTCGAACTCAAGATGTCATATGCCTGCTTTGAACCTGTAACTAAAATGAGAGCCGTTGCTGCCAAATTTTTTACTAGTTTGAATAGGCTATCCTAGCCAAGGCTTTTAAAAGGGTGGGTCTGTTTGAAAACTCTGTAAAACTGGATCAGGTCAAATGTATTTTGTTCCTGCTATATGGTTTTTAAACAAATCGACTTAAAGTTAATTTGAAAAAAATTGTATTCATGCCTTATTTTCAGTACAAATCGAGTTAAAAGTTATAGGAAAAAAGCGATTCACCAACACTAGTGAAATAAAAACCAATCTTCAGCTGCTTAGGTTTTCAGATTTGCCAAACAATCCCATTTATTTTGAGAACGAACCAGTTTTTAATGAGATGCCTCTTTTATTTTTTACAGGAGTGATTAAATATTGAAAACAGTGATGATTCACACAAAGCTTAACCCATTAAGCTAGAGCACATGTGTAGTGGACGGACTCAAATGACGTCAGACTTTTAGATAATCAATCTGCAGTCCTTGGAAAGGGAAGGAATGAAGAACTGTGCACCCATTTGTGTACGGTTGGACATCACCTTGTTAACCCCACACGAGCTTTAAAAAATTCCAGTCTGAAAATGTTCATCAAAACAAGAGGAATGAGCCCAGAATAGCACGCACTGACGCACATATCTATGGGACAATGGACCTTCGAGTTGTCCTCAAAAGTATCTTCTTATAAGGTTCTTCAGTGCCTATTAAAGTAATGTACTGTACATTTTTGGAGTCTATTATGAAAATGAAATTTTCCTTCACCCAAAAAAGAATGTGTTTTCGTTTCACATAAGTGGGGAATTATACATTGGATACGTGTGGTTTTTAATTAAATCTATACTTTAAAAAATTATACCTGAATAAAAACCATTGATTTCTTAAATTTCCTATTTATTACTTCCCGCATTTCTCACTGCCCCTAGTTGATATTCTACATTCCTGAATGTTGTAAACTTTTATAGTCGATCAAAATGTCTCTTATCGGCCATACGCAAGTCACCTTACACATCTTTGTGTATGGTGCACCTTATAATAGACTCCCTTCATTATTTGCAGATAATCTACTCTAATTCCATGTTAATCAACCAAGTTTTGAAACAAATTTCACAACTTCGGGATGAGCCATCCAAGAATCACCGATGGTCACTGGACATGGTGGATAATTTGCTGAGTACAACAGATTATTTCGTGTGATGGGTAACAGGCAAATGGATAGATATCCAAATGAAGCAGTATTTATAATGAAAGAAATTAAAGAGAAGACATCTGTACAACATTGCCTCATCCGAATTATAACTATAATATCAATAACATGAAGTAGCTGGAATATGTACAAGAAGGACCCTTTATCATGAAACAATTAATGCACAAAAACAATTGGCATTTCTAAGATACGTACTGTACTTAAGAATACATAATGCTGACCTCATTAGCAAGTTTATGACTCATCGGGCTTTGATTCGAGGGTAACAGGGATCTTCTCTTTATGATCCCCGCGTAACACTTCCACAATCACCTGAGTATCAACACAATTCGAGTAATTCGCTAAATAGGTGTTTCCATTTCATAATCAGCTTTACAAATGATAATCACTCTTAAATACTGAAAGATACTTTTGGGCCATTTCAAATAGAACAATATTTCTCCACCATGTCTACATCAGAAAATAAGTACGCAAAATGAAAATCTGACAAATTTAGCTTGATGTTGACAGTAACTTTAACCCTCTCTTTGGATCTTGGAAAGAGCAAAAAAAGAAAAAAAAGAGAGGAAAATGATTTAAAATGTTCGGGAAAGAATATTATTTTAAGCATTTTTAACTTTTCCTCTTATTTTCTAAGATCCAAATAGAGCCTAAAGGAATCAAAATTTTCATAGCATCCTCTTCAAGCAAGCTTGAGATCAAAAGAGAAGGATTTGAAGGATACAATAATTTGATTAAACTTTTCATTTTGTGTGCTTATTTTAATTGGACAAGAGTTTCGAATGTGTTATATCAACAATCAAGGTAGTTGTCTAACTCTTCAGCTGTACAGCTAGCTGCTAGGAGGCAATTGTCTAATGCTATCTCCAACCTCCAAAGCTCTAGTTTGGAAGGCCATGTCTAGAAGCAGAAAATGTCAAATTATAACAACTTTCACTAGCTGTAGTTTGAACTTTGTTCTACTTTACTCTAACATCTAAATATATCTCACATGTGAAGTTCTAATTTTTGTAGTGCATGGTTATTAGATTACTTAAGTCCCCATGTGAAAATATGGGTGACACTTCTATCCAAATAAATAAATAACCCCCACTATTGATGGCATAAAAGTCCAGCCAAGAAGAAGAAATCAGCACCATACCTTTTCACCCACTTTACATTGGTCAAGGATTCTGTACAAATCACTCCCATTAGTGACCTTTTTTTCATTCACAGATGTTATGATATCACCCAAAATGAGTCTACCATAGGCATCACGTTTGGTTGGCTGCAAGCCCTGCAGAACAGAAATTTAAACAGCTTGGCTAAAACGCAAGCATACATTTCGTTGAATCTCCTAAAGTTAAAAGGCAAAAGGAAAAAAAAATCCAACCCAAAGCACTTTACCTAACAAACAGGATATTGCTTTCAAAAATAAATGAAACCAAGATGTACTGAGAAAGATCAAACATACCGCTTTGCCAGCTGGACCATTTGCAGGAGCATCCAAGACAAGCACCCCACTTACCCCCAACTGCTCAACAGACTGATCAGGTGCAAACTTAATACCTAAAATAGGTCTTGTGACTTTCCCAAACTTCACCAACTGGTCAACAATGCCACCAACCTATATATGTAATGAATGTAAAGAATAAATAAGGATAAATAGTTTATCCTAAAGAAGAAAAGATGGAATTTTTTTGTGATTCGGCTAATTTCACATGATGTCCAAACCAAATTTTATTCTTAATAATAAATGAATATGATCTATGTAGTACTCACAGTGTCAACGGGAATTGAAAACCCGACACCAGAGGATGCACCAGAAGGAGAATATATAGCTGTATTTATCCCAATGAGGCTTCCAGAACTATCAAGAAGTGGCCCTCCACTGTTACCAGGGTTGATGGCAGCATCTGTCTGGATAACATCTTGAATCGGACGGCCTGTAGCAGCAGAACTGATTTCTCTGCGAAGTCCACTGTAGAGAAAATAAAGGCAGTCTCAGTTAAACCTATACTATTATATATAGGCCAATGCATATCCATATCATAGGGCATTGGTACTGATACGGGACCAATATTCTTGGTATTATATTGATTCCTTTATTCTTTCTAAATTACTTATATGTTGAAAGGAGAATTTATAAATGATTAATTGCTAATAGATATGAGTATCTCCCTTCTCTTGAGTAGGCCGCATTTATATTAAAATATATGCCCACTTAGACATGGTTCTAGAGAGTATGGAATAGTAAAACAGGATCAGTACTGCCAACCTCAAAAGTGTTAAAAATAAGTTTTGGACAATGGCAATAATAAAATAAATGCTTTCCCCTTAAGCCACTTTGTAGTTTTGTTTACCATTCATTTTAAATTCCTTCCAACACTAGAGCACAGAACTTAGAATATTTAATTAAGAGTTCAACTATAACTATAACTATATTATGCATCTACCACATTTACTTGTTATAAGAAGATAATTTGCATGCAATTCATACCTGATAACACCAGTTGTAAGAGTATGGTCAAGTCCAAACTGCAAAAACATGCACATTAAAACCAAAAAAAAAAAAAAACCATTTTGTCAACCAAGTCAAATTATATCATAACCACAATGTGGCAACCAAATATGAATACAACTCAAAAATACTAATCAATACCAAGCCTCTGTTCTATTTCAGGCTCCAACCCTAAAATAGGAAATGCATTTTCCAAGCATCAATCTGCTTAGCCAGCCTCTTGATCGTATTTTTGGGCAGAAGAGATTTTTAGCCCATGCTTTATATTTAACAAATTATCTGCATAATGTGTGCTTTAATTTATAAACAAAAGAGTGCATTTTTTTCTGAGTGATAAAAAATTGGTCATTCCAGTCACCTGTCAAAACTTCATGAATTTTCTATCATTCTACTAGATACCATGTCCGCATCTATTGATTTCTCAACATATATACTCAACAGAAAAAGTAAAAATGAGTCAAATATAGCTGAAAACAATAAAAACTACACAACTGTAGACAGGAAAAAAAATTTGTTTTACAACTGGAGTGGATCTTTGTACTCACAGGATTTCCAATAGCAAATACTTTCTGCCCAACAAGCAAGTCTGCAGAGATACCGACTGGAATAGGTCTTAGTTTGTCTTTGGGTGCATCAACACGCAACACAGCAACATCCTTGTCTTGGTCAAATCCAACCACTTTTGCATCATAAGTTGACTGGTCAGCAAGTGTGACTCTGTACATAACTAACGGCAATGTAATTGTGAAGAATAAGCATTATGCCTATTAAATCTAGAGAAATGATTTTGAGGAACTTTCAAGAGTCAAGACCACAATCCGATGCCAAACCAATTATTAGCACAGCATATGTGACCACAAGGGAATCGCATTCATCACAATGGATGGAGTAGTTAAAATTAAGGTCCAACTGTGTGAAGAGAAAAGGTACAAAGTACCAATTTAAAATGAAGTAAAGAGGCAATAAACAAAGATACAAATCTTTGGGGCAAACAATCCCGTAATATCCCCAGTCCAGAGGCTAAAAAGCTTCCAAGGCTGATAGAAATGCAATTTTAAAAGCGATAGCAGATAGTAATTAGGGAATGTCATCTAAAAATGTTTGGTTGCTGAACGACAAAATCCAATGATTGCACTGGTGAACAGAAGCAGTACTGAATGCCAAGAGGAACATGGGTTAAGGCAATGAGAGAAGTGTAGAAGACATGATCCCAGTTATACAGTAATTAGCTTCTTCATTAACCAGAAACATTAGTTATGCCATCTTCAAAACTTGCAAAAATCAAACATAACCCTACCAAAACTGCCTTATGCACTCCTACAAGGATAAAAGGAAGACCCAGATGAACATGGGTTGGGGCCTAAGAAGAAAAACTTCCCTGGACGTGTCATAGCAGTTTCAGACACATGTGGGACATGACAATCCCCTGACATGACTCCAACACGATTCCTCTCTTCGCCTACTTTTTTCTTCTTCTTCCATTTTTTTGTCCTATATTCTCTATGAACAATTCAACTAAAATTCTCAAAATGATTAGAAGAAATGTGTTTTGAATGAGGTATGTGATGTTACATGATAAAATATAATTATATGCATAAAAATGTATATTTTGTGAATGCCGTGTTCCCACCATTATGTTGTATCCTAGATTTTTAGGATCATATGTGTCAGTATGTACGTGTCGTGTAGTAATTGTATAGTGCATCCTCATTTGTGCTTTTTAGACTGAGGCAGAGAGAGAAGACACTCCAGTTATACAACAATTGAATTCTCCATTAACCAGAAACATTAGCTAAGACACTGCTAGAACTCACAAAAACCAACACATGAACCTACTCAAAAACTGCCCCGAGCATCCTCTGGCCTCAATAACTATGGCCACCTTCCACAAAAGTTGACAGGGCCATCATAAAGAAATGATTGCATAACACAAAATGGCATCCTCAAATTTGGCAATGAACGCACGAACTCATTAAAGAGGAGGCGGGAGCAAATTCATGGATATTTCCTAATCTTCTAGAAACTTTAAAAAATGATTTGCTTCCTACATGCTGATCATTAAGGATTCATTTGGATAAGCTATTACTTTATTGTTTTTCACTTTTAAAAGCAAAAAATTGAAAGTTTTGATAGTAACTTTTAAAAGTTGAGTAGTCAGAAATTTTTCCTACCTCAACTTTTAAAAGTAACTATCAATACTTTGAACTATCCAAAACTATAATAATAATAAATAAATAAATAAATAAGACCCTGAGCAAGTGGACTGACAACGTGCATAGCTAAATAACTATTAGTCTTACCGTTCTGTAATACTCTCAACACAAATAATTCACAATTCAAAGTATTGACTATCATTAACACAAACAACATCAATGCTCTGAAAATTCAACAACTAACAAGAGCCTAAGCAAATATTAAAGCAACAAAATTTTAAAAATTAAAAAAAAAATCACTATATCAAAAAGAGTTGATCAGAATCCAACCTACCTGAGATCGGATGCACCACGAATCACATGATAATTAGTGACAATGTGACCATTTTTATCCCACACAAAGCCCGACCCAGACCCTTGTGGCACTTCCAACACATCCAACGTAAACGCATCCTGCCTAAAACCCATCCATACGCATCAGCCCCAATACATAATCAAACACAAACAATACTCAATACACAATAAATTTATCTCAAATTCAACACAATTCAGCACCCAAAAACACCTGACAGCAAGATTGGTGATGTAAACAACAGAAGGCGTGTTCTCCTGAAAAAGACGAACCGTAGCGAGCTCGTCGGTCTGCAACTTCCGCGGCGTCGTGACAACGAAGGCGGACGCGGAATCGACATCGGCGATGAATAGAGAGAGAGACAGGGCGACGGAGGTGAACAGAACGAGCAATGAATCTAAAGCAGAGAAGAATGGGTTTCCGGTGAGGAAGAGGTTTCGGAAAGAAAAGGGATTGTTTGAGTTAGGGGTGAGACAATTTTTATGAGAGTTTTGGTGAAGAAGAGAGAGGAGTGGAGAGATGAGATTAGGGTTTTTGTGGGGAGCGAAGGATTTGGAGAGAGAGAAAGTGGATTTTTTGTTTGGAGAGCGAGAAAGTGCGGGAGATGTCGGAGAGAAGAGTGTAGAAATGAGGGAATAAGCAGCCATTTCCTGCAGGGTGGGGGACAGCTGCAGTGAAGGGATTGACTGTTGGAGCCTCTGCGATTGTGTTCGTCTTCAAATATTATTTAATATAATATAGTATAAAGAAAGATGAAAGAAACATCTAGAGAGTAATTACAAGCAATGTGTAATTTTTTTCTAAATTAAAGTTCTTTTATGTGCACGATCGGTGCCATAAAACTCTTTTTATAAATAATAACTTATTTTAATTAATCTAATTTAATTTCACAAATAATTAAATATTATATGATTCACATTTTATTTTTCATTTAAAAAAAATAACTTATTTTAATAAAAATTTATTTTATTTTGTATTAAAAAAAATTAACCTATTAGAACATATTTATTAATTTAATATTATTTTTATGATAATTTTGGCTTCTTGAAAAATTTAAATGACTATTTTAACAATTTTGAATTTTTTATCTTATTTGTATAAACTATGTCATTTCAATACCCATTCAAATGAACATTTCTTTTCTTTCATTGAAATTCTTGACATTTCAAACTTTGTCGTGATCATTCTTATTAGCATTCCATTTTGGTACAATTCACGATGGCCCATAACAATGGTTTGTTCATAAGAGTGAAATTTTTTTTACATTTCCTTTATGGACCTCGTATAAAAAGTTACCTATCGTCGAAATTTACTGATTTAATAGCATGTATCCTCACTTTTGAGAAAAGTTCTCGCATTGATATCCATTGATTTTTTTTTATTTGCCAATATAGTCTTAACCTACTCCTATTGAGATTTGAAGTCAGACTAATCTCTAGGGATCGATGAAATCATTTGCAAACTCTGTCAACCACCGTAATCAAGGTATAGGGTATAGCAATTGATTATTACAAGGAAAATTTGGGATTCCATCCTTTAGTAAAAAAAAAAAGTGCACACAGTACCAATTCAAGTATATCCTGCTGTAACTACTAGAAATAACAATCTTATTATCATAATTTTGCTTGGTGTGTCTTGCAGAACATAGAATTCTATAGAAAGATAACGCTTCCAAGGCTGAAGCCTTGAGGATTCCTCGTAACTTGGCAGCACAATTCCCCCCCCTTTCCTTTTTTTGGCCCCAGAGAAAGCACTTGCAATGCCACTTACAACAAAGAAACCAGCAGTACAAGGCTCAATTTTCTTGTTCCATGACTAGCCACTTAGTCTTGATCACATAAAAAATCATATGATAACATTGTTTGTGCTAAATTGTATTGATCATCTCCGTTTTCTTGGGACTGAAAAAGACATGCACTTCCACAAACCGACCAAACCAGAAACGAAGTTCTAAATTTGAACCTCGCTACCAACTTTCAGAAAACCCACAACGTTTAAAACAAAAAACTTCATTGTAAAATTTTGATATGTTATTATGCTCTCAACACAGTTTCAAGATGTTCGAATCAAACAAAATACAGATCCAACACCTTCAAGTTTCTCGAGATTCTTCTTACTTCTAAGTGTGCTTCGTATACTTTTCATGACGCTGTTCTTTTCAAAACCCAAACCGCAGTATCCTAATCCTATCTTTCAGAAGAAATGTATAACAGTTTGAAGCAGAGATTCTTCTAGATTAGTCCCCTTACCTGCAAATACCACATCTCAACAAATTAGTTGCACCGAGTACTAGAACCCAAAAACAAAAGATTAATGCTGAACAGAATAACACATTACCTAGGTCCAACCATCCAACTATAGATGCCCATATACTATGCCATGGGCAACCTTGAGAAGTTGGTGCAGAATTTTGTCCTTCCACGATTGCTTTAGTGGAGGGTCCCATCTCTTATATTTGACAGATTCTGAGAGTCGGCTGAGGAGGTTCATCGGGGCAATCACTTCATTCCGTTGCAACTGCAGCTGAAGGCCAACATAGCAAACCTCAATTCAAAATTATAGGTATGTTGGTTATTCGACCACACGTACAAATGATGTATTCACCAATAGCTAGTGAATGGGCAACATAATGCAAACTAACTATATAACCTATCCAGAATAAAATAGATCTATTATATATATATATATATATAGTCCTTTTCTTATGAGGACTTCGGACTTGGCTCTTTAGCCAATGTAGGATGGATATTTTGAAAAATTGGCCGTTGGATTGAATATTCTTACTATGTAAGACATACATGCCAAAAATCACAATGATCTAACGGTCGGTTTCTAAAATACAGACTGTGAAAAACTATGACAAAATCTAACAGTCACAGTTTTCACAGTCTGTATTTTAGAAACCAACAGTCAGATCACTGTGATTTTTGGCATGCATGACATACATTGAAAGAATATCTAATCCAATGGTCGGTTTTCCATAATTCCCATCTTACATTGACTAAAAAGCCAAGTCCTCATATAAGGAAGTCCTTATAAGAAAATTACTATATATATATATATATATATATATATATATATATATATAATAATAATGATCGGTTAAGGTACATACCGCATGGTCCGTAGGATTATGGCCATTCGTGACATGCACGCACAGGCGTGTGCAAATTATGGGTGGCCATGATCGTGCAGGCCATGCAGTATGTACCTCAATTGATCAAATTCATATGTGTGTGTGTGTGTGTGTGTGTAAATTCGAATTGAATGGAAGCTTGGGTAGTCAATCTTTATGCCTTGGCAACTTGAGTAACCAATTGAAGGGCTTTCATGTGGATGAAAACTATCCACATAGCCTACCCAATACCCATACAATGCCTAATTACATAAATACTTTTAATTGGGAAAGTTAATGTATAGAATGGGAGAGGCAACATCAAGGTAGAAACTAATCTAAATGTAGACATGGTCTCTATCCAATCCATGTGGCTATGAACAGAGTTCCATTTGAATGGGTAGTTTGGATTGCCACATTAAAATTTAATGGGTAAAACCATGTCAGCGTGAAAACCAAAGCCCATCCTATCGTGTGGAAGATACAATTTAATATTTTTTTCTTCTTAAAGTCTTTATGTCTTCTTGGATTTATTTATAGACACAGGTCACTGAATGGAATTCGGGGAGTTTGGAGATGTTTTAGTCACTAGAAAAGCACTTATATGGACATAATATATGACATCCACTGATGGGAGCACATTTGTTTACCAATCCAGTTACACAAAATGAGAATACCAGTACAAGAAATCCAGGACTTTAAATTTGAAGTCAATTACGGAACAAGAAACTTACAGTCTGACCCAAGTGGTCCTGACCATCAACAGAGAAGAGGATTTTCAATGCGGTACCAAGTCCAAGAACCTGAAGCTTTCCCCAAAGTCAACACTTCTCACCTACACAGTCCATCAATGCACTGCAATGAAGAGGGAAACAGTAATATCATTCCCACAGGAAATGAGCCAATCAAATAAATAAAAAATGTGAAACAAAAAAGTCATTGTAAGCAGCATCTCCAGAAATGAGAGTAATCTTTAATAGATAAGAAAAAATGTATATTTCAAATATATATTCTTTCATATTAGATACCAGACCATTTCTGTAAAAAAAAAAAAAAGGAAGTTAGGATAAGTAATAACATTAAAAATGAGTTTCTATATTGAAACATTATTTTATTTATTTTATTTTAAAGAAATAATTAGAAAGCATGACCATTACTCAAGTGGATTTTGAGAAAAACCTGATGTTTCTGAACTGTTTCTGTACTTGCTGCTTCAGTTCAGGTCCACTTTGACCTTTCCATGACTTAGCTTCATCAAATGGGAGTGGGCACGCATCTTGTAGTTTAGGATTATATAGCAGTTGCCTCATCAAGGACTGTGTTTTCAGGTCTTCATCAGGGTTACCAGTTTCATACTCAGCCTGCTCCAAGTAATCTGCAGCCTAATTTGCAATTAGGAGGAAATTGCCAACAAGATAAATCAAGATATAAAGTGAAAAAATATTCAGTGAAGAGAAAACAATGTTAATGTGCATTTATTAAGTATGTATTCCAGGAAACACAATTTGATGCTCAAAACAAGGAATTAGAGTTGTTACTCACTTTTGTCACAGCTCGAAGAACAAAGAGAAGAGTGAAGTACAAGTTTCCAACACGATCTGGGTATCTTAAAACCCGATCATACATCAAGGTGAGATTTTGACCCCACTGAAATTAAAGAAAAAGAAAAGAAAGTATTTAAAAAAAAAAAAATAACAAGACATATTGTGAGATCTCTCATTAAGTTATTATGAATGAATTAACAGAAGTGCAACACTTATACTCTATGATGGGAAAACTTTGTTGTCTTTACCCGATACAGCGATACTTCAATAATTCAATCACAGCCCAAGATCATGCCAAGAGAACACAGTTGACAATCCTATACTAAGTTAAGATTTGCGAAAAGTAGTCACTTGGAAAATTAATTTTACACCAACCAAATATTCAGGCTACTTTTAACGTAAAAGTTAGCTTAGCAATTGCTTGTCTCAACCCATGGTAGTTGAGAACATGCATGGTATGGATTGCAAACACTGGGTAAACTTCCATCATCAAAGATTAAAATAACAAGTGTTGAAGAGTAAAAGCAGGAACCAGTACCGAGCTTGTAGCTTCATCAAGTAAATAATCAGCAGCTATGTGCATTGAAATGGAGGAGTGAAGACCAGATATCAATTTGTACAATATTCTTTTCTCTTGGCAAAACTCTCCAGATGGATCTGCACAACAGATAGAATATCAACAAGAAATTGTTGTAATAAGGGTTAGTAACTGGGAGGTGGATTTCTTGGCTAAGAGGGAAGATTTTAATTTGGAAGCTTCTAGCAGCTAGTCCATGCCCCCTTAGCCTTTCTTCCATTCTTGTGTCTTATTTCTGCCATACATTGTTGTTTTCTTTTTGCTTTTGTGTTGAGAGGAGATCTTCTCCTTCTTGTAGTTTTGCAAACTTCTTTAAACAAATCTTTATTTAAATTAATTAGTAATGAGAAATGCATCAGGATCTTCATATCTTAGAACAAATTCGAAATGATGACTACCCTCAACATACACAAAATATGGGCAGCTTCTCTCTAGAAATTGAATATTTATTTCATATCCTAGAACAAATTTGAAATGTTAACTACCCTAAACATTCATAAAATATGGGAAGCTTCTCTCTAGAAATTGAATATTTATTCAAACAAAAGAACACTCGAGCCAACAAATAGGACAACTGTCAGCTCCGAACTGTCTATATTCAGAAATGGTTCAAGTGCAACAAAGACAATTGCTATACCAAAGTGAAAAAGTGAATTGGTTCATAGGTAGTACAAGGACAAAAGGAAAGCAAAAAAGTACTGAGCCACTGAGGTTGTAAAAAAAGACATGATGACTTGTGATTTGCCATAGGATATAGTATATAATTGAATGACATGATTCCTATTATTTACCCAAGCAGTTAAGATTTAAAGTTTTATTTGTGTAGAATAGAGTTTCTTTGTCAGTAAAATAACTATATTATTGAAATGTTGGATGAATCACTTTATAAACATCATAACCAGAATCCAATCCCATTATGGTTGGGTTGGGCTTAGCTTGAGCTTCCAAGTCTAATTAAATAAAATTCACCTCGAGTTTACTTTCTTATGATGCTTATAATATTTTAAAATAAGTGTATTGGGCGTGTTGGGTTTGGGTTGAATAGTTCTTGTTTACTATCAGGTTGAAACAATTTTGGGCACAAGCCTGACCAGACCACCAACTTTAACAACAGGGTATCGCACCCATATAAAAAAATAGTTAAACATTTAGATATTTACAAAAAAAAAAAAAAAAAAAAAAGAAACTATTAAATTCAAGAAAAAAAAAAGTGAAAAAAGAAATAAATTACTTTATTTTTCACTAATATGTCCAAAAAAAATTATCCTAAACTTCAACTTTCCTGTACTTTTGTTTTGATGATTAAGAAAATTTGAAAGGAAAAACAAAAATGGAGCCAGCTGAAAATTTATAACAGATGAGAGAAATTTAGCTAAAATTGTCTCCAAAAGCCAATTGAAATGGACAAAATTTTTCAAAACTTTACATTTATATAAAGTTAAATAGAATAATTAGACTGTCTCATCGCCTACTTGACGAGACCGAGGAAGGATCAAATCTTGACAATGACATACAATAAGTTCACAAATTGAAACAATACAACAAGAATAGGAGAACAAATTTTCATAAGCTGGTTAGGACTTGCATGTGCAGAGCTTGCTTCACATAAAGTTGTCATTAAGAAAAAAAGATTAAATTTCAATTTCAATTTCAATTTTTTTAGAGATCTGTTATGAAGATTTTGTCATACTACGATGGTCTTCCAAAAAAAACTTAACATAATTAAAAATTACCGAATTATATATTATAGGACCTCAACCCTTGGCCCTGATTCAAAGATAATAAAGTGGTGAATCGTCCCAATTCGGATGTGACTAGAGCAACCATCAATCATTATTTAAGGGAGTGATTAATCATATCATCATTTTGTTTTTGAAATAAAATAAAATACTTCTTCCACAAATCAATGTTTAAGGCGTGATTCAAATATTATTTTTCTTCTTCTTTTGACACGCCAAAAAATTGACAAAAAGGGCTTATGCATATCTTATATGATGCAACTGAAATTGATAATTGATTAAATACATAGAAACATGAATTTCTTTCTCTTTTTTTTGGAATATATATATATACACGTGCTTAGATCTAAGTCAGCATTAGCTGACTAGATCATTTCACTATATATATATATATATAGCTAGTCAGCTATAGCCAAATTTAACTAAAATCAGCTAAGGGTTTAGGGCCATTGGATTTCTTTTCGCAATGAATCAAGCATTAAGTGAGAAATGATCGACTGGCCCTAAACCCGTAGCTGATTTTTATTAAAATCAGCTATAGCTGACTAGATCATTTCTCTCTCTATATATATAGATATAGTTATGTAAAAGAAACTCACATTTGGGACAGTTCTCTGTGTAAATAGCATCCCATATCCTTCGAGCAGATGGACCAATATAGCCAGTATAACGTTCAGGGTTCAGTTGAAGATTTACATATGTCATCTCGGCTGCAAATGAAAATGAACTATCAATTGCTATATTAATTCCTCAGGATTCAAGCACAAGAAAACCCATAAACCATCCCATCATGAGAGAAGATAATGATAAAACAAGAAGTGTTACTAAATAAGAATTTCAATTGTTGTGAATCTCACATTGCCTAATTTTCCATGGACCCCAAGGGCATTAATAACATTTATACATTTGTAAAAATATTACTACAAACTCATAATTTTCAGAGATGCAAAAAGCAAGGCAAAAGCATTAAATTCACAAAAATAAATTAATAAATAACAGTGAAAATGTTGGAATGTGCAAAAATAGTCAAGAGTAGTACCATTATCAGTCTCATCATCATTTGTCCATGGATTGTCTATTTCTATCCAGCCTCTAAAAGCTTTAGAATCTAGAGTGCGGTCGACAGTAGCTTGTGGCTTTCCCTCTTGACACACAAGATCATCTGATGAAAGGCCATGATAGAAGGGATTCTTAAATGATTCAGGGAACTCGCTTTCTGGGCATTCACAAACACTGCAATCCCGCAGACGGCACATACCATCATCAGGCCAGAAATAGCAGTCACACCATAACTTAATCTAACACAGAAATGGATCAATCAGACTCTAGAAAAATAAAATGCCTAGTCATCCATAGGGTTGCAAATGAACCAAGCTGATCGTGAGCAGCTCACGAACAAGCTTGATAAGTGCTCACTCAAGTTCGATTGTTTATTAAACAAACCCAAGCTCAAGCTTGGAATTTAAGCTCATTTAATAGAAGAGCTATTCAACGAACCAAACTCAAGCAGACCTAGGTCGTTTGTGTTCATGGAAAGGCTTGTTAGTAGGCTTGTGAACAGGTGTTTAAGCTCACAAATTAACTCATGATTTAGGCTTGAATAGGCTCAATATATACATGCCTTTTTTGGGGCTTTCCTTTTTGGTTTGTAGTGTAGGCCCAGTACATGGAAGCCATTTTTTTAGGCTTTCCTTTATTATTATGTAGAGCTGCAAATGAACCAAGCTATTTGTGAACAGCTCGCAAACAAGCTCGATAATAAACGAACCAAGCTCAAACGCTCGGCTCAACCAGGTTTGGCTTGAACTTAAATAATCAAGCTACCAAGCCAAGCTTGAGCAGCCCAAAGCTCAACTCCACTCGGCTCGTTCACTTAGCTGAGTCAGCCAGGTAAAGTAAGCACAATATCAATCCGAAGTATAGCAGAAAATTACAAGACAAAAACAGATAAAAACATTGTTTATTTAGGTTGGGTTAGTGAAATATGGCCCATATATAAGATTTAATTGAACATGTAACCTCAAGCCTTTCCATGTTTAGAGCAAAAATGCAGCCAAAGTAAGTTAGCTCAAGAATCTTAAGACTAGAACTAATGTAATACATGTATTTCATAGTAATATTTTATTAGTAGATTTATCTCAATAATATTCCCAATGGTATAAAATACAAGTATTCTGAATGGTGTATTTAAACTATGTAAACCAGTAATGTTAGCATATCAATACAAAGGGAAAGACGAAAGAAAAATGAAGAATTTGTTCCTCTACATTCCATATTACAACAAGAAGTCAAGAACTACCATTAAAGAAAAAACAACCCATCTTGGCCAGTTGCCAGAGGAAATACACATTTGATACCAATTTCCACCTTTGAAAAGCTTGATTTATTTCACCACAAACATAAAGAAAGAAAAGCTTGATTTATAAGTTTTTTGTTGTTCGGTAAAATAATCATTTATAAAGGTGAAATCTGGTGTATCAGCATATCATTCCGATGGCTGTTAGAATAGGATTTTCCTTTAGAAAATGCTACAAAGACGGCTCTTAGGCTAGCCATACATTATGGCATCACATGTTAATGGCTCTTAGGCTAGCCATACTTTGTAGAATCACATGTTAAATAGTCAAGGAAAAACAAGGTTGTATCATGGTGTTAAAGACATCAAAAGAAGTGGGTTGGTTTAGGGATCATTTCTTTCTGTTGGTCAAAAGAGAATGGAAAAAATAGAATACAAAATCAATGCATTTGTGAGAATTTAGATGTTGCACCAATTGACAATAGGGTGGGAAAAAGTCATCTGAGAATCTGAGATAGCTCGATTATGTGCAAACAATAGCAATGCATGTATCAATAACTAGGTTTCAGCTGGTTCAACTTGAACACACTACAATAACAAGATGAAGGAAAAAAAGGATTAAGGTCAAGATAGTGAGAAACAACAAGAAGGCATATGATTTAAGCTGAAAGCCTGCGTGGATGGGAAGCCAACCCTAAGTAGTATGTATGTTCACCACAATAATTGAACAAAGTCCCATTATATTGAAAATTAAGTAGAAATTTATATCATTTATTTTTAAGAAGTATCTCATCTGCGGCTGGCATGATTAATGAAATTCAGTCATCTACATGAACTATCATGCAAGCATATCATACTTGGAGTTTTTTTATGGATCTTATCATATGCTGTATTGTTATCAGTCTTTAATGCAATCTGACAATTGCAATTAAAACTAAACTGGTGGCCCCCCAAGGGGGAAGGGGGGACAGAATCTTCTTCAAATGAAACAACAAAATCAACCTATTTCTAAAAAGTAAGCAAATGTAGCGGACCTTAAAATATCGGAAAAATGGGGTTTTAACAAGCTCTTAGAGTGATGGATGCAACACTTCCGCATTAAGATGGTCTACAGTCTCGTAATTGCAACAACAGTCTTCCACTATCCCGCTATATTTTGATTACTCTGCACAAATGTAGAGAAAACCAGACCACTTAGATCATCAGGACTAAAAAGAATAAGAATTGTTCCAAAATTGAAGTCATTACTCAATCTAACAGAAAAATAAACTCAACATAAAAAATTTTAAACTTAAAAAAAAAAAAAAAAAAAGGCAGAATCAATCAGAGAATAAACATAAGTTCAATGAATTCACGAAAATTGCAATAATAATTATTTTTAAAATGGAAAGAATTGATAGGTTGTTACACATTAGCAACACCCATTTAGATAAAATGTAGAATTTGGCATTCATAAGTTCCAATTAACAAATAACATAATTCTAATCTATTAGATTAAAAAAGTTAAAAATTCAACACCATCATGGAGTTACAGTTCGATTGCTGAGAACACGAAAGGTAGTGAAGTTTGGTAATCTTAATCTATAAACTCTTTGTGACTCCAGAGAACAAAGAATCTCCACTCACCTGAGCCAACTGTAATCACTCGGCTAAATTGAGTCTGGAGTCTTTTCATTTTTCAAGAAACCAAAACAATATTTATTTGTTTCTTCATCTTTTCCATTCCTTTTTCTTGGAAACCAAACAGAAATATACCTGAGAACAGGAGCAGGGCTTATTTGTGCGACCAAAGAGGGAGATGTTTGGAGCAGTTCCCCAAGTCAGCGCAGAAGCGACGAAAACGGCGATCAGAGCACCGACAAACCAACCCAGTCGGTTTGTTCGAGTTTTGTCGGCAATCTTGGGTTTCATCATCACCAGTCTTCGAACAATGCCGATGCTTGTAAAAACCCTAGATAGATTCCACTCGACGGGAAGAAGGGAAGCTCGGGGGAGGATTGAGGAAGATGAATTCGTGAAATTTCCCACAAAAGTGGAGTTTGTGAAATAACAGCTTTCAAACGGTATTTGGTCATGGTATTTGGCAGACTCCAAATTCCATGATTAAATCCCGCGTAAATTTGCAAATTCTATGTTTTGTTTGCCATATTTGGTCAATGCAATTTTATATTTAAGGGAAAAATTCATTTCGAATCTGACTATAGCTGTGTTATATATTATTTTCTTATTATTTTAACTGCAATATATTATTCTTATAAATTCAAAATGTGACAAATAACATCTTTACATCTTTGACTCGTAGTGGAAGAGAGACTTAATGATTGACATATCTATACTTGATTGCAGAAATTAGATTCTATATCGTTACGTTCGTCCGTTCTCTTATAATTTTACCCTTATTCTCCATCACTAGGGGTCTTATTGACGAGTTACACTCTTAATTCTCCAACACTAAGGTTTTATTGATGGTCTGTCAACTAGAAATAGGTCTATCAATTATTATTTGTATGTTCCATAGCCGGTCAACAAACGTAAGAATGTTATTTGTCACATTTTGAAATATATGTAGAAGGCAATATGTTGCAATTAGAACCCTATGGGGTAATGTGTAACACAATGATAATTCAAGAGGGCAGAATGTATTTTCCCCTAAATTTAATTTTCAATATAAATTCGACATCCAAACACAACCTTAAACAATAACTAGAAAATGTAATTACTAAACTCCACCTCATAAGATACTCCACAAAGATAGGAATGTTTAATAGGTTGAGTTGAATGATTGATAATTAAATGGATTAAAGCTCCATTGCATTGATTTTTCTTAAAATCACTATGGAACTTAAAATTCCATTTGATTTAAATATATGGGATCAAAATCGATGACTTGAAAGGTGATAGGAGTGGTTGACGAATCTGTTATATTTTGGGCATAAGTCGAGCTTACTTTAGCTAGATTTCAATGTGGATTCCACACAACTTTTGAGGCGAGCCCACTTTGGAATGCGTTCATCTCAATGAGGAGATAAACACACACACCCCCGCTCGAGCTGGGTGGAGTGGGGCCATTTAGACCAATCTATTATCTTTTTGGGCAAAGTTTAATTACTAGAATTTATTTTAATTAAACATAGTTAGTTAGTTTAGCATCAGAACAGTCATATTGCTACATTGTGCGAAGAGTTGCACATAGTATTGCATCTCTGCACAGAGTCACTTCTGTTAATGGTGTCCGTCTGCATGGTACGAAGAGGCACCAACACATCTATAAAGAAGCCACGGTTTTGCATTATTCTGCATTCAATCGTTACATCATTCTGTTAGTTTTCATTCATAGAGAGAGGACGTATCTTGGTTCGCAATAGTCAAAGATTGTAGTGCTTCTTCCTTTGAGTGTGATCATTGTATAGTAGGAGCCAAATATCCAACAACTCTAAGTACCAATAGGAGAGGCAAAATCGGTCTTAAGGACTTGGTGTAAATTACTAGCCTTGATTAAACTGTAACGTATGTTTTTGGCATTTCAGCTCTCTGGACAATGTGTAAGTGATTAATTTTTAGTTTTTATATATTCTGTTTTCTGATCTTATATTCTATTGGTTACTTGAATAAAGTTACTCCATTGACAAAATTCTTAATCAACTATTCTTCTTCTCCTTCTTTATCTAATTAAGTAAGTAGTAGTTTTCTATTTGGTATATAATTATGTGATGCACAAAATTAATATACATATCACAGAATTAATATACGTTCAGTAGTTTTTCTGCTACT
Source organism: Hamamelis virginiana (assembly GCA_017140935.1). Classification (NCBI taxonomy): domain Eukaryota; kingdom Viridiplantae; phylum Streptophyta; class Magnoliopsida; order Saxifragales; family Hamamelidaceae; genus Hamamelis; species Hamamelis virginiana. The sequence goes on from JAESVK010001230.1 coordinate 1,180,325, forward strand.
TCATTGTTTTAATTATTTAATTTATTTAGACAAATCATTATTCAAATTTTAAATAATCCAATCATTATTTTTTAACAAAGAGACAATTTGAACATAATTTTAAAAAAATATATAAATATATTATTCTCCAAAAATGACCTCTAATACAAAGGGCCCCCCATACCACTAATACTATCATTGAGTCTTGGGAAGTTGGAATTGTCACTTCAGCTCCTACAGAGCCATTATAAGTTAAAAAACAAAATAGTGTTCTTACCTTAACTTTTTTTTTTTTCTTTTTATGGCATAGCACATTTATGCAAGAATTCTAATATTAAAGGCATTAGTGACTAAAGAACCATTTGGATTAGCTTTGCCAAATCACTTTTGGTGTTCGAAATGACGGAAATGTCATTTAATTTAAGAAAATGGGATAATAATCGCTTCTAAATAATTCGAAAGATAATAGAATGATTGGCCAAAGATGATTTCTCTTATTTTTGGCATAATCATTTTTAGTATAAAGAAGATTGAGTCTATTTTGAACTTGGGGCTTAAGACATCAAAGTCAGGATTGAACCAACATCAAACCAAGGACGAAAATTTAGGCACTGTTTGGATTTGTTTTTCATAAGTACTTATTTGCTTTTTTAAAAATTTGCAATATATAATTTCTTAGAAAATTTTTTAAAAAGCAAATAAGTACTTATAAAAAATAAATCCAAACGGTGCCTTAGTTATCAAAGCTGGCGATGATAGGCTGACTTGGGCTTACCAAACCAATTAATTTGAATTTTGTTAGACGTCACTGTGAAGTGAATGATGGATTTTTTAAAGAAAAAGTGATAAAATTGGAAAATTATATAAAATTTCATTTTATTTCTGTCATTGCTAAATATAGATAATGGAATGGATAGTCATTCTAATTTCTAATTCCAGACAGTATCTAAACGCTAGAGATTGAATGAAAATCTAATTCCATTCCAGGCTACCTTGGGAGTTGAATCAGATTCCATTTCACCCTATTTAATTTTGCCGATCCAAATGGAGCCTTAGAGCAACTCCAATAGTTTGTTTAAAAGTGGATTTAAATTTATATTTTGAAATAAAAATTCTTGCTCCAATGGTGGGTTCAAAATAGATTGGATCTAAAAGTTTATTCAAATTTGAATCCAAGTTTAGCCAGATTCATTTTTCTCCAAGTCAAATAAAAGTTGCTTAGAAACTTGTGCTTGGATTGGAGGAAGAGAGATAAAGATATGAGCCATAAAATTAATCCACCACCATTGGAGCACTTGGATCCAAATGACTGCATTTCTTTTTAACATATTCAAAAAATAAATTTGAATCCAAAAATCAAAAATAAAATGGATTTGAGTTCAATAATTATGGAGGGATAACATTACGACTTCAAGGCGCTACAAGGGCTGTGAGACGAGTCATCCTTTGTTAAAATCAAGTGACAAAAAAAAAAAGGCAATTTCTCATTATAGAGTATGCTTTGTGCATGTTTGGATGGAGTAGAACAAACATTTTTAAGTTCTTTTTTAGCTACTTCTACTTTTCGTGGGGTGTTTGGCAAAAATAGAAGAAATAAAAAAAAGCATCTGAAGTTCTTAATTGTGCTTATTTGGATGAAACACATGCCTAGGCACATTTCAAAAAAGAAGTTACTTTTTGACTTAAAATATTTAAATGCCAAAACTACCCTTTAATAATGAACTAGAACAAAAAACATTTTGTCCATGTCTCACCCTTAAGATATTATTTATTAAATATTAAATATTTATATTATTTATTAAATATAAATTACATATTTATATTTATATTATTTATTTTTTATAAATGTATTATTTATTATTTATAATTATAAATAAGCTTATTTATTCCATCATTTATAAACTTATTTTATTAAATATAAATTTATTATTTATATTTATATTATTTATTATTATAAATAAAATTATTTATTTATAAAGTAAACTTATTTATAATTTTATTGCCAATTGTAATAGTGTCAATTCAGGATTATAAGCAGCTTTTTCATATGGTATCCAAATAGACAAAAAAGAAATTAAGTGTCAACAGCACTTCTAAAATATAGTTTTCAAATACAACTGACTTCTGCTTCTCTTCTTCTTCTGCTTCATAAGCATAAGTATAAGCTATTCCAAACGGGCCCTTTATCAACAAAAAAGAATCCGCTTATCAAATGGAATGTTTTTATAGTCCAGTGTCATCGTAATACCACATTCAAGGTCAGTGTTTTTCACAAATTAATACCTACAAATCCAAGTCCCGAGATTGCAAAAGTATTGAACAGACTGACATGTTCAAACTCATGGAATTAAAGCACTAACCTACTAAGAGCAAAAAAGGAAGAAAAATGGAAAATTACAAAATTTTCCCAATAGGTCTTAATTCCCTTGGTAAGCCATCAAAATTTTCAGAATTTACATCTGATTGGAGCATTGGTCTCTTCCCAATTTTCCAAAG
>JAESVK010001230.1:1235608-1290286 GCA_017140935.1 Hamamelis virginiana
GATTTGGGTTTTGGCACTTTGATTCAAACAAAGTGTGCTTATACAAAATGTGATTCAACCTAGTTTTAGATGTTTTCGATTCTGGGTTTTGGCATTTTGATTTGGTATACATGTATACATATTATTTTAAATATACCATATTGTGCTTATGGAAAATATCATAGTGTGATTATGCCATCTCTGAAATTTTGCTCATCAACTAGTGGATTGTTTATTTTGGATGTTATATTTGAGAAAAGTTGTGATCTTAATATTAGACCTTGTTACTTTCATTTATCTTAATATGTATACATTTTAACATATCTTATGTATACATCTATTGAGGAGGTGACAAATTTGTTCTGACTGATTGATTTATATATTTAATGTCACAATGCAGATAATGCAAAATCAATTACCAATTACCGATCTAGTCTACATGCAACTGTGACTTTACTTAATGATGCGAAACTCAGTGTTCAACATCATGAGGTGTTGAAGAAAACACCGTTTTGGAATCTGTATAAAGCTATTATAAATGGTCAGCTGACAAGTAAAATGTGCACTAAGCATGATAGTGACATTTTGAAAATTATACAGACTTATGATCATAATAAAGGAGTATTCATGCTGGTAAATAAAGAGAAAAAGTTTGAGGAAAGAGACTTGAAAGCTGTTTTTGGAATTAATTGTGGAACTCATCCTATTCAAAAGTCAGCATCAAGGAAGCCTAATAGTCCTTTTGTAGCAAGACGGTTAGCCGGTGTTGAAAGGATCGTAGCATCACATGTCAGATCAGAGGCTTTGACTGCAGCTGCAGGGAAAAAAAAATCTGACAGGGAGGATTTTGCAAGGCTTATGGTGCTTCACACTCTGATTTCATTGTTCTTCACAAATACAGCACCTAACATAGGTTGGGATATGCTGAATTATGTGGAGGATCTTAGTCAAATAAAGGATTATGCATGGAGTTCAAGGATCCATGGATTTCTTATGGATTCGATTGCTGAGAACAAAAACACGCCGGAGAAAGTAATAGGCTGTGTGATAGCGATTCTGGTGAGTTTAAATTGTGATTAACTAAATATAATTTATTCCATAAGTAGTTTAGAGATCAAAATTAAAAATTTTTGTTTAAAATACTTAAAATTGCATATGACTTACGTTTTTAATTTTTCTTAACAGTATTGGGCTTGTGAGCTAATGAGTATCACAGAACCAAGATCTGGAACTAATCAAACAGAGACATTGATTGTGAAATGGGATCTACGTTTGGTCCACAAAGCTATGGTTGACATGGAAGTTAGGAATCGTGTTTTGCGAAAGGTATAAAATGTGCATTAATCTTTTATAAGTATAGTGTGAAGAAATTACTTTGTTGTGTTAGGTAATATTGTATATATGTATACCTTTATGTTCTTTTTTAAATCTCACTCATGATTGAATCTATAACAGGTTGAAGAAGAAGAAGGAAATAAAATTCAAGAAATAAAGGAGGAGAAAGATAGTGATTTTGAGGTGGACGTAGACACGTATTCGGCATTAGTTCCATACAAGGGGACTGTGGGTATAGAGAACAAAGAGACAGGATACTCAAAAAGTGGATCTGATGAATTGAAGAGTAAAATGAAAGGAATGGAGGAAGAAATTGAGGGCTTGAGGAGGGAGAATGAAGGTCAAAGAGCCACAATAAGATCTCTAACAGATGAGTTGAGGAAAAATGATGCAAAAATATTGGAGCTAGAAGTCCATAATGTCACACAGCATGCGTGTGACAGCAGAGATAAAATAATTGAGGATTTGGAAATTAAAATCAAGTTGATGAGAAAGGAACATATGGAAACAGTAGAAGATTTTAAGGCTTTATTGATAATGAGGGATAAGATGATAGATGATCAAATAAATACCATTAATGAGATGAAGAGAGTGCTGGAAAAACAGCAAGGTACTGTATCATATATCGTTTAATTTTGCTGTTCATTATATCTATTTCCCAGCTTATATAGTCTAATGTAGACATTTTTTTTTTTAATTAAACTTTGAACATAATAAAAGGAAGATTGGGTGCTATTAAAGTTTGGTTTTATGACATTTCTCGAAAAGTGTATACATAAAAGTTGATGCATATTTCATTGGGTTATAAATTAGCAATCTGTAGGGTTTTTATATATGTATACATATATATTCAAATATGTATACATATATATTGCTCGAATTTAATGTGTTCTAATATAAAATCTGTTTTTGGATGCAGAAATACCAGCTGGAATTGAAGAATTGGATAAAGAAATAGAAAAAGTGGATAAAAAACAGAAGACTGAAATTAAAGAGGAGAAGATGAAGGGATCAAAGGCAGTGACGCCTTCGTCCCTTGTGAAAAGAATAAAGGTTAAAGAGAGGAAAATTGTGGAGATGAAAGATTTTACCTTTGAAAAGAATAAAGGAAAAAAAAATAAGAGGAAGCTAGATGATCAAGAAGGGACAAAGCCATCAGTTGAAGAACAACTTCCCGAGCAAATAGTTATTGATATAACAGAAGATGATGGTACTGACAAGAATAAGAAACTAAAAACAGTTCCTTTCTCGCTTAAAACTGCAATTGCAAGATTGTTAACTCAACAAGTACGTGACAAGCTAAAGGATATACATAAAGAAGGCGGGTTATTGTAAGTTATATTTTATTCAAATATTGACAAATTATATTTGTTAGAGTTTATTTGGAAACTTTAAAAGTGAGATTATCAAATGCATTCTTATTTATATATTGTCAATAATCAAAGTTTGACAATTTAGATTTGTTTGAGATTATTTGGATCTTTGATATTGTGATTGTCAATTGCATTAAAACAGGTCTACGGTATGGAAATCAAGTTCTAATGATGTGATCATTTCTCTAGAGGATATCAATTTCATATTGCGGGAAAGCGAAATGTCAAACTTTGTAAGTTGTAAAATTTTATTAAATTATAATTATTTTGAACATTTAATTAGATAACTAATCCATATATGTATTCTTTCCATAATAACTGATCCATTATTGTCTTGTTGAAGGTAATTGATGCATACGGAATATTATTGTTTGACAAACAAACTGAAATGGAAAAACAACAAAGAAACCTGATGAATAAGTCATACTATTTGCCATGCTTCTCCTTGGTAATGCATACTTTACGTTGATATATTTTTGTTAAAAGAAATAAGTAAAGCTGTGTTATTTATTTATATTTATTCATATTAATCTAACCCCAATAAATTTGTGAATAGGACATGTTTGATTTGAAGCATAAGGATAATGAAGAACATGCTATAAATAGACATTTGGAAAGGGCCTCCAAGGGTTATAACTTATTGTTTTTCCCTCTAAACCACAATAACTTCCACTGGACTCTTCTGCTATTTGATAGAATAAACGGAGAATGGTATCATTACAATTCTCTATTGCCAAGGACGAAGGAAACAAGGGATCCATACTTCGAGAATTGTGGGACTGTAGTAAGAAATACAGACTTTATATGTATAAATTTCCCTGTTTTTTACTAAAAAGATTAATATGATTGATGCATTTTTTTTTTTTGTTCTTTTTAACTTTACAGAAAATTTACGTGGAGGATTTCTACCATTGCCATGATACAGAGGAGGTTGATGGAAAAAGAGAGATTTTGCCAATTTTTAATGATTTTAAAAGCCCGCAACAAAAATTTGGATCGTAAGTATACACTTAAACATTTCACATGTTCTACAATTTGAGCTTGTTAAAAAAGTAGACAACGATGATGTGTATTTGATAAATGCCAAACATATAATATTTTCATTTTGGCATAATGCATGAGCACAGATTGGCATTCTAATGACATGAATCACGAGTACGGTATGTTGAACAGTTGAAAAACACATTTCATATCCATCATGTAAACAACTGAAATTCATAAGTATACAAATGTGAATGTGGTAAATATGTTCATGCATTTGTGTTAGATAAAAGTTGGGATGTACCATATTGTGCTGAAGGTGATTTTTTTTTTTTTTTTAAATATGTTCTACTGTAGTCATGGTCCTTGAATATAGCCAGATCACGAATTGAGTATTCATGTATACACTCAATCTTTAGCTTTTGGTATACAAATGTCAGTTTATGTATACAAATGACAGCTTATGTTCAAAGGAATACCATTGATATGTATACAAATATCAAAAAAATACAATTCATATGTATACAAAAATCAAAAAAATGCATATAATATGTATACATATTGTATCCAGATGTAGACATGATAAATTGGTCTTTAGCTTCTGGTTTTGTGTGTGTGAATGAATCTCATTTATCTTGGATTGGTTGGGTTGTTGTTAGTAGTAGATTTGAAGCACTGCTATCTAATAATGGTTTTTATATTTTTGATTAGGTTGGACTGTGGATTGTTTGTGTGCATGAACATGAAATTGTTGAGTGAACATGGACATTCGGAAGAGAGAGGAAATGTGTTCAATGCAAATGAATCAGATGTGCCGGAACCAACTACAAGAACTATTCTCCCTGAATGTATCTCAATTCCAGAAGTACGAAAGTTTCGTGCTGAACTGATAAGTTCATTTGTTGAAGATCCGTTGAGAGCTTGGCCAGAACATAGGAGACAAAAACACATATCTACAGATGATGATTTTGCATAGTCTTTAGAATTTGGATAATTTTTTTGTTTTGAACTTTGTATAAAGTGGCAAAATATTGTGGAAAGGTAGTTTTTAAAAGTTCGATTATTTACTGGAAATAGTTGGTTGTTGGGATTAGTTGGGAGCATTGAGTTGGATTTATGGATATGATTTTATACAAAACAGTTTTTTTTAATGGGAATTTTTTGAAGTGTAATGATATAGGTTTAAATAGATATGAGAGCATATTAGCTGATTTTTGATACACAAATTGCCGGTTTAGAATGCCGAACATATCCATAATCTTATACTCATAACTTTTCAATGCCGATAACATATTTATAGATTTATGTATACAATGAATTCAATTCAACGATTTGAACCTGTGTTCATATGTGAATTCATTTCCGACATGTCTTATTAGTAGGAATACATGCATACATGGAATCAATTTTTAATGGATCAAATAAAATGTTCAGGCATTTTTAACATGAATCAAACCTTAACTTTGAACCCAACCACTACAGAAGACCAAAAGCAAGTTTAGAAGCCGGTTTAGAATGCCAAAAAAGCCATAATCTTCTACTCACAACTTTTCAATACCGATAACATATTTATGGATTTATTTCAACAATGAATTCAATTCAACGATATCAACTTGTGTTCATATGTGAAAACAATTCCGACATGTATTATTTGTAGGAATACATGCATAGATGGAATCTTTTTTTAATGGAAAAAATAACTTGTGCAGGCATTTTTAACATGAATAAATCCTTAAATTTGAACCCAACAACTACAAAAGACCAATAGCAAGTTTAGAAGCCTCAATAGTTGATTAGTTAAAAAATGGAATTAAAAGACATGAATTACAGGTTTCTTTTGTAAAAGAGATCGGTTAATTGCTCGTAAAAACATAAAATCAGAAGAAGCATGACCTTTTGGCTGAATATATCAAATAAATCTCAAAATTTTATGTAATCCAGTCCCAGAATTATATTAAACCAAACCTCACATTTTCTGTAAAAACCATAATATCCCATAATATCAAATAAATATCATATTGATGTATACAGAAAATCTATAAATGATATAAATCCAACTTCACAAACAATTAAAATGTATACATTTATAAAGTAAATTTCAGAAATTATTAAATCAAACATGTATACATAATAGAAATTGAACATTTCAATTCAATTTAATAACATAAAAATATTTGAGACGAAGAAAAAAAATGAAATGAAATTAACAACAAATATATGGTAAATTTATCATTGATCAAACAATGGCGCCCTACAAGTTTTCCTGTTGTGGTCTCCTTGTTTGTCACATCTCCCACACGTAATCATTCTAACATTCTCGCCTCTAGAACGGAACCTCCTCTTTTTAGGCCTACCAGGCTGAGTTTTACTGTTGGGCGGACGGATAATTTCTTCATTGCATGACCAATAGAGTTGACCAATGGAAGGCACGGGGAAAATAGTCTCAGCATAAACCTCACGATATGTGTAAGCATGAAAAAAATGATCTACTAAATCATCCAAACTTTGTCCACTTTTCTGAATGGCCACGGCTGCATGTGAACAAGGAATACCATTCAACTGCCATTGGTAGCAAGAACACGTACGCCGCCCTATATCAACCATGACTGATGGAAAAGAGCACACCTCATAAACATCGAGATTTGCTACTTTAACTTCCCATGTCCTACCTTCCTCAAGAGATGTTTGCAGTTTCTCAACAATAACTGGACATACAACTGAATTCCAATGCGATGACTTTTTTCTAGAATCCGCTAATTTTTCCATAATTTTCGAACGAATTGTATCGACTAGCTTCATCACAGGCTTGTCCCTTGCTTTCCCTATGAACGCATTGAACGATTCAGCGGCATTGGAAGTCATCTCCCCATAACGTTGACCTTCAAAAAAAGCATTTGACCAATGCTTGGGGTTCTGCAAATTTGACAGAAATTGATTAATTTTATCTTTGCATTTGTATGCCTTCAAAGTATCCATGTGTTGATTAAATGAATAGGCTGTTGGCGCATATGCACAATCACCAAACTTGGATACAATCGCCTCCTTTGATTCTCCCTTAATCTTCCTTAGCTTGTCTCTTAAATTGTTCTTCAAGTGAACAATACAGAATGCATGGTGACAGTCAGGCCACATTCTAGGGACAGATTCAACCAAACCTCCATGCCTATCAGAAACAATTGTGTACACACGTTCGTCATCGATGATTCTTCGAAGGTTTTCAATAAACCAAGACCAATTATCGTCATTTTCTGCATCAACAACAGCAAATGCAACAGGAAATATACCTGCAAAAGAAAAATAGTTGAAATTATTAAAATCGAAAACAAAATACTGTAGATATAATTTAAACTTTGTATTATCCTGAAGTATAAAAAAATACTGAAGTAAATAACAATTTTTAAAAATTATAAATACCATTATTCCCGTCCTTGGCAGTTGCGGACAATACCATGCCTTTGTATTTTCCTTTCAAGAAGGTACCATCGATGAACAACATTGGCCTACAATTGTTAAAACCATAAATGCATGCATAGAAAGTAAAAAATAATCTCTTAAAACGTGTTTCATTTTCTTCCAACTCAAGTTTAAAGAAACTTCCCACATTCTTTCGAGATGCTTCATCAATGTACCATCGTAACTCGTTGAATGAAGTTGACTCGTCCCCAAATAAAACACATTTGGCCTTTTCTAGACCAGACCAAGCTACACGGTATGTAGCCTCAACACCGTAGTCCGTCCTCAAGTACTTCAAAACAGCAACATGACTAATCTCAGGGGTGACTCTAACAATATCAATAATGCACTCACACACAAGTTCAGCAGTCACTCTCCTATTCTTGTTGGTAAGAATATACGTTCCACATGTATGAACTTTGTTCATCGTCTTGATTTGTATCATCTTGTCCCCTTCTTCACCAGAGCAATGTATGCGCCATTTGCAATTTCTCTCCTCACGTAGAGCACATTCAACAGTGATCCTCCTAGGCTCGTTTTTCACAAACTCATAGTCAAACCCAAGCTTCACGGCAAATTTGCAAAGAGTAGAACGAAATTCTTTTGCACCGCTATCAAAACATTGCCCAACATCTTTAATACCAAAAGCCCAATGATCGGATAAAAGAGGTTTTTTCTTGTGAGGGCAGTAATTTGGTAAACGATCAACCTCAGGTACAACTGGAGCACAAGTATCAATGAAATCTGAATGGGGAACTACAGAAGACGAAATTCTCTCACTGTTATCATCTAAATCATTATCAGTAATCACAGTTACATTAAAGGTTGAAATCTGCATATGTGAAGCTACAAACAACAAGTTATCCAAATCATCATCGTCATCAAGCATGCAATTATCATGACCCGGTAAAGAATATTTAAGTTTGATAGAAAAACGATCAAGATTGCACCATTTCATACATAAATGGTCAACTAACTTCCCATGACTTGGTTCGACATTGTCAACCCGGAATAATGTGGTTTTCGAATGGAATTTACATAAAAGCAAAACCGACGTATTCAAATCCATCTGAAAACACAAAAACAAAAATCAAAAAGGGTATATTAAAAAAAAAAAAAAATTCAAATTCAAGATAACGATAAAAAATGAAGTACATAACTATATTGAAAGAACAAAAAAATTAGCTAATGAGAAGTTACATGCATCAGATTCACAGCCTATAAAACATCATTCAACTTAAAGAAAATGCATACCTACACCATTAACAATTTCAAAAATCATAGCATGTGACATAGCCCATCTAACCATTTTCGTAACTCAACATACACATGGCATCAGGATGTATACATGAGTAATTCAAAATTTTTAAAAATTGTTGGTCCTATGTCCGAAGAATGTTGAACATTCAAATGAAAACCTACCATATCCCAACAAAGAAAAATAACATGAAATGTATACATCAAAATAAAATGAAAAAAAAAACATATTTCACATTACATTACAGATGTATACATGTATACATCTTTACAGTGGTACAATCAACCTTCACGCTCTCTGAAGTATTTTTAACACAAACGATGATTTAGCTTATGGCATTGTGAATTTAACATGTATAAACACAACCACGTTGCATAACATGTATTTCTAAGTATGTATACATTGTTATATTTATGTATACAGAAAATAGAAAATTTTATGTCAAAAACGGGAATGTAAAATATATGTATACATTAAAAGAAATATAACCTGAACATTCAAACCTGTAAGTTAATAAAAGATAAGAAAATATGTATATAGTAATAATGTATACATGTAATAAGATTCCCTGCTTTTAAAATCATTAAAACATGAGATGGAGCCGGTCCCTGTTTTTTGAAACCGATACTCTGAATGTATACATTAAAATAAATATAACCTGTACATTCAAATCTGTAAGTTAATAAAAGATGAGAAAATATGTATATATTAATAATGTCTACATGTAATATGATTCCCTGCTTTAAAAAAGCATTAATACATGCGTTGGAGCCGGTCCCTGTTTTTTGAAACCGATACTCTGTTTTTTGAATTCATAAACACTGTTGTGTAATATGTGATAAAATTGAAATAAGAAACTTATAAAATGAACAATATAATCATATTCTCGAAAATAAGAGAGCAAATTTCGAAAGTTATTAACTTAAATCAACTAATCTTACAGAACATATATATAAAATAAAGGAAATGAAAAATAAAATTTACCTGAACTGCAAGAGTTGCCGGAAAAGAAAGAAGAATGGAGTGATATATCAATGATAAGAACTTACGAATGATGAACGGAATGAGATATCAAATGATAAGAACTTACGAATCAATAAAAAATGTTGTCTTCAAAGGAAAATAGACACCGGAAAGTGAGAAATGGATAATAGGCACCGGAAGTCAGACACCGGCTGATGAGCTGCAGTTCAAAATCTATACACAATTCGAATTCAAAAACCTACCATATCCAACAAATCAAAGAGATACCGGCTGAGATAAGGCAATCTGATTTCAAAAAAACTTACTATATCCAATTAATTATCTTCTTAAATTTGAAAAAATAGAGCATCATTAATATGGTATAATTAAAAACTTGCTAAATAGAAGGAAGGGGTATTATCGACTACTATAATTAAAAGTTGACTTCGAAAATGAGCTGGAGGGGGGGATTGGTATAGAATCAACTACATTGGGTTTATTGATAAATAAGATCCTACATAGGGGGTAATTGATCATTTTCCCTATAAAAAATAACATTGGTCGAACGGCTATTTTTTTTAAAATATCACAGTTTTGAAATAAACTGTAAAAAACTGTGAAAAATTATTACAATACGTTTTTCGCAGTTGATTTTATAAAAACCACCATTAGATTAATGTGATTAATTTTTGACATGCATAATTTATATAAACGAAATAGCTAATCCAACGATCGATTTTTTAAAATACATGTTCATATTAGGTCTTACAAATCCCGTGTCAAATCATAAATAAGATATGAACCAATAATGTATTAAGGAAAAGAAACATGATCCATATTTGATATAGTTGTTGAAAGCCTTTTAATACAGTTCCTTGCCCAACAACCAAACTACAGAAGCTAGGCTTACCATTTTTCATTGGAACCTTCTTGTTGCTGACAAAACGAGACTTGGCCTCTTTGTTCTTGAAAACGACATCCACAAACACTTTTTTGGACAAAGACAAATAGAGAGCAAATTAAGGAAATATATATATATATATATATATATATATATATATATTTTGTTCCTTCCTGCACTTTTATTTTCCACTTGTAAAAGAAAAAGTGCCAGGAGCCCATTCTTGTATGTGTGGATGGAATGCGATTGGGGCCACCTGGCCCACCTCCCACTTGTATTGGTTGTTTAAATAAATATATATATAAATATATGTTAGTCCAATATATACTTCTTTGTTGATGACTAAGTGCTATGATACATTAAAGGAAAAAGCTTTCAAGAAACACCCATCATCTTTCTCAAATACCATTGTGAACCACATATTTATTAGAATTGAAAACTACCCATGTAATTAATATATATATATATATATATATATATATTTAAAAGGTAAGTGTAAAAATTTAAATTTTAAAAATTATTATTAAAGGTTAGAAGGAGAAATGAAATGGGATAGGTATAAAATGTGAAATCATCAAGTCAGCGTTTGCTGATTTAGTCTAAGTCTGTAAATTAAACACTTAAATAGCCATTAGATCTCGACCATTTGAGTGATGATTTAGGGCACTTAAATGATCTAATTGTTATTTAAGTGTTTACTGATTTAGGCTAAGTCAGCGTTTGCTGACTATATGATAACTAGATATAAAAGTAATGCGTGGTATTGAAATTATATATAATTTTTTATTTTTGTAAATATATACTTTTGCATAATAGTAGATAATTGTTTCTTTAGCGAGAAATTTTTTATTTTATTTTATTTTATTTTTGGGGGGAGTGGGCACACTAAGTTTCATGTTGCTTTTATATTATAACTATTATAGTATAAAAATAAAATTGACTCATCTTGCATTTCTTGATATTAACAAGAGTATAGTTAATATATACATGCGACTTGACCATCGAATTATATACTATTTATCTTTTAGTCTCCAACCATAATTTTAATATTTAAAAAGAGTTGCAAAGTGTGAGAAGGCACGTCTTGTTCTCTTTGTTCACACACTTTACGCCCATGCATATTCTGTTGTCGGACCTTACCATAATGCGTGTATATTCTTTACATAAATATTTATGCATCTTCTTCTCTTAAACGAGTTTCCTTTCATCATTACCCATGTATCAACTTTCTTCTCTCTTTATTTTTTTAAAGTGGATTCTTTTGGCCCAAAACAATGTGTAATTTAATTTTACAATAAAAATACTATCATATATATGTCATATTGTTAAAGCTAATAATCTAAGCCCTAGAATGGTCGTTGGAGGCCATCGAGAGGGGATTTGATCTGGATTTGAAATTTATTATTGATTTTTGCACAATTGTCTTATGGGTATTTGAAAATTGAATCAGATTATGTTCACTCTCTTACTATTATCAAACTTTTTTAAAAAATAATTAAATTTATTTTCAATGGGCTAATTTATTTATTCATTTTGATTTTGTAGAAACTGATTATTTTGCAGAAAACTGATGTATAGATCCGTTTTTTGGAAGTACTTGGACTTTTGTGTTAAAAAAAAAAAAAACTTATATTTGAACTTTTGAGTGAAGTGAAAAGATGATGCGACTTTTGGGTTAAAAAGAAGTTAAAATGGGATTTTTGATTAGTTTTTTGTTTTTTTATTTAAAAACAAAACACAAGGGCTGTTGTTTAAATAATTTGGACCTTATTTAGACCCCACCCCACTGGTTCCAATATTTGGGTGGTTATGGGTCACTTTTTGAAGATTATGGTCCAATGGTATATGAATCATGAATATACTTTTTGGGTGTTCAACCTTTTGTCTTTTTTGACTAGGTTGTTGGATTACCTTCTTGGCTATTGAAGGGACAGACTCTCTTATATGATGTTACTCTACAACAACTTAACAATAAGTCACCAAACTAACGGTCATGCAAGTGGGATCAATAATCTATTCAAGATCTTCAACCGTGGATGTATTGGACGGTTTTGATTTCTTTGATTTGGGATAGTTGGACGGCAGAGATGGGGTAGAACTTCAAATAAGGTCATTATGACCACAGAGAAAAATATTTATCTAATTATTAAAGGTGATTAAAAGGGGAATTAAAACTTATAAAACATAAAGTGCTGTTTACCGTGAAGACTAAACTTAAAAGAAAAAAAAAAGTAAAAGAAAAAAAGAAAAAAAGGAAAGAAGGAGACGGCGCTCATAAAGTCACCACAAATGGCGCAAATTTCAAGGATGGTTCCGGAGCAAAAGTCAGCTGTGGCGCCTCGAGAACGTAGGATTCTTTCTCTCGCTCTCTCTCTCCCTCTCTCCATCTCTCCATCTCTCCCTCTCTCTCTCATATGTATAATTTATATATGATTTATGTAACATTCTTGGAATCTGTATGTTTGGTGAATGGTTGGTTAGATTATTGCTTTGGATCCTCTGAGAAGCGACGAGAGTACGAACGTCGAGACCCATTTTCAAATTGGTCTGTTCCGGCTAATCTGTACGCGGAGCAGCTTGGACTGAGAAGAAAAAAAATCATTGTAAGTGTTGAGATCCCCATCATTCGATTTAATGTCTCAACGAGTTTTTAAATTTTAAATTTAGTTATTTTTCGAATGTTTGGTTTGTTTATGATGTTGATGTTCATGGGTTCTTTGAGTTCTGTTATGGTTTTGTTGTTTTTGGTTGCAAGTCCTCTGTTTTCAATGATGGGTAGTTATTTGCTTGGTGCAAGGAGTTTTTGCCTTATCTAACATCTTCTTTTTTTCTTCCTTTCATTATTTTTCTTATACAATATATATATATATATGTTGTTTAATTCTTGGTTGTTTCTGTTTTAACAAGTGGATTTTATTTTCATTTTTAATTTTATTTTTTTTATTTATCGTGTTGATAATCCATAGTATATGTCTCTTTGTAAGGACTGAGCAATTTTATATTATTATTTTACTTTAAGAAAGTTTCAGTTCATGAGTATGTGTTGTAGAATTTAGGCTGCCGACAAGGCAGTTCATATAAACTGAGAATGACATGTACTTTGTCCATGACAACAATCTGTAATACTATGATCTTGATGGGACAAGGCTATTTGAGCTCCGATTTTTGGCTTCCTATTCTCCATGGTTGTGAGTTCAAAGTAAATTCGTGAATACAGGGGAGGAGGAATGCATGCATAGAGAAAGTGGAGTGCAAATAGTGCTGCAGCCTTTTCATGTTATGATCTTTTTCTTTATCTCTTCGCCGTGGATTTAGCTTTTCATTTTCTTGATCAGTCTGTTTCCCTTTTCTTTGAGTGAAGTTGTTCTTATAGTACGTATTAACTAATTTAATTGATGGAAGAACCATTTAAAGTGGAGACTTTTTCCTTGAAGGGTTGATCTAATTTTCTCATTTTACCTGTGTTGTCCACCAGAAGGATTGCCATGACAAGTAGTATTGCTGTCGGAAGTGGCAAACTGCATTTTAGAGCGACTACTTGCAGGGGACAAGGTTGCAAACAAACTTCTTGGGTTTCTGCTATTTCCTTCCAGAGATGCATACAGAAAGAGCTTTCATGGTAAACAATAATCTTAATCCTAGAATTTAATTTGTGTATTCATATAGAATTTGATTTAGATTTTGTACCCATTGAACCCAATTACGTTCTGATTCTGAGTTACTTGTGAGCTGATCTACTTGCAGCCAAAAGAGAGCTTTGGGTTGGGGGCTTGCGAATGTTATATACGTGTCCTAACAAAATTTGATTCCCCTACAACTCTGATTCACCTTAATTTTTTCCTCAAAAGTGCACTAATTGAAAAGTTGCTTTCATGCATAAGACATGATGTCTTTTTAAGTCATAAAATTTCATATATGATACTCAATTTTAAATTTAGTTGTGTTGGTATGGGAAAATATCAACTCTAGAAATGGTTCTAGTGAACATACAATTTTTTAGTATATGTAGCACAAGAAATAGTGGGTAATAGGCTGGCCAGAAATGCATCATTCTTCTCATGTTGTATGAATACTTTTGTTACATAACATATTATTATGCCCTTTTTATATGATATTTTATACACTTTTACAGGTCATGTGGGGTATCCAACTTATTGAAAATTCACGGGTCTAATTTTTCCCATCCAATTAATGAGACCTGGAAGTCCCTCAGAACAGTTACTGCTTCATGCTTAAGAAACGGCTCCACAAAGTATTTTGATTTTGCAATCATTGGTAGTGGAGTAGCAGGCCTTCGCTATGCTCTTGAAGTTGCAAAACATGGATCTGTCGCAGTGATTACAAAGGCTGAGCCACACGAGAGCAACACAAACTATGCTCAAGGTGGTGTTAGTGCTGTGCTGTGCCCATTGGATTCTGTGGAGAATCACATGCGGGACACTATTGTGGCAGGGGCTTATCTATGTGATGAGGAGACTGTCAGAGTAAGCTTCAAAACTAATAATTTTGGCCCTTATCATTCATTTATCATCTCTGGGTCTTTGGTATGAGATTTATTGCATTTTTATATTTCACATGCTTTCCTGCCTGTTTACTTCTTGAGAATCTCTGTTTTGAATTTCTTAATCTATGAACATCCAGAAGTAAATAAAAGGACAAAAACAAAGAAAGGAACACCAAATAGAAGCTTGACAATTCATGTCGCAACAATTTACTTGGTGTGGTAGCATGCCAACTTTCATGGACAATATGAGATTGATCCATTATCTCTGAGAATTAAGATTAAAATGATATCTATTCCGTTACCTCAATTGAACCCCCCCCTGCAATTTTTTTTTTTTTGGTAATTGTTGTCAGCACCTGTACAGCTGCATAACAAAACCCAGCTTGAAACATTGAAAATTACTTCACAGTGCACCCCAACTGGCATATCACATTTCCAACCCTGTAGAGTTATGGTATTAGTATACTGTCCAACCCTGGTGAACGGTAATAGACTGAATACAATATTTAATCACAACACAGGAAATTAGTATCTTTGGAAACTAGTTACATGTTTTGACCTTTCTATCAGTCAGTACAAGAATTTTACTTCAAATGGATTTCTATTCTGGATTTCTGAACAAATAAATAAGCTATAACCAATAAAAGTTACATGAATGATTATCATATCTACTTTGATTCAATCTGATGGTCAATATCTGATATCCAAATAATGCGTTGGATGCTAACCTAATCAACAATGGCTTAGAGCGGAAGTAAGAGTTTGATTATGCCAATTTATAAATGCACTATGGTCTTGTGCGCCTCTGTAGGTATGTATATATTTTTGTGTGTCCATGCTTGCATTTGTTTGCATGTTTAGCGCATCGGTGTATATATGTGTACATATAACCCAAAAATTTATTTTGGCATATAATGAAGTCATAGCATGACAGGTTAATGGTTGAGTTTAATGATTAGTGACCTAAAATGTCATGTTCTGACCAAGTTTTGCTTTAAAGTTTGAACAATATACTTCTTAAGATTTAAAATAACGATGAATAAAACATGGAAGCACCTTAGTTCTATCATCCCATCTTTATGGACTTCTTGTGGGTATGGTTCTTTAAGAGTTATGTACTCATGTCAAATATTTTTGTGATGATTGCCTTGCTGAAATTTTGTTATATAAGTGCTAAGTTGTCCCAGAATTGAAAATGCAAGGTTTATATCTTGGATTTGTCTTAACTTGTGTCAGTAATGCTAGATATATAGTATGTGAGTGCCATTATCCCTTTTTTTTTTTTTGGTAAGGAGTGTCTTTATCATTATCCCTCAATTATTGAGATTTTTCCTGAAGTTTAGTTACCTTGTCCAGGTGGTGTGTACAGAAGGTCCTGAGAGAATTAGAGAATTGATTGCTATGGGTGCATCATTTGATCACGGGGAGGATGGAAACCTGCATCTAGCAAGGGAGGGGGGGCACTCACATCACAGAATTGTTCATGCTGCTGATATGACTGGAAGGGAGATTGAGCGGGCACTGTTGGAGGCAGTTGTGAATGATCCTAATATTTTCATGTTTGAACACCATTTTGCAATAGATTTGCTGACTTCTCAGGTGTGCTTTCATAAATGTTATAATCTCATTCACCAAAATATTAGTTTCGTTTTTTTTCCTGCATGCTTCTATATGGTTAAGCATTCGTGGACTGACTGTCAGAAAGACAAAAATAGTGCATATTATGATATTAATCTAAGATATGGTCTCAACATGTGAGCGACAAGCATTTTTCGTGAAGGTCTTCAGGAGTTTTTACTCATATTGATTTAACAATTTAAGTTTGGCCCTTGAGAGTACTGCAAATACTCTAATGGCATTCACTAACATGTAAGAATTACTTCTGGGCTTGCAGGATGGTTCTGACACAATTTGTCATGGTGTTGACACCTTGAATACTGAAACACAAGAGGTGATGATAGTTATTCTTGTTCACTAAGTTTTTCTAGCTTTTTTTTTTTTTTTCAATAAATTTATTTATTTATTTATTATTTGGGCATCATTTTGTCCATGAGATTTATATCTGTATTCTTAACTTTATTTTATTTTGGAATTTCAAGGTGGTACGCTTTATTTCAAAGGTGACTTTACTTGCTTCGGGTGGGGCTGGTCATATTTATCCAACAACTACAAATCCTCCGGTATTTTGTTTTTTTTTTTCTTACTTCTACCCTGAATTGTCATATTATAAGAAATGTTGTTTTTTCTCTTAAAATTGAGAAAGTGTAATAATTTTTTATAGCTATTAATTTATTATCCTGAAGTCTAGAGTTAGGCCAGGGAGTTGGAATTGTTTCATATTGTTTTCTACTGCATTTGGAGGCATGGTAGATTGAATCAGTTTCAGATAGGGCAGAGAGTTGGCTGCTTCCATGGTGATTCAAGCAGCCATTTGATGCTTGCAGTGAGACTCTCTGAAAGCGACAAAAACAATTCTGGCAATAAAATTGCCACTGGAAAATTGCTGTCATCACAAAAAACAAAAAATAATGTAAAAGATGTGATTATTTGAACCCAGAAAATGATCTTATCACATAAATACAGAATAATCTCGTTTTAGATTTTGAGTAACAAAATGCACACATTTCAAACACTATGTAAGATCAAATGAAAACTTTCTTTTTCATGGGCTGTTTGGATGGCCTTTAAAGAATCCAACTTTCATATATATTCACAGAGTGGATTGATCATTGTGTCCTCAGCCACTCCACTCTATTCAGGGCTGTGCTTGCAGTGCAATGGGCCATCAAGAATTTCCTCACTATGTCAACCCTTGTCCTTTATGCCCTTCTCTTGGCCTTATAGTGTCTTCAGCATGAGCCAAAAGCAGTTAATTGTCTACTACATGAATAAACCATCCTTTCTAACCTTCTTCCATCGTCCTTCTTGTCCTCCTCAGTTCCATTACTATTTGTGTGGACATGTTTCTAGCCTGCCCATAATTTGATACACGAAGATTGATGGTTACTAGCCATATTATAAATTTTGTTTTCTTTGATTTTACTGGTATGCACTGATCACAAAATTGTCAAGAAGCACCTTATGACATCATATATCCTACATCAATTCTTAGTGTGTTGTCCTCTTCAACCCCTTGCTTGTGAACGATCAAACCAAGAGAAACAATTGTTCTCGAGTATCCATTGCCTCAAGTTTACCTTTAATGTTATATTAAAAGTTCCACTGCACTTGTTTTATTTTTTCTCTACCGTACTTTTCTTAAATCCTTGATTGCGAAGCATCCTTTCTATAGTTTTTACTTGGTTTTCTCAAACTCTTGTCTTGTCAATCAAAACTTTGTTGTGAGGAAACACATTATGTCATTGAATTTCTTTATATGCGTATGCCTTTTTCATAATTGACAATGTACAACATGTTCAATCTTTCTTGCAACAATTATTCTATAAGCTTTTAGACCCTCTAATAGTTTAGAAACCTTTATGGGTCCCATCTTCATGTCATCAAGCAACCAACATATTAGAGACCTGCAAACACTAAATTAATTATTCTTTAGATGTGCAGTCTTCTGCTAACTTGAAGATCGGAAATTGAGATGGTCTAGCTTCTTTTTGGGCTTTTAGAGGTTAAACTGTTAAACGTAGAAAGATAAATTGAAAGAATCAAACTTGCTGCATTTCATTTTCACTTCGAGATATCTAATTTTACAATTTAAGTGGTCATAACTGACTCTACTTGGATTGTGCTCATGTTGATTTTGAGCACAATGCTCCCTTATCTGATTCACTCTTAATATATTCATATAGGTAGCCAGTGGAGATGGAATGGCTATGGCCCACCGTGCTCAAGCTGTAATTTCCAACATGGAGTAAGTAAAGAATCATCAAAACATTGTTAGAACAGTGAATGCCCTGTTTAACATCACTGTGTCAAATCTGTTCAGTTAAATGAACAACTTTGTAGTGCTAATTGAACAACATTCCATATTTATGCAAAGCATAAAATCAATTAATCATTCTCTCTCTCTCTCTCTCTCTCTCTATATATATATATATATATATATATCAATTGGAAGCCATAAATTTTATTGGATAGAATTAAACCCATATATCATCGAGTTAAATTCATTTTTTGAAATTCTAAAGTTGATCTTCATTACAATCGAACATTTGAAAAAGAGAGAAACTATTTCTAATGATATAAAAAACTGATGAAATCATTTCATTTGCACTTGGTTTCCAGTAGCTCACCTATGTTTTACTGCTTTGTAAGATAGAATTCACCATTGGATGGCCACATGGCCCTCATGTAAGAGGTTTTCTAGTATGATAGCTATTTCTGTTTTATGATTTTGTAACGTGATTACTGCTTTCTTTTGGTCAGTATATAGTATTAGGTGAACTCTTGGTAGCTAAAAAAAAAAAAAAAATTCTCGGCGTAGTCATGTTTTTACTTGCATGGTAAGTGAACCAGTTTTCAGTTAGAACTTAGAAGAACACAATAACAACTCTGATTTTGTGGCATTATCTTGTTTCCCAGGTTTGTGCAGTTCCACCCAACTGCCTTAGCTGATGAAGGCCTTCCCATCAAACCAACCAAGGCCCGAGAAAATGCATTTCTCATCACTGAAGCTGTCAGGGGTGATGGAGGCATCCTTTACAATTTAAGCATGGAAAGGTTCATGCCCCTGTATGACGAGAGAGCAGAGCTTGCTCCAAGGGATGTGGTAGCGAGAAGTATAGATGACCAGCTCAAAAAGCGTAATGAAAAGTATGTGCTACTCGATATAAGTCACAAGCCAAGAGAAAAAATTCTTTCCCACTTCCCCAACATAGCTGCTGAGTGCCTCCAGCACGGCCTAGACATAACCCGCCAGCCAATTCCTGTGGTTCCTGCTGCTCATTACATGTGCGGGGGAGTTCGTGCTGGGCTCCAGGGGGAGACAAATGTTCGGGGCCTGTATGTGGCAGGTGAGGTTGCATGCACAGGATTACATGGAGCAAACCGACTTGCTAGCAACTCATTGCTTGAGGCCCTAGTTTTTGCACGAAGAGCTGTGCAGCCATCAATAGATCATAAGAACAGCTCTTGCCTTGATCTCAGTGCTTCAAATTGGTGGGCCCGTCCAGTTGTGCCCATGTTACTTGGGAGCGATGTAATGCACAAAATCTTAAGGAAGACAAGGGAAATGAGGAAAGAATTGCAATCAATCATGTGGAAGTATGTGGGAATCGTTAGGTCAACAACAAGGCTAAACACTGCAGAGCTTAGGATCGGGGAGTTGGAGGCTAAATGGGAGGAGTACTTATTCCAGCAAGGGTGGGAGCCGACAATGGTGGGGCTTGAGGCTTGTGAAATGAGGAACCTCTTTTGTTGTGCAAAGCTGGTAGTGAGCAGTGCCCTTGCCAGGCATGAGAGCCGTGGGCTTCACTACACAATTGACTTCCCTCACGTGGAGGAAAGTGAGAGGCTTCCAACAGTTATTTTTCCTTGCTCGCCTGTGAAGGGTACATGGAGTTCACGACAGCTACACAAGCAGCACCTGTTTTAGAAGTTCAAGGCCCGTGTCAATTCTTCCTGCAAGAAACTTGTATTTATAGGGAATACCATTTTTATCATTTTACAATTGAAATTAGCATTCAAGGAACTTCAGCAACTACTGAAGTGTGTCTTCCAGCATATGGGCGGCCTTAAGTTTGCTTTCTTTTTTCTTTTCTGATTCATTGTTCCAAATAAAGAAAGAAATTGTGCTCAGTTCAGTATCAAAACGCTCATGACATTCATCTTTCCCCTTTTTCAGTCTGGGCTAAGATTTTTAATTCGAAGGTAAATTAGTCCCAGTAACTTGTAAATTCATGATTAAGCAAGCATTGGATATAGTCATGCATGAATTGTAATATTTGAATTATATTAACTGCAGTTAGCAACATTGGAAAAATCCTTCTTTAGCTATTGTGTTTTGTGTGTGGACTGTAGAGGAATTTTTCTTCTTTGACATTTGTGTTGTTATTCTCTGCACAGATTCAGCCAATCAGGTGTCTATAGATTACCTACGAAAGTGCCAATTTTTTTTTTAATTTTTTTTAATTTTTCTGGCCAAGGTATGTCTGCAAACCATCATTCAAACTTCTTGACTTCTATGTAACAGAAGGGTTGAATTGGGTCATCTTCATTAGACAGTGTATGAAATTCAAGACCCAGAGTTGCAGGGCTTCCTTCTCACACAGTCACACTGCCATTGTACATATACTTTCCGTTTGGGTCTGTTTTCTTCAAGACAGGGTTTAGCTTGTTTTCTTCTCCCATATTGTATATGTGCAGGGTCATATTTCACTGTTGGAAAATTTCAGCAACAAAAGTCTTGCTAGCAGCTTATCTACCTTGTGGCTGAGATATATCTCCTCTACTGTACTTATGGCATGAACCTTAGCTGCCTGGACCCTGAAGACTGGTAGTAGCCATCGCTGCGAAAGATGTAGGGATAATTTGGTAATTCAACTCTTTTAGATACCAACTCTTGCCAGATTTGTAATCTCATTACAATTTAATGATCTTAGTGCAATTAATCCAATAAATAATCAGATTGGATTCTGGCTTCTGTAGATCTAAACAAAACAAATGACAAGAAATAAGACAAAACCTGATGGCAAAAGGGCCTCTTTGGATGGGTTAACAGCATAGTGACAAAATTGAAATATGGAAATTATTTTGGCATCAAGACAATAAAATTCAGAAATTAGTTGGGAAATTGTTGGGCATCATTCAGATAAATCCCAATAATCAATTAAAGTGAGAGCAAAAAGCAATACATGTTAAAAAAGATATACACATTCCATTGCAGATATTCAACTATTTTACTAATTATTTAAAATTTACTCATAATATATAATTCAAAAAGTTCTTGAATGACTTGGGAATTATCGAATTATATAGGATAATTTGAGTTTCTTAACTTTGATGAAAATCTCTGGAGTAATTCAAGACAGAGAGGAAGAAGTAAAAAGATGAGCTGATGCGGATTCTCCAAGACGAAAGGCCCAGGAAAAGTTCAATGCAGGGTTTGGGATTTCCAACATGATCTATGCTGAGGGTCAGTATCAAAGAGACGGTCAATCTTTGGTTAGGCTATTAATCTTCGGTACTTTTAAGATATAGCAAACTATATAATCATTTTTTTTATAATATATATACTTTGTATAACATTAGTATAATGGCAGTCTATATAATTCACAGGGTTAAGCAGTGATGGTAAGACCTGATACAATAATCTCCAGCAGCAGGGTGCAAGGATATACTTTATAAAGGACGTATTAAATATGATTGATGAAAGCAACTACAAAAATGTCTGTGATACATAAATGCATGCATACATACATACATACATATAGATAGTAATATAGATAGATACAGATATTCTCTTTGGTAGAGAACAAGAGCAACATTATGTTTGAGTTAGAGGAATCAAGTTCTAAATTTGAAGATACAAGTGACTAGGAGACATGGAAAACATAGAGGTAGACAGTAAACTAAAGTGACACCATTGTTTCTAGTTGCCCATTTTTCATCTTACTCGTATCGCCACTTGATTTCAAATAATTTTGAAATTGAATGAGTTCACAAGCTGGCCTGCAGTGTGTAATTGTTGTCATTATTAGAATCATGATGGAATTTTCATCTACTTCTATATTGTTATTATAGATATCTGCCTTTGTCCCTTCCATTGTCACCTAGTGTGTGCTTATAATATAAAACACTGAGAAGGGCTAGATCATAAAATCATGCTAGAAAGACAGACATTACTTAGTGTGGGAGAAGTGTTTCTTCTAAGGATTCTAAACCATGGGGAGTGGAAAGGTGTTTTGGATTTTTGGGCTATTGGTTTTGGGATTGGTTGTTGGAAAAGGAATGCTGGTGATGGCTGCAGGTTTGTCAACCTGTGCATTTCCTGCAATCTATAATTTTGGGGACTCAAATTCGGACACTGGAGGACGGTCTGCTGCATTTGATCAGATTCCTCCTCCCTTTGGCGAAACCTTCTTCAAAAAGCCTGCTGGAAGGTTATCTGACGGGCGTCTCATTGTAGATTTAATAGGTGAGCCCTTCATCCTTTCTTGCTCAGACCATTCTGAGTGCATACAATTGCCTGACATTAATTTCAGAATCTGTGCAATTTTTAAATTAGTTTTTGATTCATTGCAGCGGAGGACTTGAGATTACCATTTCTGAGTGCATACTTGGACTCAATAGGGACAAATTTCAGACATGGAGCAAATTTTGCGATATCTGGTGCATCCATTCGACCTGGTGGGTTTAGTCCCTTCCATCTCAGCATTCAACTCTCTCAATTCATACAATTCAAAGCACGCACCATAGCGCTCTACAAGAACCTCGCCGACTCTGGTCAGTTAATAATGGCTTCTGTCCCTTCCAATTTATCAATCAAATGTCTCTTTATTATATCATTTTTACACCCTACAAAGGCACTTGGAGACCATATATTCAGACAGTTTACAAATTTTCTTTTGTTTTCTTCTATTTTCATGGCATCAAAATGTAGCCTGAATGATTTGCTGTGGCTAAATGTAATGGTTGAAATGGTGAAATTTGGGCTCTTTATTATATCATTTTTACACCCTAGAAAACTCTTGGATCGAGATCAAATATATTTCAGACAGTTAATTCACAAATTTTGATTTGTTTTCTTCTATCTTCTTGGCAAACAAACATAGCCTTAATGATTTGCTGTGATTAAATGTGGTGGTTGAATTGCTGAATTTGGGCTCATGATTAATGATCTCTCTATCCAAAGGTGCTCTCCCAAAACCTAGTGACTTTTCAAAGGCCTTATACACGATGGACATTGGTCAGAATGATCTTTCATTTGAATTTCAGAACATGACTGAAGATCAAGTTCAAGCAACTATTCCTGACATCATTAATAAGTTCACTCAAGCAGTACAAGTAAGCAACACATATTCTATAGGAATTACTCATATGGTCACAAGATCCTGGCTACTTAGTCACATCTTAAGCCCCATAACCATCGCACATATATCATGCTTTAACTAAATCTAACAGTCACAATCTTTTGTGTTACAGCAACTTTACAATGAAAGTGCAAGAGCCTTCTGGGTACATAACACAGGCCCGGTTGGTTGCTTGCCACTTGCTGCTATACCATTCAAATCAAGGAATGGCACTCTTGACCAGAATGGGTGTGTTGAGCCCATGAACAAAGTTGCGCAAGAGTTCAACCGGCAGCTTAAGGATAGGGTGATTCAGCTAAGGACAGAACTTCCACTAGCTGCATTCACCTATGTTGATGTGTATTCGGCAAAATATGAGCTAATCAGCAATGCTAAGAAACTGGGTAAAGTTACATTACACAAACTGGGCCTCATATCCCATTAGAGCTTATATCAATTGGTCAATATTTGAAATATACCATGTTGATTATTTTGTCTTAAATGGTTTGTGTGTGATGATGGCAGGTTTTGATGATCCGCTGAACTTCTGCTGTGGTAGTATTTATCCATACCGTGTGTCTTGTGGGACTAAAATAGAAGTAAATGGAACAATAATATATGGTAATGCTTGCGATGATCCCTGGGCACGCATAAGTTGGGATGGCATACACTACACTGAGGCAGCCAATTTATGGGTTGCAGCCCGCATTCTCAACGGCTCCTTGTCTGATCCACCAATTCCAATCTCAAAAGCTTGTCCTTAGCCCAAGAGTACATGATCCTGTGAGTCAACTGGCATAATCTGCCATTGTCCATCTTCTTTTTCATACATGCTGGAGAGTGCAGATGCTAACACACAGAACTAATGAGACAATTGTCCATCTTCTTATTGATTGTTTTGGAGAAAGGAACCAAGCTGAATTTTAGTTCCCAGTAGACCCTCTAACAGAGGGTTTAGCTTCTTTTCCATGCTAATATGGCAGCAACTAGACATGATGTGTCATTGTGCCCTGTAGACCCTCTTATAATGGTTTTGCTTCTTTTTTCATGCTAATATGGCAGTAATCCAGAGAAAAAACTTGAAACTGGAAAGTGTCATTATACTTTTAACTTAAAACTCAAATGGGTCATTGTATGCCTCTTTCTTGATTTAGGCATCCCATCAACTGGTACCTAGATCCTAAAACATGTTTGTAAGGAACTTTCTTTGAAAATTAACTCTGTAAAATTAATGTGGAACAAAAATTGGGTAGGATTTAGTCAATTGCCTTAAACTTGGGTAGGATTTTTTCAATTGCCTTACACTTGAGTAGGATTAAGTCGATCAGGCCACTGCAAATATTATAATTAGGCTCAATTGGGTTAGGCCACTGCAAATCTTATAGTTAAGTCTCAATTGGGTTAGGCTTCAAAAACCCAAATTGCCTGAGTTGCAATTCTAGATATATTGTTTTGCTGTTAAAGTTTATAGTGTTAGGGTTTGGGAGATCAAGGTGAAGTTAATTTCTGAACTTTGTCACCAATGATTCTTATTTTCTGTTTGAGCTCAAATTTTATCAATATTGAGGATGACCTTGAAGTGCCATTTTTTTTTTCTTCTTCTTTTTTTTTTTTTTTTGGCCAAGGTAGGTTTGGGAATCACCATTAATTGAACTTCTTAGGGACTGATTTAGCTAGATATCTTAATGGTTCTTGTCCTTTCCGATCCATCAATCAAATGTCTCCTATTGGATCATTTTTATGCTCTACAAAGGCACTTGGAGACCGTATATTTCAGAAAGTTTGCAAATTTTCGTTCGTTTATCATTAACATCTATTTTCGTGGTAACTAAATGTCACTTGAATGATTTGTTGTGTGACTAAATGTGATGGTAGAGTTGGTGAAATTTGTGCTCAGGAATGAACGTACTCACCATCAAAACGCGGGTCCCCCAAAACCCAGTGACTTCTCAAAGGTCTTGTACACATTCGACCATGACTAGAACGATATTGCATATGAATTTTTGGGTTGCAGCCTGCATTTGTCTCTTTTTAGCAAATTTTATTGAGGAGATGGGATTCATTTGAGACGTTTTTTTTTTTTTTTTTTGACATATAGCATTACTGAAACCTTATGTACTAATGGGTGGACCACAACCCACGATAGCGAGTGTCATTAATGCTCATCTAGAGTTTGGACCTCTCAACCTATTCAAAGTATGTGGCGTCACTCAGCGTCTAATCCAAACCAATAGATTCCAGCCAAGTCATACGTAAATAAAAATCTTATGCACTCAAAGAGGTGTTTTTAATTAATTAATGGTCACCCTGAGTTGAAGAGTCTAATTATCCATGAGAGGAACATGGAAAAGTGGGGCATCAAACAGTTTTGGAGGACCATTTTGCTAGCTGGAGTCTAGTAGGATACATGCATATATGAATTAAAATTGAGTGGACCACTGTTTTGGTGTAGTCCCCATCCCGGATCAGGAATCAAATAAAATGGGCCCCTTCACAAAAAAGAAGAAGAAGACAGAATCAATGGCCGTATATACAGCAATTTTCTTGCTGTCTTTTAATCCATCAACCTATAACAAGCGTTGAGTCGTGTGTTGGCCTTGAACAGGTAACATATTTATTAGGACGCCGACACTAATATTTTTTTAAAAATATAATTAAAAAAATGTAAAAGCGATGGTCAAATTAACAAGTCATGGGGGTCCATCACCTTAATTTTTTCCACTTTTCCTGTAAGATCACGGATCCATTGATTCCATTCAGCATCACATGTCAAGCTCAATCAATGGCTTTACTCTCTCAAACCCCACAAGGCCACAAGGTGAGTGACATCAATAGGACAAACCTCACCGCCTAATGGTTCAATCCCGCTCGCGTGGCCTGCCAAGGAACAAGCTACCTAAGCTCACTCGCTCTCGTGCACTTGAGAGGGTTTGATAAAAGAGAGAAAAATTTTAAGTATTTATTTATTTTAATTTGTTTGGTTTTTCAAATTAAGAGAGAAGAAAAGAGGGGAGAGAAAGTAGCTGCTCTTTTATTCTCTACAAATGGGAAAGATTTAGAGAGAAAAGAAAAAAGAAATGAAATCGATTTACCTTTTTGCCATGTTTAAAATGATAGAAGAGTAACGACAATGTTAAAAATTACATATTAATATATATTTTTTCTTTCTTTTAATAAAATTATCCAAACAGGATGAAGACCTACGATTTGGATTTGGAAAGAAAATAGAGAAATGAAACAAATTTACTCTTTTGTCTTGCATGAAATGTTAGAAGAGTAACGGTAATGTAGAAGAATGAAATCCACTGTCCCATATCGCCTAAACGAAAGATTTGCTATAACTTCATACACTTGTATTGGGCCCTCCACCTACAAGCTTAGGCTTTTAGGTGGGAATGGAAACTTAACATGGTTTCAGAGAAAGGGTTATCCACGTGACAAGACCCAAATGAGCTTGTACGTGAGGAGGAGTGTAGAACAATGAAATCCACTCTGTTCCACATCGTCTAAATGAAAGACTTGCTATAACTTCGTATACCTATATTGGACCCTCTACCTACAAGCTTAGGCTTTTAGGCAGGAATGAAAACTTAACAGGTAATATTGAAAATTACGGAAATGTTAGAAGGGTAATAGTAATGTTGAAAATTACATCTTAGTATTTTCTTTTCACTTCTCTTCTCTTAATGAAACTATCCAAACAGGTCAGAGGCCTTCTCTTCTCTTATTTTCTTTTCTCTTAACGAAATTATTTTTTCTTCTCTCCAATTCTCTCAATCCAAACATACTAGGAGTACTCAAGGGTAGTGGTGTCCCAAGACGACCATGGCAGCTGATATAGTAGTGTTTTGGGTAATTGGGGTGTTGGTGTTGGTATTGGGATTGGCAGGAGGAGAAGCAGCAGTGATGAGTGATGTTGGTTCTCAGAAATGCGAGTTCCCAGCAATTTACAACTTTGGGGACTCAAATTCAGATACGGGAGGAAGGTCTGCGGCATTACTGGAGGTTCCTCCACCTAATGGTGAAACCTTCTTTGGCAAGCCTTCTGGCAGGTTCTGTGATGGCCGTCTCATTGTTGATTTCATAGGTAAGTGTTGCCCCTTATAGGCTCAGAAGAAATTATTTTATAACCCTCATGTATATAATCTATGATAGTCACCTGAGCAGTAGTGCTATGTGTTTAGGAGAACGTGTGTGTGTGTATATATATATATATATATATATATATATATATATATATATAGTCCTTATATGAGGACTTGGCTTTTGGCTAATGTAAAATGGGTATTTTGAAAAAACGACCGTTGGATTTAATATTCTTCCTATATATGACAGGCATGCCAAAAATTACAGTAATCAGACCACCAGTTTCTGAAATACAGACTGTTAAGCATTATATAGGTATTTAATTTTTCACAGTATGTATTTAAAAAACCAGTGGTTCGATCACTATAATTTTTGGCATGCATGTCATACATAGGAAGAATATTGAATCCAACGGTCAGTTTTTCAAAATACCCATTTTACATTGGCCAAAAAGCCAAGTCCTCATATAAGGAAGTCCTCACAGGAACGGGACTCTAATATATATATATATATAGAAATGATCCTAGCAACACATACTGATTTTCGCGAAAGTCAGCATGAAAAATTGACCGTTGGATTAGATACTATGCATATGTATGTCAGGCATGCCAAAAATCACAGTGATCCAACGGTTGGTTTCTCAGATATGTCACTAAGAAAAACTATGACAGTTATTGTCTGAGATGCCTACATCGAATCACTGTGAGTTTTGGCAGACATGACATCCATAACAAGGGTATCTAATCCAACGGTCGGTTTTTCAAAATATGGATCCCATAATTCCCTATGAGCTTCATGCTGACTTTTGCGAGAGTCAGCTGCTTACTAGATCGGGACTCTATAGGTCACCCAATAATTTTTCATGCTTATATATGCTGCATTTTCTTTGGAAAGGAATATTGTCTTGCATTTTTTCTTGCTTGAGCCATGCTATATAAACTGCACCTATAATCATGACTTTCAATAGAAACCATTCATGATCAAGTTACTTTCCAAAAATGAGTTCAACATATGTGGTATTAAATAGGGATGTAAGGGATTGTTTGATAAACATGAAATTGGGTCAGCTACTATTTATCAAGTCAATTTTTCTTTAAATTTGTTCAGCCTTGTATAGAAAATAAAGTATAAATACAGTTTTTCCAAACCAACTTGTTGTTGGTTTATTTATTTACCAGATAGCTGTAAGAGAGTAGACCTAGCTTGATCCACTTTTCAGAATGCCCAAGCAGACCCTAGATTTGCTTGTTATAGCCTTCTTCGATATTCTGATTGGGATGTTTCACTTGTTGATTAATTGTGCAAGAGTCCATCATTAACTTAAAAGAGCCAATGGCTGGGCTACTTTTTCTTATGGGGCTCCAAGTGAATTGGAAAAGGGATTCAGGGTTAAATTGTGCTGTAACAAAGAGTAGGATTAAGACCCACTATTTGATGTTGCACTTTGTGAAAATCAAGTGAATGAAAAATCAGTTTGATCCAGTAGAATTTTACCGACTGCTATATGTGAAACTAACACTTGCCACTGATGTATTGTGCACATTTTTTTGTTCTTTCTATATCTTTAATTAATCATGTGGCGCAGCTGAGAAGCTGGGATTACCATACCTGAGTGCGTACCTGGACTCAATTGGAACAAATTTCAGGCATGGTGCAAATTTTGCAACAGGAGGTTCATCAATTCGTCCTGGCGGTTATAGCCCTTTCCATCTTGGCATTCAAATCTCCCAATTCATGCGATTCAAGTCTC
Organism: Hamamelis virginiana; assembly: GCA_017140935.1. Classification (NCBI taxonomy): domain Eukaryota; kingdom Viridiplantae; phylum Streptophyta; class Magnoliopsida; order Saxifragales; family Hamamelidaceae; genus Hamamelis; species Hamamelis virginiana. The sequence goes on from JAESVK010001230.1 coordinate 1,265,155, forward strand.
GCACCACAGCCCTTTATAAGCAACTCAGCTCTAATAGTCAGTCTCTCTCTCTCTCTCTCTCTCTAATATATGCATATATTATATATGTGTATTTATTTATGCATGTATTTTACTTCACCTAGCTCAAATACCTATGCAATTAGAGCATGATTTAATTTGTGTATTATAAAGGTGCTAGGAAACAATTTGAGATGAATCTCCCAAGGCCCGAGGACTTCTCAAAGGCCCTATATACAATGGACATTGGACAAAATGATCTTGCCTATGGTTTTCAACACATGACAGAAGAACAAGGTCTAGCATCCATCCCTGATATTCTCAACCAGTTTTCACAAGCAGTACATGTAAGTAATAAGGCCTGCTCATGGGCATGATTCGAGAGTTTTTGATTGTTTGATATTGATCATATGGTGATTAATTCATACTATTACGTGTCATGGTTCATGTTTCCAGCAACTATACAAAGAAGGGGCAAGAGTCTTTTGGGTGCATAACACTGGCCCAATTGGATGCTTGCCATACAATATTATATATTACCAAGCAAAGTCAGGTAATCTGGACCGGAATGGGTGTGTGGAGCCTCAGAATAAGGTGGCTCAGGAATTCAACAGGCAGCTTAAGGACAGGGTGACTGAGCTGAGTGTAGAGCTCAAACATGTAGCAATCACATATGTCGACGTGTATTCAGCTAAATATGCATTAATTAGCAATGCGAAAAACCAAGGTAATTACTTTGAAGAACACTAAGAACCTGCATATATGTGCATCACGTGTGCCAGTATAGCAAGTGAATAAATGGAACGTTTAAATGTAGATAGCCTTCAAGTGTGGCATCAATAGGCATATTTACATTGTTTGATGATTCCTTGTGTTTGGTCAATCAATTTGCAAACTGGGTTTTGCCCCATAAAGTGGTTAGCAATGTAAATGGCTTGCATTTGATCATTTGGGCGTGGTGATGGCAGGTTTCAAAGATGATCCATTGAAGTTCTGTTGTGGCAGTTACTATGGCTATCACATTGATTGTGGAAAGAAAGCAATTGTCAATGGAACAGTCTATGGCAATCCGTGTGATGATCCATCGAGCCATATTAGCTGGGATGGTATACACTACTCACAGGCAGCCAACTTATGGGTTGCAAATCTAATTCTCAACGGCTCCTTCTCTAACCCACCAAGTTCAATCGCAGAAGCTTGTCACAGTCCCAAGAATGTGTAATCCTGCTTCATATATGAGTCAATTATGACCATTCATTTGCTTAGAGATTAAGGATGTAGTGTTGAGGAAATAAATCAAGACAAGGAAATCAAGAAAGGGATTGAAAGAATATGGAAATGAATCCAAGAAAAAAATCGAGGATGAGGTTGAGAATATAAAAATAAATGGAAGAGAGAATATTATGGAGAAATATCAAAGAATTTGATTTGTTTTTATTTCCTTCTTTGTGCTTTTCCATTCTTATGTATTTCCATATTGTTCATTCATATTCTCTATATAAACCCACTAATGCGTTGGTTGTATTTGAGCTATTATCAATGAAATTCAGTTTTTCTATATGTAGCATACTAATCGTAATAATTATCAGAGGTATAAATTAACAAGGATGTGCAGAATACAACTGATCTTAACATTTCCATTTTCTTTTGTATTACAATACAAGAATGTTCATTCATGAAAAGAGGTTCTATAATTTTCTCATGTGAATCATGTCTCTGTTAATTCAAATGATTAATTGACCAATGACCAGGTATGTAAAATGTGTGCCCTTCCTAACTTAGTGGCTTGCTGCTATGAGAAAACTGGGTAAGCTCCAGTAATGCCCACAATATAGGCTTAATTCCCATGATTTGACAGATCATAACATTTTTACAGCTCCAACTTCAATTGGCTTCTCAATTCTGGAAAGAAAGCAGATTTTACTGTTAGGGTCAAGTGTAAGCTGCTTCAGCATTGATCAATTCTCGACCAGAACTACTTCCAATTAATAAGGGAAGGTAAGGGATGCCCATACTTGTCCCCTAGTTCTTGTTAAATCATATCATTTTCAAGTCTAAAGAACGTTTTTCAGATCTTCTTTCGACTCAATAGTTGCTGCCCAACAACTACCACTTTGTAGCAATATTCCTTCAATTGCCTTGAAATATCTTTGCTGAAATGTTTATAAAGGCTTGGAAGACAAATAAACGGACGATTTTTAGTTGTTACTAGTGCAAATATCTTCTGCCTGTTGATTCTTGCTTAGTACTCCAGCTTTATCAATTGTTAGCTCTTCCCAATCAACAAAATTTTGAATCTTACGTTTGGCAAGACACCACAGTTGTCTTGGGAGGATGATAACTGCTGCCAGTACAGAGCAGATGACATGTGTTCATACATAGGACTTGAGGGTTACTCATGCCACGTGGACACCACCGGTTAGCCATGACCTTACCATGCCATCACCCATGGTCTTCACAGCCTTGCCTCTCAAAGTTGACTTAATGGTCAACCCCATGGCATGCGATCTCATGGTACATAAAAGGGGAATGATCATATCAACAACCTGGCCTTTGTGAGACCACCATCATAATCAACATGGGACCTCAAGGTTGACCCTATTGGGATCTCCCACCCCAACAAGGATGTCCACCTCTGGGTGGATGCCCCATAGCTGGGATGCCCATACTCTTTGATGCCTACTCTTCGGGGTATAAGTTAGAGGTGCACACGCCATCTTTGGCCCCCTCTAAGGAACAAACCCAAACGATCAAGTTTGCCAGGGTCGATGGCAAGATCCTAGGGGCTCAATCTTGAGCTTGATATTCGAAAAGCATTGGACTCACTTCACGGGATTAAGAGAGAGAATGAGGATTGGAGGGCAGAGCAAGAGTCTCGCCAAGGCGGAGGGTTATCCCTCTCGGGGTCGAGGACCAAAGGAAGGTCGACCTCCGTCTTGGCCTTCTCAAGGAACGGGCAAGGATGACGTTGTCCCTGGACACGTGGTGAATGCAGTACAATCCTCGGATAGCAGCCATCAACCCAGAAAACACGCTCATACATACACCTACATACCTACACCATATAGGACTCTGGTCCTATTTGACTGGTCCACTTTATTCAGACCCCAAACCTTTGACCTCGAACACCTCACATTCTGATTGAGACATTTCAGGTCTGAACCTTTGATCTTGAGTTATTCACCTTCCAATGGGACTGTTCAAGGGAGACAGGGTGGCATGCATGCATGCAGGGTGCAAAGCTCTTTTATTAGCTCAACTCTCAGCACCAGGGTGCAGAACTCTCTTATTGGCTCACCCTTGATCTCCCCAACTGTCCACCACCTTTTATTCCACTATAAAATGAGGCATTTAAGAGGAAAACAACAAGCTTTCACTTTTGGCTTACCTACCTTAACCTGAAATCTGATGCTGCATTCACTAAAACTTATTCTCTCTTCAGAGAAAGCAACATCCCCCTTGGGAAAGGGCTAAGGTCGACTTAGGTCACCTTCAATATTTGCCTTGGTTCCCTTCGAAGTTATTGAGAAGCTCTTGTTCTCTCTTCTCTCCTGGTTCTCTCTCTCCACGTCATCACCTCACATGACCAACCTCCAGGTCAACAACCCTCCCCAGTTCCTACTATTAACATTTTGGCGACTCCACTGGGGAGGTAGCACACGTGATGGTGACCACACGCAACACCACAGCCCCAACCCGTGGTGACCAAGAGGAAGGAGCTAGCGAATCCCAGTCCCACCCTCAAGGCACACCTTCCATCCAGGAAATATGTGTGACCTTGAACTCCCTCCAAGAGACCCAAGACAAGATGTTAGTAGCATTTCAAGCCTGACAATGTCCTAAAGGAGACTACTCCAGCAGACCCTCATCCCAAGGCAACCCCTCAAGCGGATGCCTCTAGGACAGGACCTCCTATTCCTTGAGGGGGGGATAACTCAGCACCTCCTCAAAAAGTTGCTAGGGAGGCCTCAACACCACCTTCGACGCAATACATTACTTTGGTGGAGGTGGAAAAACTTCTTCAACAAGAACGAGCCAGGCTGATTCGACCTCTTCCACCTCCACCCGAGCTTGACACTCGTCCCCCTTACCCTATTGATATTGCATCTGCACCTTACCCCCTAGGGTACGTGGTGCCACTGAAATTCACTTTGTTCAATGGGAAAAAAGGAAACGCAAGAGAGCATGTTGTTCGCTTTATTGATTCTCTTGGCCCCCATAGTGCCAATGAATCACTTCGACTTCGTGAGTTCTTTAAGTCACTGAATGAGGGAGCTTATACCTAGTACTCCAACCTAGCCCCATAGTCCATGCCCATCTGGGAGGTCATGGTAAATGCCTTCTATAAAAAGTTCTTCTAAGTAGATGAACGGGCCACCGCCATCACCCTCAGCCAAGAAAGACAGAAGCAAGGTGAGAAACTCATCACCTATGTCCGGAGATTCAGAGAAAGAGCAGTGGAGTGCTACGACCCAATATAAGAGGAAGCTCTGGTAAGCCTATGTATTGTAGGTAGGGTACCAACTTATCGAGTCTACCTTGAAAATGTTGGTCTAGCTTCCTTTTCTAAACTTTATGAGGCGGCCCGCAAGACCAACAACATCCTCCCCACTGCCACTACCACCAAGGTAGAATACAAGAAGGACAAGAGAAATGCCACACCCGTGGTAGCAGCGGCTGAGGTCGCAAAAAGGCAAAAAGGAACCGACCCTGCAGGAAAGAAGTAGTTGAGCCTCCCCCATTCCTTTGCGGGGCTAGGGAGGTCCTTACAATCCTTGAGCAATGGATCAGGGATGGAGTTGTGACCCTGCCTCCGGTCGAGGCTGAACCCACCCCTGCTGATCGCAGCGATCCTAATTCTGCACCTTCCATCGCATAAGAAGGCACCCTACAATGGACTGTTGGGCCTTCAGAAGATTTTTCCACAAGAAAGTCAAAGATGGAGAGCTTGAGATTACTACTATCCCAGCAGATGTACACACCAATCCTTTCCAGCCCCATGGTGACGTGGGGCAAGTGAACATGGTATCACATGAAGAACCCATGCAGATCGACCCTGTCCCTCACGAGGTCGAATGCACCGATCCTCTTGCAGAGTACGACAATATTGCTGCCTCCATTCAACAAAATCCAAAGTTCAAGCACTTTTATGATCAACTTGGCTTCCGTAAGACTTCCAGGTTTGAAGCATCCAGAGTACTTGCCAAGGTTGCCCATGACCAACATGAGGCTACCTTCGCTCAAGGAGGGTCTATTAGACGGCGAGCCAAGGCTCAAGAGACTTCCATCACATTCACATACGAAGATCTCGAGGCCCCTCATTACAATCACAACCGACCCCTATTTATGACTGTAACTATCAACAGTAGAGAAATTAAACGGGCATTTGTTGACCAACGGTCATCCCTAAACTTGATACCCGCCTCGACTCTAGAGGCTGCGGGGATCTCTCTTGAAAGGATAATCTCTGAGCCGATAATTGTAAGGGGAGTTACAGCCTTTGGGCAAGCCACTATTGGATACATTATCCTTGACCTTGCTGTCGGACCAATTAGGGCAGCCACGTGCTTCCATGTAATATAGGCTCAAACCACGTACCACATCCTCTTGGGGAGGCCTTGGATTCACAAACATCATATTATGTACCTTCAACCTTGCATTAATGCATCAAAGGCAGGTAGGGAGGTGTAGTACACATCCCAGCCTCGGCTAACCCTTTCGAGCAAGAAGAGGCCCACAAGACTCACGCAGCACTCTTTGATGAGCTTTCCCATGAGGGTGAAGCTACAATGACCCCGATACACTCTATTAAGTTACCAAAGCAGGATAAAGTTGATGGAGGGAAGACTAGGCCGGCCTCGCCGACCTTGCCAAAGTCAGGACAAGGAGCAGAAAATCTCAAATCAACCTCTCCAAGCAAAGGTCCTTGACACTGCATCCGAGTCCGACTACCAAATGGACGGGCCATCTACCGGTTATGACTGTGTGCGGGCGTGGCTCCAATCACCTAGGGGTCGCACCCTACAAAAAAGATCGGGTCAACTTTACCAAGTTCGACCTTGTCTAATGAAGCAGTAGTAGATGACGTTGCCCCAGCATTAGAACCTTTGCAAGATTCGCCAAAATCATAGGAAGAGGAACTTGAGAAAATTGACCCCTCTGATGGTAATTGTGAGCCAAGGCCTGTGGTCATTAGCAAATAGCTCCCTCAAGAACAAAAAGCTAGCTTGCTAGCGCTGTTACAAGAATACAAAAATGTTTTTGCGTGGAATTACACTGAGATGCCGGGACTTGATCCCCTAATCACAACTCATAAGCTTAATGTGTCGCTCGCAACCAAACCTGCAAGCAGCCACCAAGGATCTTTAGACCTGAACTAGAGATACAGATCAAGGCTGATATTGAAAAGTTACTAGCTGCTGGGTTTATCAAGCCTATTCAACATCCTACTTGGCTTGCCAATGTAGTCCTAGTAAAGAAGAAAAGTGGACAGGTTCGTTGTTGTGTCAATTTTCGTGATCTCAACAAGGCGTGCCCCAAGGATGAGTTCCCTTTGCCCAATATTGATACTCTCATCGATGCAACAACAGGACATGAAATGTTTTCTTTTATGGACGGATTCAGTGGATATAATCAAATTCGCATGTCTCCAGAAGATGCCATGATGACTGCCTTCAGGACCCTATTGGGCAACTTTTATTACGAAGTCATGCCCTTTGGCCTCAAAAATCCTGGAGCAACCTATTAGAGGGCTATGACGGCCATTTTCCACGACATGTTTCATGACATCATGGAAGATTACGTGGACGACATTGTTGTAAAATCCAAAGTGGAGCATGATCACATCGCACACCTCAGAAGAGTCTTCGAGAGGTGCCGGAAGTACAAATTATGAATGAACCCCCTTAAGTGCGCCTTTAGGGTGTCAGCTGGCAATTTCCTCGGCTTCCTAGTGCACCGGCATGGTATCGATGTTTATCCTTTAAAGGTGAGAGCAATAAAGGAAATGCCCCCATCTACCTCACAAAAGCAACTGAAGAGCTTCTTGGGCAAGGTCTCATATGTTCGCAGGTTCATTCCCTCCTTAGCAGAAATCTTGGCACCTTACGCCCCACTCCTAAAGAAGAAAACTCCTTTTATTTGGATAGAAGAGCACCAGTAAGCCTTCGAGAAAGTTAAAGAAGCTTTGACCTCGACATCAACCATGGTCTCTAGGGGTGTTAAAAAAACCAACCAAACTGGAAAACCAAACCAAACCAAACCAAAAGACTGGTTTGGTCTGGTTTTCTTGGTAATTTGGTTTGGGTTGGTTTGATTTTATATATTTTTTTATTAGTTTGGTTTGGTCCGGTTTAGGCAATTTCCAAACCATAATAAACCGGACCAAACCAGTATATATATATATATATATATATATATTAAAATATTTTTACAACCTTTAAAATTTAAATGATGCGTTTTGAATTTTTGGTGCACAGCTGAATAATTCTAACTATATAAACTTTTAATATATTTGATAATATTTGATACTTTTGTAAACTAAAGAAGTACATAATATAATTAATATTTTTATAAACAAGGACTTTCAATGAGTTTAGTGGCCAAAATTAAGCCCCAAAAACATATTTTTTTATATTTTGAAAGTACGAGAATTTGATTGTCTACATTGTATAAGGCTAAAGGCATGAAATTAAAAGTTAGAAGCATGAAACTAGTGGAAAAAAAAATATAAAAATAAATAATTTCAAAACCGGTCAAATCGCCCAAACCAAACCGAAATGATTGGTTTGGTTTGATTTGGTTTAATATTTTAATTGGTCTGGTATGGTTTATGAAAAATACAAATCGGATTTTTTTGATTTGGTCCCAAAATTAACGCGAAACCGCCCAAACCGGATCAGTGAACACCCCTAATGGTCTCACCCCATCTAGGGATCCCTTTGACTATGTACCTCACTTCCACTGACAAGTCTGTTGGGGCTCTCTTGGCCCAAGAGATAGGGGACAAGAATGGCCTGTTGATCGCTTCAGATACAAGGGAGATTATTCCTTGTCAGTGATCAAGATTAATTAATTTATAAAACCGCGTGACTGATAATCTCAATTCGATTGTGACTAGTGAGCACGGGTGTCAAACCACTGGGAAATGCAGGTTTATAATAAAAGACTTTTTAGAATTAATTCAAGTGAAAAGAATATTGTCAATTTAATTGGTTGGTGGAAAATGCTCCGATTGGGTCGAAGCGAAAATGCAGTACTTTAATAAAGCTGATTAAAAACGCGATTAATTTGGTGGAATGAGCGGAACTTGGGTGAGAAGCCCATTGAATATCAATGATACAATTTATATTATAAAATCCTCAATATAGTAATTATGTATGGTGGTTCTTCCAACTACAAGAAGGAAGTCCCAAAAAGATTATGAATACAGGACTGGCAGGTTTATCCTTGAAAAGAATGGAATATCGCTATCCACCTTAAATGAGGAATAAAGCATGCTGGTTTGTATTCATACCAATAAGAACCATTGCATAATTATATAATTGCAATCACAGATGTACAATTATATGATATTATATATAGCGATAGTGTGCGGTAAAACCTTCACAACTATGCAATCACATAATACAAATAGAGGGATGTTTATAAAATAGGATTGTATAACGAATCCAACTTCATCCTCACCCAAGCTTGGAGTATTAGCTACACATCAATGGAGGAGAATATCCTTTATCCATGACAAGCTCTAAGGGTTCACGGGATGGAAAAATAAAATAAAAGCAGTAATTAAATGACTGAAGAAATAAGGAAAATGGCAGAAATAAATAAAGAAAATGGCGGAAATAAATAAAGAAAAGTGACTGAAGTAAATAAAGAAAAGACTTAAGTAAATAAAGAAAAAGACATTAAAAGTAAAGAACAATTCTCAAGTGAGAATTGAGCCATGCATAAAAAGGGAAAATAGCAGAAAAGTAAAGTACTGAAAGTAAAGACTGTATATTTAAAGAACAATTCTCAAGTGAGAATTGAGCCAGGCATTGAAAGAAAAATTGCAGAAATTGGAAATTGCTGAAAAAGTAAACTGCCGAATAAAATGCAAAATTAAACTGTAACTTGAAGTCTATTTAAAATAGCAGAGTAATGATTCAGAGCGAAAGTCTTGAACCCTCTTAAAGTCGTCGTTACACGTGTATATATAGAAGGAAATCGTAAAAGATGATTATACCCTCAAAATATCTCAAAATATCTACATTAGCCTGCAGCCGCCATACCTCTATCGATAGCGAAGGAGCGCTATCGATAGAGGCACTATCAATAGCGAACTCCTGGCTATCGATAGCTATATGGAATTTTGACTTTTCATGCAGACTTCTTTTGCAGTCTTCTTCGCACTTCAAGGACTTTAGCTGATCTTTTTTGAATGCTCTTTTAATGCTCATTTGATCATCACGGCTTCATAGGCGATGCTGTCAAAACGTACAATCTGCACAGATTTCTTAAAACAGAGAAATTAACCCAATTGTACAGATCTTTATGTAAAACGACTCTTATTATATAATTATTTATATAAGAGAACACAGTAATACCATAGTTGAAGGTATGATTGAGGTTCAATCACCTGTATACTACATAAGTCGTATACTGAGAGGGGCCGAAACTCGCTACTCCAAAGTTGAAAAGCATTGTCTTGCTCTTGTATTTGCATACCAAAAATTCAGACACTATATTTTGGCCTATTATCTCCAACCGATGACAAAATTTGATCCCATTCACTTTTTGCTAACTCGACCCGCTCTGTCTGGAAGAATGGCTAAATGGTTGCTGCTCCTAGCAGAGTTCGAAATCTTTTGCATCACCCCAAAAGCAATCAAGAGCCAAGCCTTAGCTGATATACTGGCCTACTTCCTAAGCGGTGAGCATGAACCCTTGAAAGAAGAAATCCTAGGGGATATCGAGGAAGCAAACTCAGTGTTTGAAGAAGGAGCATGGAAAATGAATTTTGATGGCTCCGCAGTAGGAGAGGAGGGTGGTGTGGGTGTTGTCTTCACTACCCCTTAAGGCAAAACTTTCTCTCATGCCTACAGGCTTGTATTCAAGGTCACTAATAATGAAGCAGAGTATGAGGCTCTAGTTTTGGGACTTCTCCTGGTGCTGGAAATAGGGGCAACCAGACTTTGTATAACTGGGGATTCAAACCTAGTAATCAATCAGAAATCTGGCGAGTTTGCAGTAAAGGAAATCACTCTTGCACCATATAGGACACTTGTTCAAAGGCTCCTTAAAAGATTTGAGGATGTAAGGGTGGAGCACCATCCAAGGTCGGAGAATAGGCATGCTGACGCCCTCGTAACCCTGGCCTCCAAAGTCACAATGTGGGGAGAGGATGAGCTCAATGTTAAAGTCCAACGACGCCCTCTACCATGCCCCATTCTCAACCTTGTCCCTGAAGAAGAGACGAGTAAAGATGATTGGAGGAAGTCCATCCTCACCCAGCTTGATCTCGCCAAGCTCGACCTTGATAGAGCTTGGGTTCTGGAGCGATATTATAACAAGAATGGAGAACTGTACTATAGGGGTCCTGACGGAGTGCTATCGAGATGTGTGGATAAGGCTCTTGCCACAAAAGTCCTTGAAGCAGCCCATGATCAATACTGTGGAAGAAATGAAGTCCCCCTATATAGGAGGATACAAAGGCAAGGATATTATTGGCCAGAGATAGCTAAAGAGGCCAATGATTTACAACAGCAATGCAAGCAATGCCATGGTCGCCCTGACCCCTTAAAAGCACATATGGTGGAGTTGGGAGAATGGAGACAGCCATACCTTGATTATCTCAATGAAGGGACCCTCCCTCTAGAGATCAAGGATGCAATTTTGGTAAAGAAGAAGGCTCCCAGGTACTTCGTGCATAATGGCCAACTCTTTCGGAGAGGGTGGAATGATGCTCATCTTAAATGCATTGCTCAAGAAGAAATCACTAGAGTGCTGAAGGAAGCACATGAATGAAGTTGTGGCGAACATCAATGAGGTACTAAGCTGTTCCAGTACCTTTTACACTTGAGTTATTATTGGCCCACCATGGAGAAAGATGCCCAAGAATTCGCCCAGAAATGTCGACCTTGTTAGGTCTATGCTAATCGTATCAAAGCTCCTGTAGTTGAGTTACAGAGTCTTTCTACTCCCTGGCCTTTTCATACATGGGCTATGGACCTCATAGGTCCCATAGCCCCCTCGGGGCGAGGCAACATATGGATCCTGGTGGCCACAGAGTGTTATACTAAATGGGTGGAGGCCATTCCTCTCAGGAGGGCCACTAGTGGAGCTGTAACCAACTTTATCAAGGAACACATTATCTGCAGATTTGGGATCCTCTCAGACAATGGCACTCCCTTCGTAAATAAGCAAGTGAGAGAACTCTTGACAAAATACAATGTGGATCATATAAAGTCGACTGCATACTACCCCAAAGGGAATGGCCAAGCTGAAGCTATTAACAAGACTCTACTGAGGATCCTAAGCAGGATGACACATGAGCTACCCAGGACTTGGCATGAACACTTACCTCTAGCTCTATGGGCCTATCAGACCTCCAAAAGAGGACCAACGGGGGCAACTCCATTTTCTTTGGTGTACGGAGCAGAGGCCATATTGCCAGTTGAAGTAGCAGTCCCCTAAGTAAGATTGGCCATAAGGAGTGAAGTCGACCCAGACACAAGGCTCTTCGACCTTGAAGCCCTAGAAGGGAAAAGGGAGAAGGCCAAGGCACACTTCCAGCTTTATCAAAGAAGGATGGCACAAGCTTACGACAAGCTAGTACAACCTCGTGCATTCAAAGTTGGAAATCTAGTCCTAAAGGCGACTGACTTTATCAGATGGGGATTACCAGCACCTCACAAGTTTGCACCTAAGTGGAAAGGACCTTATGTGGTCAGGGAAACCAACGACAATGGGTATTATCGACTCTCAGAGTTAAATTCAGAAGTGCTAATAACACCAATTAATGCAGTATGGATTAAGGCTTATCATGCATAGGGATAGTCTAAGTCTTTCTTTTGTAAGCAAAAAAAAAAAAAAAAAAAAAAAAAAAAAAAAAAATGAAAGTCTCTTTTTGTAGGAACACTATGCAATGAATTCCCCATTTAGTCAATACTTTGTTCTTACAATCATCAAAAGCAAACACAAAAAGCTACGCCCTCTACCTCGAGGAAACCCCGCGCAGGAGGTGATATTAAAAAAGGGGCTCAACTCCTACAGTAAGTCAACTGCTATGATGGAGTCCATTTCAGCAAGAAACTTCGATGCTTTCTCACCCTTAACCTTGACTATGCTCTCATATTTCGAGACCTCATGACGAAAACGGCTAACTGTGAACCAGCCAACCTAGATCGGGAGGCCTCTCTTTCACTTTGGGGGTGTTTTCTTGAGTGGATTGTGGATGATGTTTATCCGTCTCGATTTATCCTTCTCTATTATCCTTCTCTATTATCCACATTTATCCTTCTCTATTATCCACTCAAGATTGGGTTTTTGAAAAAGGATGAGAGTTTGTAAAAACCTAGGAGTCGCCACCTTATTTTTAGGGAACAAGGAAACCACAAAAAGAGTTTTATTTTCAATAAAACATTGACTCCATATTTTAAGGAACAGCTTGGTCTTCGAATTAAAGTTGGATTTGGGGGCTAGGTTACGAAGTGGGAAGGTTCCAAAGAACTCCTTGTAGGCACCCACCTCGCCCTAATTAAAGGTCTCCTAATTAAGTTTGGGCTTTATCAAAATCTTTTTAAAACAATCCTATCATATCTAATCAACTACAAAATATGAATAATAATATATAATAATAATATATAGTACAAAAAGTATACAAGAAACCTAAGGATCTTAGGAGACTAGAAGTCAACCTAAGATTGGACTTGCGCCCTATTGACTGCCTACGTACCTTATCAATTGCTTGAGAAAGATCAAAGTCCACGTAGTTTGATTACATAGGACTCTCCTATTGTAACAAACCACATAATCGTAGAAATTCTATCTTATCTTGGACTCTAGCTTCGAGAGTTTGAGTTGGATCAAAACACTTGTTATAAGAGATGGAATTTCATTCCATTTTTGAATTCTTTCAAAATCACTATTAGAATTGTTCTCGAAGTAGAATCCTAGATAAAATAGAACTCTATTCTTATTGTAATTCTTACAACAAAGAAGAGTCCTAAGTGGGGTCAAGTGACCCCCCTAATCTTAGGGTTTCTAGCTAATCCTAGGTTATTCTAAATACCTAAAACACTATGATATGCATGCTGGAATTTCTAAAAAATATAATCAAGAGCGCAAATTATGCATGAAAATGTCCTAAATGCAAATCTAAATTAGCTATGTGAACCTAGGCATATTTCTATGTTGATTTTGGCCTAAAAAATGAGTTTTAGTGCACTTTTAGGTCACTTTAAATCCATGGACAGATTTGAAAGTAATCAAAAAGTGTACTTAAAACCCTAAAACAACGAATAAAAAATGAGTAAAAGAATGCACTAAATGCAACCTAATATGCATGCTAAACTATCATCAAAACATAGCATTTAATCACAAGGGAAGGGACTCACCTTTGCATGCTCCCTCGAACACAATTGATATTTTTAGGCACACTTTAAGAGACTAACAAATCTAATATGAACAATACAAACTCATCCAAACAATACTAGTATGTAATTATTTTGCATAAAATATCCTAACATGATTACTAACCTAAAAAAAAACTGAAACATGCATGAACCTAATCCTAAACATTCAATCCTAATATGGTATGAATAAAGAATAATGGAAGAAGAGAAATATGCATACATATTATGAAAATAATTCCTAAACAATAAACTAGCCTATCATGCATACTAAAGAAATATGGAACCTAAACCATGCATACTTACAATGAACTAAACTCTATACATACTAACAATGAACTAAACTCTATGTATACTAAGGAAATAAAACCTAACCTAGCATAATCATAAAAGAAGAAGAATAGAAAACTGCAAAAAAAAACTTTAAACTACTGACCTCTTTCTCTGCCTCCTTGCTTCAAGCCTTCTCCTCAAGCTCCAAGCCGTCTCTTCAAGCTCCAAGGACTCTAAGGACCTCAAAGACTTTAAAACTTAAGCTAGAGTGCTATGGGGGGAGCTTGTGCAATTGCTCAAGCCTCTACTCTCCAAGCTAGCTCTCTAAAGCTTATTCTGTGTGTTGAAACTGATTCTAGGGCCCTCTATTTATAGGGAGGCCTGAGTTTGATCAATGGATGAGTTTAAATCTCCTAGGAATGATCCAAGGGCTCAAAACCAGTCTTCCAATGTGTTCATACTCATCCAAAAGTCCCCATGGCCGAACTAGACACATGGCAGGGCTTGGAAGAGTCTCGGGCAGAAAAAATACTAAAAACTGGCATTTATTGGCTAAGAGGATCGACAACCATCCACGCTAGGATGGTTGGCCGTCCTTCATGGACGGTTGGTCGTCCCTAGGTGGACGGCCATCGGTCCTCCATGCTATTTTTGGCCTATGTGGGCCTATCTCAGCCCGTTTCGTCCCGGTTTCGGTTTTTTTCGGCTTTTCGGGCCCGTTTTAAGTCCAAATTTGACGATTCAAGCGCCGAAACGATCATGATTCGATTTTCCATGTTTTAAGAAGTGTTTGAAGTGAAAATGCATTGACCGAGGTCAAAGGTTTAGGGAAAAGTCAACCGATTAGCTGTTTAGGGCCTGCCGGGCCCAAATTAGGGTTTTGAAATTTGCTAACCAATTGTTTTCGAAATCATTTTTTCTTCTCGAAAAAAGTTTTAAAATGTTTTAGGAAAGTGTTTTGAAGCCTTTGAAGGCTTTGGTTTGGTAAAAATATCGAATCCCGGTCGCTTCCAGTCGAAACCCTAATCTGGGTTTTGAAAGGGCATTTCGAGCCTCGAGAGCCAAATATGGGCCAGAAGGCTCCATAGATCTTACCATTGATCAACTTAGCTACCAAACACACTTTAAATATCTATGCCAAAGCCTCGAGACCATTTGAGACAAGATCGACAGTTATTCAGGGCTTTTGTGATTCAAAGGACAGTATTGCCCTTCAGTCACAAAAGGCCTTATTTTCTATCAAGCCTGGCTCAGAATGCCATGGAATTTTGCATGCAGGGATGCTCCTAGACTCTCTAAAAACCTAATGCAAAAAGAACCGACTCAATCTGACCTAAAAACACCCATGTGATAATGACCTCTATCTAATTACCCCACAAGGGGTAAAACTGGGAACTTAGGGTTTTGATACCCTATTTCACCTTAAATCAAAGGCAACCATTCATGACCATAATCATGGTCAAAAATGGATGTCTACACTAACCTGCTCTTCGTCATCCCTCAAACCATGCTTCAAAGCATCCAATTTCGCATAAGCACTTGCATACTCTATAAGTGGAGCTACCTTGCTCATATATGATTTGAACCAAGATACATCGAAGCCATTTCTCTTGAGATCTCCCATCCCCATGTTGATAAACTCTATGTCAGACACCGTCAATGATGAAAGAGAGTTAGTGGTCACAAGACGGACCATCTGAGCTAGAACCTCAATGAGATTGCCTCAAATGGCACTATGCTTCATAACACACCCTCTGGCTACCCCTTTATGTTTCGCGAATATACGTCTGACATCAAGTGTGAATTCGACATGTATAGGAAAGCCATGTACCTCTACGATGCCACTCTCTGGATCCTCCACCATAGGTATTGGCCCCTTCCCCCATGACTTCGGAGTACTGACCATAGGCTTGACATGGTACCCTCTGATCGTTGCTTCTGGGAGGCCAGCTACACAGGCAAAAGAGCATAAGAGCGACATCACTAGTAAAGAATAAACTAAATACTCAAGTGTAATACCTAAAGGCAATGTGGGAGAGTCAACCTCAAGATCAACTACGTCCATTTCTCTCAAGGCCGAACTTGACAAGGCACCAGTCTCTTTGACTCCATGAATGTCTATGCCTTTCCCTTTGTTAGCTCTCGCTGCACTCATACCCTTAATGGAAGGCGCAACATCACCCCTGTCAACGTTGACTCCATAATATCTTAAAGGAGCAGGGGCAGGAACTTCAACCTCGATGTTCTCCCTCCCTGTCTCTACTGTAGGGATCACCTCCTGGGCAACCTCCATTACAAGATGGGAGACTCCGTCATCCTCAATATGGATCCTGTTTACCTCGCCCTCATCATCATCTGATTGTACATCTTCAATTTTGAGACTCCTAAAAGATTTTGAGCCTTCCCTGGGTTGTTTAATGAAACGAAACTGAGGTACCTCAACCTTAACCCTCGCAGTGGGAAGCACCAACAGCACAGAGTCAACATGACCTTTTCCTTTACCGTGAATAGACTTGCCCATGGGCTTATTCTCTAAGTTTTTTTCTAAGACTAGTCTCCGTGGAGTAAATGAAGTCGATAAAGACACTTCAGTATTCTGAAAGAAGATAAAAGAAGTTTGAGGTTATTTAAAAAAAAATGAAAAAGCAAAAAAAAAAAAAATGAAGGTTACCTCACTACGGGACTTTTTGGGTGCACCTACCCTCGCTCAAGGAGGGAAAGGTCGCATACGCGCTTGCGGGGCCAAGGAAGCAGGACCCTGGATGTCATTGATCTTAAGAGGGCTACTCCTCATCTCTGGATCCTTTGCCTTGGCTTGAGCTCTAGTCTTGGGAGGAGGAGGGATATCTAAGGGAGCAGAGTCAACAGTATGGGGAATTATAGCCTTTGATCCCCCCTTAACAGGTTTGCGAGGAATCAATCGAAGGGCATAATCTCCTCGTGGGATAGGCTGAGCAATACAACGATTGGGAGGAGACCGAACAAATTTTCTTAACGATTGGAGCTGTTTGTTCCAGTACTTGACATACTCTAAAGTATTGACACCCTCACGCCTGATAGAAGGGAATATAACCTCAGTCAAGTCCTCAAAACCATCAGCCCCATAATCGGTAGTGAATAGGCGACACACCACGGCAAAAGTAGGGGCCACCACCGACAAGCACGGGGTGGGTTGATCAAACCCAAACTGTTGGGCGATTCTAGAAGGATTGTAACTGGCAAGACAACGATTGTCCTCGAGCAAAACTGGGAGGTGGGTCGAGAATGCTGCTATTAAAATCCTGAAGTGGCGAGCCTCCCCTTCCTCTTGCCTGAAATCAACCGTCACTTTCCTCTCCAAGAAAAACTCCGGGTAATGAAGACATGCAAGTCGGTCAGTGTAAGGGCGAGCTCGTAATGCCAAGGCAACATCGATAAAATCTCTCAAAAGGTTCTTTGTAGTGGTCTTCGACCACCGTATGGCCCTCAAAATCTTGTTAGGAAGCTTTTCCCCCACCATTTTACTATCTACCTTACGAGTTTCAATTCGCTTCGCTGTATATCTGTGAGGTCGAGGAGCATACCCTGGGAAATGCTCGAAAACAAACATCTGCAGAAAGGCTGCCCCCACAAAATTATTCACTGTGTAACGACCTACAGACTTCTCCATGTCACTCCTGATCGCATCAAGTCTGATATATAATTCTCCAAAGAATAGTGGGGCAAGGGCAAATATGCGACCTTTCGCTATAAGGATCGCAAAAGGGATGGCTCGAGTGCTGATCCCGCCCTCGGGACTTCCCTCTAATACATATTTGCACAGCCACATGGTAATAAATGCCTCAAAATAGAAATCACTCTGTCTTAGAGGCCCATCTGTCCAAGTTGAAGACTGCTTAGGGTCATAATCCTTAAAGAAGTAACGGACCCATGCTTGCCACGAGTTCTTATGAGGTTCGACATCGTTTGATTTGGCATACTTAGATCTAAACTTTGAATAATTCTGTACCGCATCCTTCAGGCGGTCCTTAATCTTGTCCTCATACGGGGAAAACTTCATAGCAGCTATGTCCTGTCGGCCATATATGTCCAAGCACATAAGCACACTCACATCCTCAAGTGAAGGGGTGAACTCACCCCAGGCTGCTACGAAAGTATGTGCTCTGCGCACCACCTGGATATCAAAAGACCAAGATCGACTTTATCCCTAGCAATGTCCAGTGACCTACTCATGCGAATGGCATGGAGTATCCCAACATCTGACAAACACGACTTATAATGATCTACTTTGAGGATGTCATCCACCAACTCATCCCACAAGAATGTAGGTGCGAAAATGAAGCATAACTGACAGGAGACTTTGGATAATCTCCCTTCTCTACACAAAATCGAATGATGGAGCTACCCTCAAATGGAATCCCTTCCTCAACTGGTAACTCCTCATATGGATAAAAGAAATCATGCGAGGCGGGAGCACCTGAAATCTCACCCTCATCCACTACACTCCAAAAATTATCATCCAGAAATAAAGCGGATGACCATTCATCAATTGGTGGTGCCTGAGGAACAGTCTCGTCCCCATAAGCGAGTTCACTTGCGATGGGATTGGAAGACGAAGATGGCCCGTTCGACATAGCACAAATTTGAGGTCGCGGCCTACAATGCGAGGTTAGTGTCATGAAGTATGGCAAAAATTAGCAAGTATGATAATGGTAGTGAATGAATAAAAAAAAAAAAAATCTTACTTGGCCAAAATGGGCGAGACTATGATATCGAACAACGCTTAAAGGCAATCCGAGGTCGACTTCTCACGGCCAAGGATGGAGTTACAAAATCCTGATATCAAGGCAAGGTAGCGAGGTCGACACTAATGACAGTGCAAGCCAGGGTTGCGCACGCTCCAAAGATGGCCAGGGTTGTGAAGTCTATGGCACACTTGGGTATGTTTCGTCCACAAGCCTGAGGTCGACGTATGTGCCACGGTCACGCAAGCTTGCAATAGCCAAGATCGAGTTATGGTGGTGCCTCCAAGCCAAAGACGATGAAGATAGTGCAAGGGTGTTGGATCATCACGCAAGGTCGAGGCCGAAAAGGGCTAAGGTCGAGACCTAAGCTAAGGTTGAGATCGCGAGGGGGCTAAGGTCGACTTGGCCAAGATCGAGATGCCCAAATCAAAGTCGAGCCTAGGGACTAAAGTCAACTTAGCCAAGGGCGCAATATCGAGATCTCAAGCAGGGTCGGGCCGTGTATGGCTAGGAAAGACCATGGGGCAGTAGCGTGAGGTTGATGTCTATATCGCGAGGCCGCGAAATTGACAGTGCGAAACTATCTTCTGCTTCAGAGCCAAGATCAGATTTTTGCGAGATCTGGGATAAGTTTGGCCAAGTAAGGTCGCGTCAGATTTAGTCACACTTCAAGGTCGAGGATGAGAGCCTAGGGCAAGGCCGCGAAACTGAGACCTCAAGGTCGAGATGCACAAGGGCAAGGTCGATAGCGCTGGTGCAATGGCACGAAGTCGACAGTGCACACTAGTCCGAGGATGGGTTGGGGTCGATGGTGGCTTCGAGGTAAGGACGGAGGTTATGGCGAAATGGGTCATGAGGTCGACGGCACTAGTCCTAGATCGACTATATTAGACAAAAACTAAGATTGCACGGCACGATGGCAGGGACACAAACGACCAAGATCGCGTGACTAATAGCTTTATACTATAAGGGCAAAATCGATATTGGGCCTGGACCAAGATAAGAAGCTAGGGATGGAAGTAAATAAAGTCCCATCGTTCTTTGAGCAGAAATGAAGCCTCTCTTCTAGTCACCGCCCCTATTTTGCAATCTTGTGCTTCTCCTCAGCTGTTTGGGAGGCATAGGTGCATGTTTTCTACTCTTTTTTTTTTTTTCCTACGAGGTTGGTTGTCTATTTCCCTCATGTGCTGCTCATTTTCTACCCTCGTATGTTGCTCATCTTCTTCCAATTGCTCATCCAACTGTTGCTCCAACTGTTGACCCTCCCCTAAGCCGCTGCTTTGCCCCTCCTGCCTCACAATTTCCCCAACTAAATTTTCCTACCGAGCGTTCCATAGATCAATGCATGGCTTCATTTCTATATTCCAGTCAACATTTAATTGAGGACCCCTGCGTTCTTTCATCTTCTTTTTTAGTTTGAAGGCAGAGGGCAGTGCAGGCGTTGATGTACAACTGGGGATGTCATCGAATTGATCAGGGCAACAAGGTGGGCGATAGCAAAAATACTGGCTCCCATATAAAAGATCGGTTTGAGACACCGCAAGAGTCAATTGATTTTCCAGGAAGGACAAGGCAACGAGGAATACAGCGTTGGAAATTAGAGAATACTACAAAAACAGAATAGAAAGTTTAGATATAAGCCTATTAGTGAATCTCATTCAAACAAAAAAAAAATAACCAAATCAATAGACTAATAAATGTGTGCACTTACTAATAAACAGATTAATAGAAGCGTATAAAATAACTTACTATAATGTTATTGGACTCCAAAAGAGCTTTGTTATCATTCATGCGACTCTTTGCGTGAGCATTCTTTGAAGCTCTTCTAATTTTTCATTATCATATTTATTGATGACATATTAATTTATTCTAAGACGCCAGAGGACCATGAGCATCATCTACGAATCGCTTTGCAGACACCGAGAGAGCATAAATTATACGCTAAGTATGAGAAATGCGATTTCTGGCTTAAAGAAGTAAAGTTTCTAGGGCAAATGATGTCTGGAGAAAGTTTTTTGGGACTGGCGGGTTACTACCGAAGATTCATAGAAGGATTTTCGAAGATTGCATTGCCAATGACTCGCCTGACCCGGAAGGACGTAGCATTTGTATGGGATGACAAAAGTGAACAGGCATTCCAAATGTTGAAAGAGAAATTGATCACTGCTCCTATCCTAATGCTTCCTAAGGACGGTGTCAGATTTACCGTATATAGCTACGGATTGTATCATGGTCTTGGATGTGTGCTAATGCAGGAGCAAAGAGTTAACGCTTATGGCTCACGACAATTACGACCTCATGAACTCAATTATCCGACGCATGATCTGGAGTTGGCCGCAGTAGTCTTTCGCTCAAATTGTGGAAGCATTATTTGTATGGCGAAGAGTTCGATTTGTATACTGATCACAAAAGTCTAAAATATCTGTTTTCCTAGAAGGAGTTAAACATGCGGTAAATGTGATGGATGGAGCCGACGAAGGATTATAACTTCGCCCTACGGTATCAACCAGGAAAAGTAAACGTAGTAGCTGATGCACTAAGTTGGAAACCTTCATTGAGTCATCGCTCTCATAATGATACGATAATGGATTCTATTAAAAAAATTGGCAGAGTTTGACTTCATTGTCGAACAGCAAGAAGGTAGAGTTCGATTATTCTATTGGATATGTACCCTCACATCATCGCAGAGTAATTAGTGCGCTGGCTCAATGTTCGGGATTGCAAGAGTGGTTCAAAGCCATGGCTAAGAAGGAACCTGAAACTTGGAAAATTGGAAAAGATAGGAGTCTGAGGACATGAAGAAAACTTTGCGTGCTTGATGTACCTGGATTAAGGGAGAATATTCTTGGTATAACACACTAATCTAAGTATTCTATACATCCAGGGAGTACCAAGATGTACAAAAACTTACAATGATAATTCTGGTGGAAAGGCATAAAGGCGGACGGGGCTAAATTTGTGGAATCTATTACATGTGCCAGAGAGTGAAGGTGAAACATCAAAAACCACCAGGATTACTCCAACCTTTGGAAATACCTATGTAGAAATGGGAGCACATATCCATGGACTTTATCACTAACTTGCCAAGGTCGAGGAAGATGCATGATGCTATTTGGGTAGTAGTAGTAGATCGATCGATGAAATCAGCGCATTTTATCGCCTACAGTATAAAGTATTTGGTGAAAAAGTTGGGAAAGCTATATGTTGATAGCATTGTTCGTTTTCATGGCATTCCAGTCTCAATCGTCTCCTACAGAGATTCTTGATTTAGGTTTGGCCTATGGAAAAGCTTGCAAGAAGTTTTTGGCACGGAAATCAAGATGAGTACTACGGCACACCCGCAAACTGACGATCAAATGGAGCTAGTAAATCAAGTTCTCGAAGATATGCTACGAGCTTGCATTTTAGACTTTGGAGAATCGTGGGAGGATTCTTTACCCCTAGTAGAATTCTCGTACAACAACAGCTATCACGCAAGCATCGGGATGGCCCCTTTCGAAGTTCTGTATGGCATACCTTGTAGATCACCCACCTGTTGGGGAGAAGTTGGCGAGAGATCCTTCTGGAAATTGGAATTGAAATTGAAATTGGGTTATGATTTTATTCGAGAAACCACAGAAAAGATTGATATCATCTAGAAATGACTGCAAGCCGCTCAGAATAGACATAAATATTATGCTGACAAAGGGAGACGACCAATGGATTATGAAATTGGGAATGAAGTTCTCTTAAAAATATCACCTGTGAGAAGTCTGGTTCGTCACAAGAAGAAGAAAGGAAAGTTGTCGTTGAGATATGTAGGCCCATTTCCAATCATAGCTAAAATAGGAACAGTAGCTTATCGATTAGATCTACCTACGGAGCTTGCCGGAATTCACAACGTATTTCATGTATCTATGCTAAAGAAATATGTTCGTGACCCATCACACATCATTGATCACAGTGATCTCAAGGTGAATGAAAGTGCCAAGTACGTTGAGAAACCATTCAAGATATTAGTTCGTGATGTGAAGAAGCTCCGCACGAAGGAGATACCATTAGTCAAAGTGCAATGGAATCGGCATGATGAACGAGAAGCTTCTTGGGAGTTAGAGTCTGAAGTCCGTGAGAAGTATCCACACCTGTTTGCTGATAACTGATTTCGGGGATGAAATCCCGTTAAGGGGGAGGTATTGTGAGACCCCAAGATTTTTTTTTACATGGTATTATATATATATATATATATATATATATATATTCCTTGCTTGCACACATGGCACATTTCCATTGGATCAAGAATGTGCCAGTGTCAATCAATTAATGGAGGATGCATGAGCCTTGTGTGCACCCTTGTTGCACACAACTTTATTTCTTTGTTGGAGACAAAGCTCCCCAAATTCAGCTGGAATGAGACGTGGGAGGTGAGGGGGAAACCAGGCTGTTGTAGCTTGATTTCTGGAGAGAGAGAGAGAGAGAGAGAGAGAGAGAGGAGAATTCGTGGGGAAAGAAAGGAAGAGAGAGAAATCAGAGCTAAGTGGGAGAGAAGGAAAGAGATAAAGAGAGGGAGAAAGAGGAGGAAGGGAGAGTGAGAACCATTCTCGGGTAGGCAAAGAGGAGGCAATTTTTGAGGCTCAAACCTGCACCACACACACAACCAAGGTAAGGTTTTTATTCCTTACATACCCCATGGTGATTTTGAAGGAAAATGAGGAATTTTGGGAGTCATTACAACCCCTCAAAGCTCATCCAAAGTTTATAAAAACTATCATTTTATGTGAAATTCATGCTTGCTAAACATGGAGATTTGGAACCCCAAATGGCCGTAAACCTTCTTATTTTGGTCATCTTAATATACCTTAGTGAACCCAAGTCCTAATTTGTAGTGTAGAGTTAGAATTTCTAGAGAGAGAAAGCTTCCATGAAGCTTTAATGGTGGAAACAAGAGGTATTTTTTATTTTATGCATAAAATGACCTAACTGGAGGCTCTCACTATTTTTGCTAGACACTAGAGGTTCAACCATGAATTTTCATGGTGGTCTCATATTTTTCTCATTAATATATTATTTTTGGTGAATATTTGAAGCTGTAGGAGAGAAAAATCCCCAGAAAATAGAGATTAATTCGAAAACTTCCAAATTGTGGATATGTTGTAGAGGATGATTTTAGGGATTTTTAGAAACTTGTTTTATCAAATTTGGAGTTTTTTGGAGGGAGAATCGAAGGAAACAAAATTTGAAAAAATAGGAAGAAAATAAGAAGGAGATGAATAGCAGCAGGGAGCAACCCCCACGCGTGCGTGGTGGCGCGTACAGCTGCCACGTGTCCCCCAATTTTTTTTTAAATGTGTAATTGTTAATTTCAAACATGTTTGAGGTGGTTTGGGGTGTGTTTGGTCACTGGATAATTCCCAGGGAATTTTTAAAGTTTCATGCCATTTTTAAAAGTCAAAATTTTGACTTAAAACCTATGGATTTCTAACCAATTTTACCCCAAACTATTTTATAAATGTTTCCACACATAGTTTAATATTTTTGGTGATTTAAAACGGGACAGAGAACGCCCCTTTAATTTTCTGTAAGTTTCGAAAACTAAATAAAGATTTTTGGGAAAAAATTAATTATCGAATGAATTGAAATTTTAAAAGCAAATTATTCATTCGACCTAGGATTAACCCTTACACTTATTTAAGATATGTTTTAGGTCAGAGTGTGCATTGGAAACGTGGTGAGTTTACAACCCACAGGCCACAGGATCAAAGCCTTAGTTTTTATTGCAAACTAATATTGCAAATAATTGATAATTAATTATGAATAATACTATTTTATGCCATGCTAGATTATTTTAATTATGATCTTATATGCAAGAATTGTTATACATGCACTGTAGGTATGAGATACATGCCCTATGCATTACATGAAATATTTGCATTTGGCACGAGTCGCAGTTACATATAAGATATATTGCATATATAGAAGATCATATGCATGCATGATTATTTATATAACTATGGAAACGAAGTGTTAAGATACCACCGATGGACAAAAGATCCTAAAAATCAATTAGTGCACTAAAATATCACTTTTGCTATAGGACATATGGTACATATATATATATATATATATATATATATATATATATATATATATATAAAATCATATTTTGTATGTATTTTATGTTCAATACGGACGTCTGAGTACCCATAATAATAGTACAATAGTAATTTGATGATCGTGGCATGGCGATATGATGATGATGATGATGATATGAAAGAAAAATGTAACCAAAAGATATATGAGTTCAGAATTTCAGATGTGGCACTGTGACTTCATCACTATTTTATGAAGGCACTGCTTCTTTTTCCTTATACTGTTTAATTAATGAACCTTTAATTACGAGGACAACCCAGTTCAAGTTGTGGGCATGGAATTCTAGAAAGGAGTCCACAGTTCATTTGGGTGCTGTCCTTTTCAACAAGAAAATGAAATCTTTGACAAAGTGGGTATACGTATCAATTGGTCTAAGAGTCCACATAAATCATGACAGTG